>ML732205.1:21490-186350 GCA_009176345.1 Aspergillus leporis | reverse complement strand
CCCCCTTCCTCCATGCTACTTCCGATATCGTCCTTCCCTTTGGGATGGGCTTTCCTTTGGAAGCATTGCTCGTCTACCCCCAATATCACACTGCGCTTTCATTATCGAAACTCACCAACCATGGTCTGGTTGGAGTTGTGGACGACTATCCAAATCGATTGATAGCTTTGCGACAATCGGTTCTTTGGGGTTCGGTGCCTCTTCAACGTCATATGTAGCGGTGGGGCTGCATTCAGCCTCTCAATACCTTTTGTTCTACTGTTTACGTTTCTCTTCCTGTTTTCATGTCTTGTCTGCGCCCACTAGTTGACAAGGAGAATTTCCAACTGACTTCAGCGCCCGCTTGGCCGGCATCAATGTCGGCGCTCCGGCGCGTCCTCTACCTAGTGCTGATTTCGGTCTGATCGGTTTGGCCGTCATGGGCCAGAACCTGATCCTTAACGCCGCTGATCACGGTTTCACCGTTTGCGCTTACAACCGCACAACCTCCAAGGTCGACCGCTTCCTTGACAACGAGGCCAAGGGTGAGATTTTATACGGAAAAAGCCGGTTGATAGTTGAAGGGCTAACCGCCACTTAGGCAAGCCCATTGTCGGTGCTCACTCCGTTGAGGAATTCTGCGCTAAGCTGAAGCGTCCCCGTCGTATCATGCTCCTGGTCATGGCTGGAAAGCCCGTCGACCAGTTCATCGAGTCTCTCCTGCCCCACCTCGAGAAGGGCGACATCATCATTGATGGTGGTAACTCCCACTTCCCCGACAGCAACCGCCGTACCAAGTACCTTGCCGAGAAGGGCATCCGCTTCGTCGGCAGCGGTGTCTCCGGTGGCGAGGAGGGTGCCCGTTACGGCCCCTCTCTCATGCCCGGTGGTAACGAGGAGGCTTGGCCTCACATCAAGGACATCTTCCAGAGCATTGCCGCCAAGAGCGACGGCGAGGCTTGCTGCGACTGGGTCGGCGATGAGGGCGCCGGTCACTTCGTCAAGATGGTCCATAACGGTATTGAGTATGGTGACATGCAGCTGATCTGCGAGGTACGCAATGTTTTGTTTCAATTATCTCTTGAGCTTGGTTTTAAAGCTGTTAGATCCTAACTCCTTTTTCTTGTAGGCCTATGACATCCTCAAGCGTGGTGTGGGCTTGCACCCCAGTGAAATCGCCGACGTTTTCGAGAAGTGGAACAAGGGTGTCCTGGACTCCTTCTTGATCGAAATCACCCGTGATGTCCTCAAGTTCAACGACAATGATGGTACTCCTCTCGTTGAGAAGATCCTTGATAAGGCTGGTCAGAAGGGTACCGGCAAGTGGACTGCCATCAACGCTCTTGACCTTGGCATGCCTGTCACCCTCATCGGTGAGGCCGTCTTCTCTCGTTGCCTGAGTGCTCTCAAGGACGAGCGTACTCGCGCCAGCAGCCTCCTCCCTGGCCCCACCCCTGAATTCACCGGTGACAAGCAGGCTTTCATCGATGACCTGGAGCAGGCCCTGTATGCCTCGAAGATCATCTCCTATGCCCAGGGCTTCATGCTTATGCAAGAGGTAAGTTTATCCTAACCAGACCCTCTTTTACTGGCACCAGACGTGTCCGAAATGCAGTTACTTACTTGGAACACAGGCTGCTAAGGAGTATAACTGGAAGTTGAACAACCCTTCCATTGCCCTCATGTGGCGTGGTGGCTGCATCATCCGCTCCGTCTTCCTGAAGGACATCACCAACGCCTACCGCAACAACCCCAACCTTGAAAACCTTCTCTTCGACGATTTCTTCACCAAGGCTATCACCAAGGCCCAGAGCGGCTGGAGGAACGTTGTCAGCAAGGGTGCCTTGTGGGGTATCCCTACTCCCGCTTTCAGCACTGCCCTCAGCTTCTACGACGGATACCGCACCCAGAACCTCCCCGCCAACCTGCTGCAGGCTCAGCGTGACTACTTCGGTGCTCACACCTTCCGTATCAAGCCCGAGTATGCCAACGAGAACTACCCCGAGGGCAAGGACATCCACGTTAACTGGACCGGACGCGGTGGTAACGTCTCCGCCTCTACCTACATTGCTTAAATTAAAGGAAACGACACACTACGCTGGACGTGAAGCCTTAGCCTGGGCCGAGATGGTAATGGGATAGGGTAAAATAGTGAGAGTTAGTCGAGCTCTCGAAATACATAGAATGATTACGATTTAAAAATTTTCAAAAAAGAGATTGGTTCGTCACCATGTATTTAAATGTTTTAGTCCACTAGTTGTTGACGGCAACGTGCTGAATGCATATGTTTTGATCATTTCAGGCATTTGAGAGGGCTTCGAAAAGAGGTAGATTATAACAGGCTCAAATTGACAGCAAAAATACTATTGTAGTATTGGTGATCCATGGATGTAGCATACCGTCAGGATTTCAAGTTCCCTCTTGTAAGTACTTTGTAAAGCTGAGGGCAACCCTTCGTCACGCTGGTGTGTTCTCCGCCCGAGCTAAGCTGAATCGGGATTGAGTGGTCGTGCAACGTCGACCTCACCCAAGACACTCCAGTCATCTCTTGAGTGGGTTAGTTGGCATCCTTCGACGGAGCACTACCATAACCTCCTTTTGAATACGCGCCAGCAGTCTGAGACAGTCTCCCTCGTCTGCTCGGCCATATCCTTGTCGACAGGTTTCTCTTTTCTCGTTTTGTCTTGTTTCCGTCGCTCCTTTCCCTCGCTAGGTTCCCGGGTTCCCGCTACGTCCCACCTCGCTCAATCGGGGCTCAAGCTCCCTGTTGCTGTTCTTGTTGGGAATCGACAGTTGCTTATAAGACCCGTGACCCGAAGTTTGGGGGTTTTTCATCAGTGTTGACCTGGTTGTAGCGTACTATTTTCCTGAGTTGGGAACGCAAGGCGATCTTGTGTTGTGCCCTGAGAAGCAAATCAACTGCACCGTCGCATAATCGGGAAGCTGACCCTCCTTTGCACCCTTTGTGGCAAAGCTTGAGGGTTGCGTGGCCTGTCATATGGCAGAGAAAAAACGTCACGGTGCCGGAGTTAGAGCGTCATCGCAAGGAACCTCTGGTGCTACGGGTCAGGGAATGGCCGGAGCTATGGTGCCTTTGGAGGTCGCTTTGAGCGGTGCAATTGGTGCACGGTAAGCAGCTTCTTTTCTTGAAGTTTGCCTGGCGCGAAACCCCTTTTAAAGGGCGTACTTATTCCTGAACGGACAATCACTTGTGGAAGCCGTGATATCATACCGTGTCGATGCTAATATTCGTGTCATTCAAACAGCGTTCGCATCACCACTGCCCCCGTGGTATCTACAATTGAGGGTACTTTGTTTACGGCATGCCCAATTACGAACCTTGTTGCTATCAATACTGCCGCCGACCCTAAGCAGCCCGCCGGCGATTATCGTATTATCCCGGTGTCGCGTATACAATCTTTCCAACTTCTCTCTCTTGCTCCATCTTCCAACAACGCAGATGGCCCGTCCTTCACTGATGCAGTCCCACCCGTGCAGGCGTTGGACCTCCGCGCTCTGAAATCTCGAGAGGCTAATGCTGTCGGTAAACTGCAAGAGAACGAGGCGCGACGTGGTAAGGGTGTTACCCGCGAAGCCCAGGATCTGTTCGATGCTTTTAGTCGCACGATGCCCACAAGATGGGACGGAAGCAATATAATCGTGGCAGACGCAGTGACAATCACCGCTCCTTACCGTGTAGACGACTGCCGACCATTGGTGGCTGGTGACACAGCTGCCCTTGCCCGAGTGCGCAAGGTGGTATGTCACATCATTTTGCCCCTTCCGTTAGATCCTTTACAGAGCAGATACTAATGACAAATAGCTTGAAATGGAACGCAAGAAGATTGAGCTGCGTAACGCTAGCGCGACAATTGGTTCGGCCAATGCTTTCTCGCGGTCGGATTCCACAAAGGATGTGCGACATGCAGCTACCAACCCCAACCCGTCACCAGGGCCCAGTGCTGCTGGACCCAGGAAGGGTGGTTGAATATAATATGTCCAAGTAATTGCCAAACCAAAATGGCCTCTTTTTCCCTTTGAGTCGCGTGGGATGAGATTACCCGTGAGCGCCACATCAGGGATAAGGAGTAAAGCAGCAGAGGAGATGCAAAACACCCTCCTCAACTCAAACAGAACTTAAAATCTTACGGGGCTTGAATTGGAGGAAATCAAGAGGGAGGTACACGAGCTATACAACCAAGGAGAGAATCATTTATTATTTTGAACGAGAGAATATGCAGGAGTTGCTGGTGCCGGGTACAGGTTTACTTTCCTGTATGTGTCCTGTATACCTGCACCCCGGGACTGTGTTGCATGAGATGATTAGTGTTGGATTGGAGCCTTAACTTACGGTTTGGCTTATCCAATAGATTTACTCTTAGAAACAGACATTCATGAATGAGATGAACGACTTTGCATATTTCTTTACTTATCCGCTTTCTTTGCCATATTGACTCGACTTGGGCCCTTGCACTGGATACCTGTGCTAAAGGAGGAGAAGACACTACTCGGTTTATGAAAACTCACATTTGCCCAAAACATCATCTTAAAATACCCTAAACCACCACAACCCGCACTCGACTGAGCCTTACTGACTGGGTTGATTATGAAATGTGATAAGAAACCCCAACTTCGCTAACCCAACCTAACCTTGTCTTCCCTTCACTTTCCCTAAAAAAGGGTCAAAATGATCCACACACACCCCTGCAGCTGTCCCTTGACCCTAAAATACACTAATAACTGCGCTAATGCATGCATGAAGCCTGAATGCCAACGACGTGTTACCCGTTTGCTGTTCGGGGAACCAAAGACAGGCGGTGGCTTTGGTATGTACATACAATATGGGTAGGACAAGAGGTTTGGTTAGGGGGGTAAATCTGGTATAGTACTTTACTTAGGGTAATGTGTAGGGCCATGGGGGGTGTTGGTGGAGTGAAGGGTTAGAGCAGGGGGTTCATGTAGATTTTATACATACAGAGTAGACAGATATGGGTGAATTGGTTGACTAGGCTGGGTTTATTTACCTTTGCCAAGATTGTGAATTATTACTGTGTATTCTCTAGATAACTTCCATAGAATAAATAATGCTATTGTTAGGCTTATCATTGGTTTAGTTGTAAGAATGGCTGACTGTTCCCTTGTTTGGGGGTTTAGTTAGGTAGGATTCTCTGGAACCAGGGTTCCTTGCTTGCAGGGTTATCTTTGGTTCATATGTCCTATTCCAGAGCTTTGGGAAGAGCTCCATGGAGCTCGGCTTGGTTTCCCTATGGTAATGCGTTGTCGATATTTTCTCTGGTTCCCTGACTGTTCTCCAGCGAATATGTGGTTTGACAGTCCTGGTTTTCCGTTACGGCTTCTGTTCTTCAGCAGAGCAAAATTGTCAGTGCACCGTGGATGGCTCTTATAGATCTCAAGTATAACTCCAATTCTAGAAAAGGCCCGGTCTCATCAATACTCCGGGTTGGACGTGGAACGCACGTTTGCCAGCGTAGCCTCCTTTATCTTGTTCTTGGGCGCTGTCAGCCTTCTCCCGAAAGGAGGCGGCAAATCCACTTCTTCCATGTTGGTCTACACTGATTGATACCTCATTTTTTTCTTTTTGTCTCCTCGGACTTAGTGAGCATCCCTGACTTGAGAAATCCGCCGTTTCTATTACTATATGCGTTATTTGACATTGATGCTTTTCCCGGTCATCGTGGATTTTGCCCAACTTGTAGGCGGAAGGAAAAGCGGGAAGATATGCAAAACCCCCTGATCATAGCAAGTACTGCGGTTTCAATAAGAGGCATTGACTAAACAAGTAGGTTTGTTGCGACAGAAGTTTGGCTACCGAATGATGAACTGTTCTCTAAAGAAACAGGGAATAGGACAGGATTCTAACAAGAAAGTTGTCACTGGTTGATCGTGTCGGTAGGAAGTTCGAGGGAGAGGTGCGCCGCTATTTGTTGATGGTTCGCAGGGGAAGCATGCCGGCTTCAATCTCCCGAGGCACAGCCAACCAGGAAACCGCATGAAAGTCAAAGACAGGCCAGCAGGTGTGATCCAGGGTACATTCCTTGCTAACAGGACAGGGAGGCAGGAGCATCAGATTCGGTGCCGATAGCATCATACATATTATCGTAATTGAGCAGGGCAACGCCACCAGATAGTGAATCATCTGGAATTTCAAGATGGAAGGTCAGCCTATAGGGGGGTTGCGATATCATACATCATACCGGGCGATCATGGTAAACAAGCAGCCGCGGATCGATCGCTGAAAGGCGCAATGACTTTATGGTGTTCATCCCTGCCGGCAGAGGCTGGGCCGTGCTTCATCAAGAACACTGCCGAGTGATGGAATCACAACATCATCACCTCTAGGTTCCAAAGCATGGATGATCGGACCGATCATATGTCATTGTCTGGATCCCAGTGGGGGTTTCCCTGTGACGAATCATAACGTTTATTATTCGGGACGGGTCCAAAAGAGACTAAAAGTCGAATGCTAAGCAGTCGGTGTGCAAGGAGATGGAGTTCTCTCGGCTCAGGCCAGAAAGTGATGCCTAATGAGTGGACTATGTGCTGGCGACCGACCGTCTTGCTTAATGAGTCAAAACACATGCAGAGCTTTAACAATTTCCTGAAGGAATATCGCGGGAGGGGAAATTGGGGTGTCCTTTTGAGAAAGCTCCAAATAGTGCAGGATATTCAACCTTTTCGTTGAACCTTGGATAGCTCGTCCACCAATCGTGGGATCAGCACTCAGTGCCATAAAGGCACCGGCAAAAAACAATAGATAGACGACCCCGGATCGTCCGGAAAGGGACCAAAAAAAGCAAGTTAATTAATTTAGGTCCCAAATATCTGCATTCCCCCGCTTCACCACAACGAGGGTTGCCGGAAGATGAGAGGTCCAAGAGCACGATGCAAAAGACCCTGAGGAAGGTGTGATTACTCACTTTTAGTATAAATCCAGGTTAGCTGAGAGTATATGGTTAAATTCTGTGTGTCGGGCTTGGAAGGGCATTGGTGAGTGGTGTTCAACCCCTCTCTTTGTGCTATGCATCCCCTTTTTTGATTTTGATTAGTATTACCTTATTGTATTGTTGCTAACTACTATCAGGTCGTATTCGCATAACTGATTGGGGGCGTAACATGGTGGCGGGTGGAGAGTAAAATTAAGCCAGGGAAAAAGTGGATTTCCGGGCGATACAAAGTCAAGGAATCATCAGAAGCAACTGGACAATGCCGACAGGATAATTTTTCAGGAGAAGAGAAAGACTCGAGGGTGTCCACCGTTAGAGAGGGTTCTAGTTCCGGGCTAGTGTCAAAGTCGGGTCACTTGAATAATAATAATGTCTGACTGATCTGGGAAGCTTGAGCTGCTGACCTGAACCTGCAACAGAAACTCTTGTCTCTCTCTCTCTTTCTATCTCCCCTTTCTCTTTTCCACGATTCCAATTTTTCCATATCCAAAAAAAAAGCACATATCCGACGCTCCTTTACAATAACAACAACAACAACAACAACAACAAGAAATTAAGTTTGAATAGCTGCTGTGCTGCTGCTGCTGCTGCTGCTGTTGCTGTTGCTCCCTCCTATACCCCATTACTTACTAGCACCCATATGCTTCTTTCTATCGGTCGCCCTTGCATACTCCACGGACCTTTCTTGCTCCTTTTGTCCAGAATTCTTTCCTTTCCGTCTTCCTCTTTCCTTTGATTAGTTCCCTTTTCTCTCAGTTTCATCTCCTTTCATACCTATCCAGGCCAGTCTTGTTGATTTCTACACCGGTCCCTCCTCGTTCCTTTCGGACTTTCTGCTCCCCTTCCGTGTCCATCCATCAGTTGCTGCGACAATTGAACGCTGGACCGATAAGTGTATATCACACCTTGATCTACCACTGATGGAGTCAATTAGATCCTAGCAAAACCTTCTTTTTTTCCCCCTCTAAAATACTTTCCTTTCTTCATTTACTATCAAGGCCCTTCCTCCTCTTGACAAGTTCGCCTTTCAGGATGGGTCTCTCTCCCTCGGGAAATCACCATCGTCGGCGGAGCTCAATGCTCACGGCCACAGGGGGCCCATCACAACCAACCCCAACCGAGCAGAAGGATGACAATCCGAAGAGTAATGGTGATGCGCTCAACTATAAACGGGAAGAACAAAAAGCCGCTGAGGACGCAGACGTGTCCGATCTGTCGTCAATCGCTGAAAGCTCCGATGACGATCTCCAAGATGATGAAGAGACCGGTCTCACCGCGAAACAAAGACGCCAGAGACGGCGCCGAAGAAAACAGCGGAGACAGTTGGATGCTCGGATCGCCGGGGGAAGGGTGTTCTCGGTTGGATTAGCGGATAGAAACGTTCTCAGGAAACTGCTTGCCAACGCGGGGTTGATCCTGATGTGGTACTTCTTTTCGTTGGCGATATCAATTGTGAGTTGCTCGTTGTTCCAGAATGAGGTAAGAGACGTGACACGACTAACCTTGGCGATGTGTGTTACAGTACAATAAATGGATGTTTTCCGATGACGATGTCGTCTTTCCCTTTCCACTATTCACCACTAGTCTACACATGCTTGTCCAGTTCACACTATCGTCGACCATACTATACTTAATTCCCTCACTACGCCCACGGGCGCCCTCGTCGACGCCATCGGGTTCACCTATGAGACAGCAAGGTGGCTCGGAGAGTAATAGTGTCATCACCAAACTTTTCTACTTCACACGTTTAGTTCCCTGCGGTGCGGCCACTTCCCTCGATATTGGTCTGGGCAATATGTCTCTGAAATTCATCTCTCTCACGTTCCTCACCATGTGTAAATCCTCTGCTCTCGCCTTCGTCCTCATATTCGCTTTCCTCTTCCGTCTTGAAACACCGTCAGTGAGGTTGATTTTCGTTATCGCTGCAATGACTATTGGTGTTGTCATGATGGTTGCAGGTGAGACTGCCTTCAACATGATTGGCTTCCTGCTGGTCATCGCGTCCGCTTTCTTCTCGGGCTTCCGATGGGGCCTGACGCAAATACTCTTGCTGCGCCATCCGGCTACAGCCAACCCGTTCTCTACGCTCTTTTTCCTTACTCCGGTCATGTTCTTCTCCTTAATCACCATCGCGCTGGCTGTGGAAGGCCCTTCCCAGATAGCTACGGGCTTTATTGCTCTTAGCGACGCCCATGGAGGTTTGTTCGCGACTTTCCTCCTTATTTTCCCGGGTGTTTTGGCATTTTGTATGATTTCATCGGAATTCGCGCTTCTCAAGCGTTCGTCTGTCGTCACACTGAGCATCTGCGGTATCTTCAAAGAAGTGGTTACGATTAGCGCAGCAGGGGTGGTATTCCATGATCAACTCACGCTCATCAACATAGTGGGCCTGGTCGTCACTATCAGCAGCATTGGTTGCTACAATTACATGAAGATTTCCAAGATGCGTGCCGAAGCTCAGAAAGGCGCGTGGGAGCAAAGTCCGGATTCGGACTCGGAGACAGAAGACTCAGACCCTTCGAGAGGTCGCGATGGATATCACCGAGTTTCCAACCCGGAAACAAGCTTGCGACATTCTTCGTCAAATCGACATGACGACCAAAATGTCAACATCACACCCCCGGGTGATACAGTTGATGGCGGTCGGCGGTCATTCCGGGTTCGAGCCAGCGGCGCCAGCAGCAGCACGCATGGGCTCACGATCTCGACCGCCAACTTAAGTGATCATGATAAATCTTTCTCACCACGGGTGTCTGCTCCATCTCCTTTGAAGTCTGCTCCACCCGTTGTGCTTTCTCATGAGTCTGAGTTTCATAAAGCGGGACGAGGGCTCGGTTCTGGAAGCCACCTCCAATCCTCGCCCGAGAGAGGATCTTCCGGGGAAAGACGTTAGGATGGATTGCTACCGCATCCATAGCGTTTTCCCCATATTCATTTTGTACTGGACACCACTGGTATGGTTCGTCCCGTACTCCGTCTGCGCTCTCCCATCTCCCGGCGTCACCGACTTTCTTTAGCCTCTCTTCGATCCAATCGGAATACATATGAGAACGGATTGATATAGTCACCAGTAGCCTGCATCTCAAGTGCAATGCTGTGACATACATAATTCCGTATTTTTTATATCAATGATCGTCACTAGCACTTCAAGGAGGAATAGCTTGAGGTGTCTTAAGGAGTTTCGCAATATATTGGCAGAGACTCGTATAGACAGTGATTTGTGTGATACCATGTTTACTATTTACTTCGTCAAAACAGAAGGTGTAATTACATCTTTCGGCATTCGGCCCTGATTGTTGTGGCCTAGAGTACTACATGCAGAATACCCATTTTGATTACAGTACAAGAATTTGATCTATCCTATATGATGTGCACACCCCAGTGCTGAATCCTATAGCGTGCCACTTATGGACACGGCTTTTTGTGTTATAGGTGGATCTAGTATTATAAATGCATACCACACGCAAGTGCGTTTTACTAAAGACGAACCAATTTATGCGTAGTTATCTTCCATACCTCTTTGCGCCGTAGAAAAATAATGGACTTCATTCGGTCTGCCGTTACTCGGAGTGACTTTGGCATCCCTCGTCGTCACTTTCATCATTTGCAACGTGTTTATTCGCTTTACCCTTCTTTCCCGTATCATTCCTCATATCCATCAAGGTCTTCTGGTGCTTCTTCCCTGGGCTCTTGCTTTTCTTTTTCTCTTCGGCCTCCAACTTTCGTTCGTATTGTTCCTGGTGTTTTTCTCGTGATTCTCGTCCTTCCTCAGCTAATTGAGCCTCCAGTGCACGGAACTCCGGCCCTTCAGGGTCCATCCCGATTAAGGATTCGAGAAGTTCGATCTCTCGGGCCCAAACGGAGAAGTCGGGTACGGTAGGGGCCTTAGCTCCAGCTGGTCGTTTTGACTGCTTTTTCTTTTTGTTGATGTCGGCCGTGCTCTCACCGTCTTCATCGTTGCCTTTCGGTACAGGCCTATCGATAGGCGTCTCGAGAACCATGGGGAGTCCCTCAAATCGTGGTTCATTCATAACGTTGTGGAAGGCCCTTAGACCTAGGAATCCTGTCCCAATGTTCGCATGGAGATCACGTTTACTACCACGGGGCGCTTTCGAGTCGTTCAGGTGAAGGGCACGGAGGTACTGCAGGCCAACAACATCTTCGAATTCTTTCATGAAGGCTTGAAACCCTTCTGGTGAAGCGAGGTCATATCCTGCGGCGAAGCTATGGCAGGTATCAATGCATATTCCGATGCGAGAATGATGCTCTCGTGGGATCATGGCAAAGAGATCGCGGAATTCAGTTAGCTTGCCGCCGATTGTGCTACCATGGCCGCACATAGTCTCAAGGACGGGGGTAACTGTCGAGGTAGCCGAAAGGGCGTTGGTAAGTGCTTTGGCGAGTCGTGACAAGGCATCAGAGAAGTTGCTCTGGTTGGCACTTCCTGGGCTATTTTCTTGGTTAGGCTAAAGATAAACAGGACATAAAATTATTCGATTGTTAAATTATACTCACTGAAAGTTGTATAACGTGATACCGAGCGCTTCACAGCGACGGAGGTCATCCAGAAAAGAGTCGTAAGCTTGCTTCGCCTTGGCCTTATCTTCCTGCGCCAGGTTCACGAGATATGAGCCGTGAGGAAGGACATGCTTTGCAGCATCATACTTGTGCTCTGTACAAAGGCGACGGAAAGCGTCTATGTGGTCATCCTGCAGAGGCGGGTTGTCCCATTTCCTCTGTGACTTCAAGAACAAGGCGAATGCGTTACCGCCAATGTGCAAACTGTTGTTGATAGCATTGAAAACGCCTTTTGCTGCGCTGACATGGGCACCTACGCACATGCGCAGCCCCTGTGCCCTGGCCCTCAATGGCACCATCTCTGCTTCCTTTTCCTTCTTTGTCTTTCTCTTCTTTGAGACCGTTCCTGTCACTGTCGGCTTATCATCTGCTTCTTCATGTTTTGCTGCACTTCCCTCGTCAAGCTCAGCCTTGATGGGAACCTCTACCTTTCCCTTGACTTCGTCTTTCACGGACAGCACTACACTGGCCCCGTCAGATTTGCTTCTAGGCGTCCTCTGCGACCTTTGTCCTTCGAGTGCAGCTTCTTCTGTACTGGCTTCAGATCGGATCGGAGCGGGCAAATTGCCCAAGCTTTCGGTGGATTTAACTCGTTTCGATCTTCTTAGCGGGGATTTCGGCTCGAGACTCTGATCAACCTTCCGCTTGTTGGCTGTACTTTGGGGTGAGCGTGGTGGCGATCGCGAGACAGCAGTAGACGCTACTTTACGGAATCCGCGGGGAGGCATAACAGTAATTCTTTGATCTTGCTACTACAAGGGTAGCCTTTGATATTTTCACTGTTAGGATAGGGCGGGTATCCCGTTGCTGTTGATAAAGGTGTTGTTTGGAGAAGAGGATTGTGCTGCTGGTTTTATGACGGCGCTCGGCGCGTAGGCGTGGCTAGCGACCAGTACATGAGACAATTACAGTGCCTACTACAGATATAGATGAATCAAGCACCCGATGCCATTTCATTTGCTTTAAGGAATTAGAGTAACCATGAAAAAACAAATTCTGGGCGTCCCAGTCTATATTTTGAGAGAGCTCTCCACCGTGTTCGATAATTCACTTGGTCTTCCTGTACCAGATGAAACAAAGTCTTGAGGGCCTCCAGAGAGGTAATATTGCCCAATATGGCAAGGCGTCCACGTGACATGTTACTGCGGCAACCCACAGACGCTGTTTATCGATAAACTTGAGGAAAAGAACCCGCCATTTCGCAAATCCACTAACGACAATCACGACCGACAGCCTCCAGATCAGGACTTCAACAGCGACTTCTATTCTGCTATTTCTGAACCGGTACAATTGACTTTGGTGGAGATATACAATTGGTCGTTCTTGGACACAGTATAATTATTGCGTCTCGCCGCCATGGCGGCCAAAGAAGAAATCGTCGACTTCGATATTATTGAGAACCAGAAAGAAAACATTCAATCATTGCCCGGCGGTCGCTCTGCAAGGGAATTGGCTCGGATATTTTCACCAAGAGGCCCCGAAGATAAGCTATACTCCCCATCACCGAACGACACGCGCACCGTCAACGACGCCATCAGACAAGAGTACGAGACGGAGTTGGCAGCAATTGGAGAGTCGGACGACCCGCTTGATATTTACGACCGCTATGTAAAATGGACATTAGACGCATACCCCTCCGCCCAAGCCACCCCTGAATCTGGTCTTCTACCATTGCTAGAACAGGCAGTGAAATCCTTCCTCTCCTCACCTCACTATAAAAATGACCCTCGTTACCTTCGATTATGGCTCCATTACATCAGACTTTTCTCCGACTCGCCTAGGGAAACTTTCGCGTTCCTCGCCCGCCACCACGTCGGAGAAGGGCTCGCCCTATTCTATGAGGAATTCGCGGCCTGGCTTGAAGGCACAGGAAGATGGACGCAAGCAGATGAAGTGTACAGACTTGGCGTCGACCGAGAGGCACGCCCAGTTGAGCGACTTGCTCGGAAGTACAGAGAATTCCAACAACGATATGAACAACTCACGCAAGACAGTGGGCCATCATCTCCTGCATTACCTCCAGTAAGAGCTGCACTGGGGGTGAAGGTGGATCCATTTGCTTCATCTGCGGTGCTCACCCCTGATCCCCAGGCTGAGCAGCCAGCTCCCGCCGCAGGAAGAGCCACCAAAACGAAGTCTGGAAAGCCGAAGATGGCAATTTTCTCTGACGCCGACTCACCAAGTCAGCCTGCCGTCTCTGGCCAGGCCAAGGGATGGGATAGTCTTGGGTCAAGAAGTGAACGCCGGAAGGAAAATAAGGTAGAAGCGAAGCCATGGGCAGGGGAGACTCTGAAGGCTGGAAAGAAGCCTGCTCCCAAGGAGAAGATGGCAATTTTCAGGGATGAGGTGAGCACAGTGATTTATTTACCTGGTTTGTGATTTCCAAATATTTACGATCACAGGACTAATTGGTGGCATGAACCCGGTTTGGTTTACGATTATGTGTATCCAGTCAAATCCAAATTCACATTTGAAAGAGTCAATGCAATCAAAGCAAGTTCCAGAACATCGTGTAAGGGAAGCGATAAATCCGCGTACTGGAAGACGGGAACGTGTCTTTGTCAATCTTGATGCAGTGTACCCTGACTATACTAATGCAAGTATTGAGGTCAGCTTCGAAGAGCTTCGAGCTATTCGGCGTGGGTGGATGGACAAGAAGTGGCGGCCGCAGAAAGAACCTTTAGGACAGATATCTGGAAATGGCGCAACAAGGGAACTACCAGAGGACTTTGAAGAGAAGCTGGTTATCAAGGAAGCTGACTCCGACGCCCAACATGAGGCGAAGGCTAATAAGGCCCGGAAATTGAAGCTTCGCGAAGTTAAGGGAGAAACACAAACCGGTAAGACTATGCTGCAACAACGTCCCTAGGCTCAACCGATCCGCCTGCTCCTCTCCGTAATGCTAATCAATTGCACAGTCAAGATGAAGTTCGATTCCCCGACTGGAAGCAAGATTCGCCGCAAGAGCACTGCCGAGCCAACAATGACAATTCATACCCGGGCTGCGACGGACGAGATCTACAGTATCTTCAACCAGCCACTGAAGGCTGAGGCTGAGCAGGCAGCGGAAAGTAGTGACTTTGATGATGATGACTACACAAGCGCTGGCGAGAGTACCATAACCGGACACATATCGGCCGCGTCGAGCGATTTCGGGGATGATGACACTACGTTTCAGAAGTCTTATGATGAAACTGTTGGGGATAGTTTCGAGGATAACACGAGAGCAGAAAGCGTTGTTGATGGTGAATGGACTCAGTTTTCCGCTGCAGATGTCCCCGATTTAGACGCTCTTCGTTCAACGGGCATGGAGTCACCCTCGTACCAACATATAGATGACGAGAGGGAGAGTTTAGATGCCCATGCCGCCGAAGAGAAACAAAACAGGCAACGGTTTGTACCAGAAATGCCTGACGACTACAACCCACCGTTTGGCCCATACCGGGACCCAGCGATAGTTGCCCAAAATCGCCTGCCATTCATGACACCTATCGTGGAGCAAACCGAGTATTCCCTTGCATCCATGACAGCAGTCAGAAATCACCTCTACAATGCGAAGACTCCATCTAAGCCTCAAATGGGCGATCTTCTGTCGACTCCGCTGATCAATGGAACCCCACGTCAGGGAGACAACACCATTAGCTTGCCTGAAGATGTCGCACTGAGTCCGACAGCAAAGAAAGCATTATCTAGTGTCAGGTTAGCATCTCCGTTTGGATGCAATGAGCGACAGGGACCGATTATTAAGGATGCACAATGCAATCCTACAGACAAAGCGCTCCGTAACACAATCCTTGCAGCCTTAGACCCACCACTTGCTTCCTATGCTGGATATCATGGTCATTTGCAAACGGAAGCTCATTATGCCTCTGATATTCAGAAGTTTATGAAAGCTCAGACAAAGCGGCCGAGAAGCGGTGATGAATCGTCGTTTGAAGTACCAATCCTTGAACTTCCCGGCGCGGAAAGAAGCTATATCATCCGACGGGAGCTTGGAGCTGGTGCATTCGCCCCGGTCTACCTTGCAGAAAGTATCGATAGCTTACCTTCCGATTCTGAGGATGAATCTGAGGATAGCAACAGTGGGGGCTCCCAGCTAACCAACGGCTGCAAACGGACACGGCACAACAAGGCTCGCTATGGGTTTGAGGCAATCAAGATGGAGGTTGGCCCCCCGAGCGCCTGGGAGTTCTATATGATTCGGACTGCGCATGAACGCTTGAATCGCCTGCCAAAGCTATTGCGCGCCGCCCATAGCATCATTGATGTCCACGAGCTACACATTTACAAGGGTGAAAGCATCCTTATCGAAGACTACCGCGGTCAGGGTACTTTGCTAGATCTTGTCAACCTCGTCCGGAATGAGCAAATCGCAGCTGGTGGTCACGGCGAAGGTGGACTGGACGAAACCTTGGCCATGTTTTTCACCGTGGAATTATTCCGCACTGTCGAAGCGCTTCATGCATGCGGCGTGCTGCATGGTGACATCAAAGCCGATAATTGCCTTGTCCGGCTTGAAGACAAGCGAGAGCCTCCATCACTTATCGACCTGGAGGATGATAATTTTGCCGATCCGCGTGAAGTGCACTACTCTCCTCGGGGCTCATACGGTTGGCGCAATAAAGGGCTTTCCCTCATCGACTTCGGTCGTGCCATAGACATGCACGCCTTCCAGCCGTCAGTCCAATTCATCGCAGACTGGGAGCCCACAAAATATGAATGTAATGAGATCCAAGAGAGGCGACCATGGACTCACCAGATCGACCTCTATGGCCTCGCAGGTACTGTTCACGTCATGCTTTTTGGAAAGTACATCGAGTCCACCCCTGTGCGTCAAAGTGAGGGAGCAACCCCCAGCACCACCAGAACGTATCGCATTCGAGAATCTTTGAAACGATACTGGGAACGAGAGATCTGGAACGACGTCTTTGATCTCCTCCTGAACCCTGGTGCAGAGCGCTGGGCACAAATAGAACTTAAAGGAAACAAAAACCCTGCTGCAACACTCTTCGACGAGAATACGCCCAGCTCGCCCATCTTCCCCGTTCTTAACTCCATGAGATATGTGCGAGAGAAAATGGAAGCGTGGCTCGCCGCCAATGCGGAGAAGAAAGGCCTGGGTCTCCAGCTCCGTAAGCTTGAGGCTGTATTTAACGAGAGAAAGAAGAGACTCGAAAGGTCCTAATCTAGGCCCAGGTTTGACCGTATCTTGCGCTCTGTATTTACTTTCTGACGATTGCTTCATGTTCCTCGATACCCCCCTTATCCCTCAAGCGTTGGCGTTTTGGTGGAAGGGCATCACTTTTTTTGTTTTACCTAATCTCTTTTCTCTGATCATATTGTAATACCTGTTAATATGGATTATCTTGAAGCCTCACTCTTCGATTAAATATAATTAGCAGTTATCTTACACTTTTAAGTTACTTCCACAAAATCCCAAATCAAGGACACGAGAAGGGCCGATACATACCAGCGCCCTGCTTCTAATCGACATGATCTAGGCCTATTTAGACCAGAGCCCTAACTGACCAGCTCTGCCGCCGAAAACCTAACCTTCACTAGTCAACAAGGTGTCTACAAAGTCTCCAGCTAAGCTGAACCTAAATAGCGGGGAAAGAAGAAGTGGGTAAAAAGATAGAATGATTGATTGATTCCATTTCATAATATAAATATCAACGCTCAGTTACTTCAAGACATCGGCTCATTCTTCATATCATCATAAGAAGTGTCTGGTTCAGTTCATCTAGAGAATGCAAGATGCAAAAGAGCTGGGATGAAAAGTAAGATGCGAAAGAAAGAAAAGAACAAGAAATAAATCAAAAGCAAATGTTAGTGCTGTGCTCTTTCAGAGATGAAGAAAGAGAAAAAGAAAAGAAAAAGGGAAAAAAGGAAAGGAAAACCAAGAGAGAGATTGGTTTTATATAACAAACAGGGTCTAGTAGACCACGGACATGAGATAGAAAATAATCAAATGCTGATCTTGATGAAAGATGGGGGGGAAAAGTATAACAGAAAACAGTCAGCGAGACTGGAACTGAACGCTGCAAAGGCCACAAAACGCTTTCGTAAACGTTGCTCAGCGGCATTATGGTCGTTTCGTCTATGTCGTTTCAATCAATATCGGCGTCTCTCCGTTCCAATCATCACGCATGCTGGGAAAAGATGCAACACTGCTCATCGGAAGACAAAACAAACGGCATGATGATTTCGCATGTTGGTGGAGGGCATCTCGGTGGGTGATAGAGAAAAGTTAAAGTATGAAAATTTTAATGATAGACATGGGGTGTGATGGCTTTTTTTTGAGTATGGGGTTTTGCTTCAATCTGTGGTTTGTCGAATTATTTCAAGGAGTGAATTGGTCGGGTTGAAAGAAATGAAATCCAAAGAGTTTAGTAGTGCATTATCAAGACACAGTATCCCATCCAGCGAAGACCAGAAACGTTGATGGAGCAATGAGCATCCATACTGTCCAAGTGGTCATACACTTGGCTAACCGATCTTCCATGCTGCGGTTGTCGATAAAAAAAAATAGTGAAGAGAGTAAAGAGGGCGAATGACGTTGATATCTCAAGTAGAAAGTTGAAAAGATTGTGGGATTTTGTCGGCTCAGTTCAATAAACGGTCATGATTGACTCGCACACCTTTGTTCGACAATGAAAAAGCAATTTTGAACAGTGCGATTCTTATGGCGTCCGATATCGAAAGGGCATACATAGGGCTTGCGCTTCGGGAAATGGCCCAAACTGTATCAATATAAATATCACAGCTTTGCTTCTTTTTTTGGTTTTTCTTTGTTTTATGTGATTTTATGTCGTTGTTTGTCTTGAGTCGTGAGAGAAGGAGAATGTTGTTCTTTTTTTGTTTCTTTCCTTTTTCTTTTTCTTTTTTTTTGGTTTCAAAATCATTAGTCGTCGATGCCATTTCTGTCATAAATTTTGCTTGGCCAAGAAAAGCCAACAGCACTGTTGATCATTCAGGTCATTAGTCGAAGAGGATTCGAAGCCGGCACTATAATTAGAACGGATTCATTTATGCAGACGCTTGAGCTACCAATTGCGCCTGGCAAGAAAGATACCAAGCTTATCGTCTCGAATAGGACATATTGAGAATCTGCCTCTTGATCCGCTCTGCATCAGACAAGCCTGGCTCAGTTGGATCATATGGCAGGGTGGTCGACATTTCCTGACCGCCAACCTGAATACCCTGAGGCGCCTGTCTCGGTTGAGGCCAAAGTCCGCGTGCAAATGGCTCTGAACGGGACGGTGCATGCCTAATAAATCTGGCCGGCGAGTCGCCGAGATTTTTAGGGAGCTCCACCTTAAAAGGCGAGCCTAGTCGTTTAATAGCTTCACCGCCGAGGTTCCGCAGGTGAGCAACAGACTTTTCCACAGGTTGACTCTCCTCATTTCGAGATGAGGAAGATGGTGGAGAAAAGAGCTGATCAATGCCTCTAGTATTAACCGAACTCATCGTGGCGCCACGGTTCCTAATGCGTACACGTCGCTGGCCAATATCATTAAGCTTTCCTTGGCGGAAAAGCTCATCCAAGTTACGGCGTGTTTCTGCTTCGTTCGGGGATTCGCTGGTGGCTGATGAGGCATGAGTATTGTTTTGATTGTCCACGTTCGACAATAGGTCCATGCGGGGAGGAGACCGGAGCCGAGAGCCAGTAACATGAATGGTCTCTCTTCTAGCTCTGGGTGTATGACGGTGGGCTCGTTTCCTTGAATTATTATAGCCCCACGTGTGATAGGTAAATGGGGACCCTAGCCGAGGTGCCATCCCCTGTTCATCAAAGCTAAACGGTCTATTCGCGAATGGGTCAACCGCAACATGGGGAGGATTGCTAGGTACAGGTTGGCTAAACCATTCGCTACAGCTATCTTTCGGCGACGGTTCTTCCATCGCAAGCTGCGTTAAGGGTCCAGGAACCGAGCTGGAAACAAGAGATATACCTAGATCGCGTGTAGCATAAACTGCCGTGCTACTTGTAGGAACCTCTGCTTGCGAAGATTCTCGCGATGAGCGAGACAACATGTCCAAGATAGGTGTCGGGCTTCGGGACATCATCATTCTCTGGTAATGGGGCGCGATAGAGAATTTCCTCTTGCACAACAACTTTAGTCTTCGCCTGGTCGACGCCTCCGATTTGGGCCAGACGGCCTTCGGTGTCCCCGCTCGTGGGGTTGGGGTTGAGTCGCCACTTGAACATTGTTGCGATGTGGACGGAAACTGTTTATTAAGTCTCAAACGCCTTCTTTCCCATGTCTTTTTCGCCTCTCTTGCTACTCGGTGAGTTACCCCTAGAGGCGGAATACTGCCAGGCGTCATTTTAAAGGGGGTAATTGTGGGATCCTCAAGGTATAACTGATACGTATTCCATATATGGTTGTCCATATCCAATGTCCACCGCTCTCTAGCCGGAAATCTGTTCCGCTGGAACTTAGGCATTGGGGTTGGTTCCACGTGCTTTGGTGGGATTTCAAGATGGAAGAACGGATCATAACTATCGCTTTCTAGGCTCGTACAGCTCCCACCCACTGATCGCTGGGAGGCAAATGTTTCAATTGACGATACTGAAGAATCAGACACTTGCGAACAGGCGGACTCAGGGCGCTCAATTGTGTCTCCTATAGTCTGAGAGTCAAACGTAGACCAACCTCCTGTGGGTTTCGATTCAACTGGGGCTGCGCGAATCTGAGCAGGGGGGGTCTTTAGAGCCACGCGATCCCGCGGAGGGGCCAGGAAGCGGTCATTGCTTGTGGGTATCGTTAAGCACGGCTGGGTGTCCGTGGTATCGCGGGAAGGAAATTCAATGGACGGTAGCGGAATATCGGATGAGTTAGGGTGGAATGTGCTGAGATCATATTCAGCCTGCGCAAAGACGTTCATTCCTGAGCGCACGCGGGACTTGCGCAAACGGCAACTGGCATGGCGCGGTGGCGGCGGCGGAATGTCCAGCTGAACTGAGTGTCGTTCTGGAGTCCTAGGCTCGCCTATAGAAGGGAAAGTGAAGTCTTTCGGCAACGTGCGTGAGAGACCTTGCCGTCGGTGAGCCATGATGCGCAGCGATTCCCTATCTTTCACTGGCACAATAATCAAGCCGTGTAGTAATGGTTGCAATTCTGGGTTGATTCGTTTGGGCCAATTCTAATTTCTCTATGCCAGTATCATTTCGCTCATTCGGAGTCTTTCGCACGTCTCAGGGAGAATATCCTTCAGCGTCAAGGGGGTGCGTGGACTATCGATCCAATGTCGCACACGCTCTCTAGCCTAATCGAATGCGCACCCGATTTCCCGTTCTCGTATTCCACTAGGTAATTCGTAAAAGTAAAAGGAAAAGCGAGAAGAGTGGTCGGTTTCAACAGAAACAGATTTGTTTTCGTCAATGGTGTAGTTGCTTCGGTCAATTCCAGGTGGAATTGGCCAGGCGCGTAAATCGGGGGAGGTTCCGTTTCGTTAATCGTAACAAGTAGGCAGGAAAATAAAAAGGAAATCAAACTCGTCAAGGTGTGAGTGGTCGGATGAATAACAAGCGATCGAATTTGTATGAATGCCGATGCGATGCGATTGAATCTTGACTTTGGGTCACATCTAAGGATTCCCGCGCTCCATCTGGTACCTGAAGTTATAGCGGGACTATAGGGAATTGAAGTCCGACATTGGCACACAAAACCGCCAGACCAACACGAAAGAAACGAAAAGGAAATGGAAGTGACGGAATCTACGAGCCACGCGCTCGTAAGATAAAAACAATAATCAAGGAAAAAAAGAAGCCACAGTGATGATGCACGAGGAAGCGAGGGAGAAAACGGGAGAGGAAAGGGAGGCAGGGAAGGGAACGAGGACGGGACGGGAGGGTCACGCAGAGGGGGCAGCGCCTAAGGCCGTTGTCCCCAGAGCCTAAGGCGCCGGGACAGCGCGAAGAATCTGGCGGTGCGCAAGAAAAGTGTTCTTTGGCTTTGCTTTGCTCCACTCAACGGAGCCCGAGTAATAATCGGAGAAGGAACCACGTCAAGCACTAATTGCCTTAGTTCCAGAGGGTAAATAGCTGGCGTTGGTTTTTTATTTTATAGAATAAAATTACTATTATTATTATAATTAAATAATAATAATTATAATTATAATAATACGTTCATCGTAGAGGGAGACCAGAGGTATGAAGATCCCAAATGATGTTAATAAATATCCATTTTCAATTTAGTGCAGGGAAGAGCTGCACCTTTTGACTATTTGATCCTATGCAGAGTAAAAAGACACTATCAAACTTTGGGCTCGAACAAATCACAATGCATGAATTGGGAAATTCCCAAATAAATATCGAAACATGCCTTGATTCTACGGAATGTAGAATTCCTGCTGGTAAAATCCGCCATCAAGTCGATTAATTCTTTTTTTCTTCTAAAATGCATAGAAGATTATTTCTCGTTCCTAAAAGCGGACTCATCCTCCCACCTAGGTAACAAGCAAATAGACTAAGAGGTGTTCGTTGGAGTTTAAATGATGAATGGCTGCTCATATTCAACCGCCTCACCGTGTTGCCCAAAAAAACCCCATAGGAACAAGTCATCATTCCCTGATGGAGTCAGTGATGACCTCAGTTAATAAATACAACGGACAGTAGACTGTCTAACACCCTGTTCTATTCTCTGATTTTCTTCCCAGGTTTACAACATGATTCGAGTCACTGGATTTTACCCTAAATGCAAGGACGTACGGGGGATGATGCACTACAGAGGATACTGGCGAATCATTTCACCGATCAACAGTAGTTTTTTCATTTTTTATTTTTTCCCCTGTCCGTTGGGGATGCATCGAAAATCACGCTCGGCCACTGACCCTAGGTTGACCGAGAAGTCAAGAGCTGTGCGTACAGTTATCAGATCATCACATCCCCAAAAACTCAATACCTTGTCAACTGATCTACAGCCTGTCATGAGTCCTGAAGAGCCCTTGGACAAGGAAAAATAAACGAAAATAGCAAGGCAGGACATCCCCGAAAAAAACCGTGTGATCAAAGTCGGTGGCTGGGAGAAAATTTCAGGCCAGGAATTTCGGCGAGTCACGCTGAGTGGTTCGTACCATTCTCAAGAGAGATTCCAAGTAGTTTCGAAATTTCGAACTCCATTCTCACGCAGAAGCGTGCTCCACCACCGTCATGGACGAACCAGCAGAGACTGGGCGTGCATTAGTCTGACATTAGGAGGATGGGGAGACGCGACTAACCGCCTCGCCGACGGTTGAGTTGTGTTCGGATCTTCCCAGGAAGCATCGGGCTTAAGCACGAGGTTCAAGATATGTCCCATGGATGAGCTGGGATCCGACGTTGAAATAAGATGTCATTGACAGTCAATGGCGTTGTGCCCTAATCGAGACAGAGAAAAAGCATTGACACTCTGTCGGTAACTAGTAAAGCTATCTATGGATCCTTTGATTCATCGCTTATTAGTAGATCCGAGATCTCACGGGATCCAACGCGTAAATGGTGGGGGGTCGCGTGTCTACGCGTCTGGTAAGTTACCGTTTTTCTGCAAGATGTATCCAATCAGGTTGGAGCCATTTCTCCACCTGCACCCTGAGAGTTACATGAAACTAATTATCCCGGTTGAGTTAAGACTCGGTATCTAGTAAAGGCTACCTTTGATGCTACTAACCCTAGTAGGTTTGTGTTCCTGAGCAAAATCGGCACTATCAACCACTACTCCAGATACTAAGAAGCATAGACCATCGTCCCCTCTTTCTCTAATCCAGGAGGCTGGGGATGGAGACGTCCATCCCAATTCCTCCAGCAAAACATCCCATCGCATGGATCCTATGCAGGAATTATGCCAAAAGTCCACCGAAATATGCTATTAATATCAACATCCGATATATCGGTCGTCCTGTTTGAATTCTCAAGTGGACATTGATGGTAAATTTAGTAACTAAACTCCGTAGTGCCCCGTTCCATCTATATAGGCAAACTTTAGCCTGCTTCTAGCTTGGATCGACGCGTTATGTTGTTTACTATGTTCCCAAAAGAGTTCAACAGCTCTTACCATCGATCTTGACTACTAGACATCCTACTCCGTAGATGCATGTTGACTATTCCATTTTGTTTTTCGAGAGCGGGTTTGCTTTGTTCCGGTTCCCTCTAACATGGTCCAGCCCAACATACTGCACATTCCTTACCTCTAATGCAAATGCACCAGTAGGTCTTAAAAGGTTGCCGTTAGAACCATTGCCGCAGCTACACTGATTCACCCATGGATCTTGGAAATGTAATGTCTAAGCTGCATGACAGTAAGTAGATACTGATTATACTACGTGAACACGTACAGGGTACTTGATGATAACAAGCACTAATCCTCAATCAACTCCAGCACATACTCAAAATTGATGTCTTTGCTTAAAGGCAATGCTACGATTGGACTGATTGTGTTCTAATATTAGTCGCCGCCGTGTTGTCGTGTTCGGTATCAGAACTCCTTGCATTATTGTTGTCTTCCAAGGGGCGGGGACCATCCCGAAGACATGCATACAGCTGGCAGATGTAGGAGAAACTTGGTTTTATTTGCTTTACGTAGACTGATACTACTCAGTACGTACAATCCTTCTAGTAAGTACACAAACCAACCAAAAACAGAACAAAACAAGCCCCGGCATAACATACTTAACAAACAAACAAACTACCTACATGGCATCGGAACGTGAAAGGTCAGTCAGCAAGTCCTTCTCCGAACGCAGAGAGGTCAACCTCCGGCTGTCGTGATTTATAGAGTAGCTTCACGGTTGGGTCGCATAATATTTCGGTCCCGTACAGGATAGACCTCGGTCGTTCGATGCAGTCGGCAAATTTCCAGTCAAACTTCATCAGCAGATGCACGAGGAGAATTTTGATCTCATTTGCGGCGAAAAAGCGCCCTGGGCACGCATGCATGCCATGGCCAAAGCCAAGATGTTCCGCGCTCGTTGTAACAAACTGATATCGATGTTCATTACCTGGTTCCTGGCGCTTTTTGTAAAATCGGAAGCCGTCGAATGCATGAGCATCGGGGTAGATCGATTCATCTTGCATAACGTGGGCGGAAACAAATATGCTGGCGCCCTTGGGGATGCGAGTCCCGTCAGAAAGCACCACTTCCTTGGTTGCAATACGGTTGAGAGCTCCTATGGGAAAAAGTCCACGGTTAGTAAGATATCGTTCAGACTTCTTCTTCACTATTCTAGCCGGGCAGATTGTTTCAAGACACTAACCAAGGGACATCGGGGTTGTACGCTGGCTCTCCTTCATGACGCTGTCCATCAATTTCATCTTAGTGAGGCTAGACTTCTTCAAAACACCGTCTTCTTCCACAACGGCCTTGATCTCAGCCCTCAACGGTTGAATGAACTCTGGATGGGCGGTCAAGTCATACATAACGTTGGTCAGCATATTTGACGTTGTGTGTATGGCCGCCACGGAGAGACCGATCTGGGCCACTGTTTCGTTGAAAGGACGGCCTGAAGCAACATCTCGGAACCAATCTAAAGCGTCCTCGTGCTTTCTTGGAGGGTTTTCTTCTGGCAATTTACCTTCCCGGATCAAATCTCTCATGGTGATTTCTTTTTGAACAATTGCTGCTGCCACCTTCTTGTGGTGCCGGACCTTCTGCATTGATGGCAAAAACCAGTGTACCAGGAATCGAGCAATCGCGGGCCAGTTCCTGAGATTGCGAGCCGCGTTGAACGCATCAATGGTGTAATTGACTGATACATTCAGCCATGTCTCATCCCGACAAAGCTTTTCTCCTAGGAACACCAAAGATGACAGACGGGCCACCATATGTGGGACTTCCTGTGCAAATGTAAAGGGCTTCCATACTAGCTCATGGTAGTTCCTGTCAGCTAGTGCCTCTCTTGGTCAGTGATCATCCTACGTACCTTCGGATTTGGGTAGCTTGTCTGTCAACACAGAGGCAGTCTCTCTTGACAAGGGAATAGTCAATTGGCCTACAGAAGAACCGAAGTCGCTTAGAAAACAAAGGTGTCCCCTTAGACATCAGGAGGTACATACCGAGCATATGTGTGAGTTTCTTGTTTACCACTTCTTTCGCAATTTCATCTCTCTCTTGTCCACCTTCAAAAGGCTCGAACCCCGGGATATCCGCGCCAAAGAACCCCTAAGAGGATTTAAAACACATCTTTTCCAATCGTAGAAGTGATTACCTTTCTAACTGCCTCCCTGAAGCTAAGATGTGGATGGTTCTTTACCTCATCCACATAACTAGGGTGCAGAACTATGGTTGGACCAAGCGCAGACATGGCCTGGAAGACAGTTCTTCCCTGTTGATCAATGCGTCAATAATCTCAATGTCATCTTCAACGCCCTCTTAGTGGATTGGAGCTCCAGCGTAGGGAAAGGAGCGCCTCGTACCTGACTGAATCCTTGTGCGATCAGCTCTTTTGCAGACGTGACGAAACACTTCTTAGCTTTGGCGTTCGATATCTCCCATCTATTTCTCCCCACGAGAGGGATTTTACTGTATGGTAGGCCATCTGCGAGTTCTTTGAAGAAGCTTGACACAAATACGAAAGCCACTGCCACTACCAACCCCTGAAAGAGGTAGTGACTTTCTAAGAAGTCTAGAAGTACCGGCATTGTAAAATAGGCTCCCGAGGTGGAATGTCAGTGCTATGTTCATGAAGAGGCACTGTTTCTGACTAAAGGAGTTCCCAAGCTCATGGACTATGCTTGTAGACTTATATATGGCCACCCTAAATGCATGGCTATGTTCCAAGCTACTGCTACTTTAGCCCCTTTGTTCACGGCGCCTTTAAACACCCAAAGTGGGGATGCTATCCATACAGTGAATACGATGTCATACGGTGAATACGATGCCATACGGTGAATACGATGGAGGGATCATCGACTACTCGGTCAATTACAGCGGCCTAGCATCAACACGGATGGTGGGACGAGAACCCAGTTAGCCAAACCGTCAAACTAACCTTTACAAAAGACTGGTCGTTGCTTGATGCATGCAGACACCCATGGCCGAAAATAATGATAGACGTTTCGGTTTCCTGAACGGGTATGTCGAGACTTTTTAGGACATTGTCCTTAACGCCTGAAATAAACACACCATAAAACAAACCCTGCCCATGTTATTATATGAGTGTCTCTAGTGGAAGTCTATGGCTCGTTGATGTGCAGAGATGGCGTTATTCACTTCAGCATAGGTGTTGTTTCAACGAGTACTGCGAACAATGAGTAGATGCATCATGTCGAGGATTTAAAAGTGGATCATTCCGGCAGATGAGAAATGTCCTACCGAAAAGCCCCTGTTTGTTCGCTTAAATGATCGGTACATACAAGGAGAAGCCGGACAGTTCACAACTCAACTGGAAACCCTGTGGAATATGCCCCAACTTTCTTGTTGTCCAGGTTTCCATATGATTGGCTAGAGCTAAGTGGCGATTCTTGACTATCGAATACAAGTCGCGCTCACTATTAAACCTTTCCATGCCCCTATGAACAAGCCCAGTCTGCAGGTTGACGAAGCTGAAGCAAGGGAGTAATTGTCGGTCAGACGCGAAAGAGAGGAAGCAATGGCTTCCGGTAGGAGGGCACCACCTCATGGCATGTCGGGCAATATTGTGTTGCCAATTGCACGTTCAGAATGCAACACATCTCTGATGAGAATAAATACTAATGTAGCAACTCGAAATTGAGAGCATTATGTAGGACTCCGTACTATATGTACCTAACTATACAGGGAAAGTTGTCGATCATGTGCCTTATCAGCTTATCGATATCCCGTGACGCCAAGACTCACAATCGGTGGTGAAATGCGGGGGAGCTCTTTCGTTTATCTTTGGGTTGCTCGGTGATTTTCAAAACATTAATCCTTTATTTTGGCTTAGGTAGCTACCTTTATATATAGAGGCATCATTCCCTCGGACTTTTTTAGGGCTCCCCAGTCTAGATCGACTGTTCGCCAGTCATGGGAGACTTTGGCCCAGCTGCGCTGGTACCCGAGGCGCCGGTAGATCATATCGCTCCCTTGTCGTCGACGGATCCAGATGAGATATCGGTGCTAGTGACAGGATTTGGTGTAAGTTCGTCCTCACTTGGCTTCGATAATATTTCTTCGATCACCATGGCGTCCGACTGGACTTTTATTCTGATAAGTACTAGCCATTCAAAGCCAACCTAGTCAATGCCTCGTATTTGATTGCTTCGTCCCTGCCACAGTCATTTGAGTTTACTTCGTTGGACTCTTCAACGGCATCGGCAGAGGGCTCTACTCCTACCTCTCGTCGGGTCTCGATCCATGTTCATCCCTCTCCCATCACCGTCGCTTACTCAACAGTACGGACAGCCATTCCAACCATCCTAGAGGATTACGCCAAGTCCCACGGAGGTCGGCGACCAGACTTAGTGATCCATATAGGCATAGCGGCGACAAGGTCGTGGTATGCGGTTGAGACGCAGGCACATCGGGATTCTTACCATCTATCCGACGTCAAGGGCAAGATCGGATACGAAGATGGAGAGAAGCTATGGAGGGAGTTAGATCTTCCTCCAGTACTCCAACCTAGCCGCGCAAAGGACCTACCAACTGCACTCAAAGATACAGAAGTGCAGTCGTCTGCCGCCGCCCGTGATGTACCACAACCATATCTGAACCCCCATCCGCCCAATAAGGAGTTTCTGAGTGCGTGGAGGTCCTTTGTGCCCCCGGGGACAGATGTACGACTATCAAGGGATGCTGGACGTTACCTTTGCGAGTTCATCTTCTACACGAGCCTAGCACAGGCGTTGCGGCAGGGCCAGCACCAGAACGTCGTGTTCCTCCATGTGCCTGGATCTTGCCAGGAGGAAGACATACAGAAAGGAAAAATTATCGCGATCGGACTTATCAAAGCCCTTGTAACCTGTTGGATAAGCAGAAAGGTCTAACACGGTATATGGGTTACTAGTGTTCGTTCTCAGTAAGGGGAAGAAGCTTCGGGTGGCGTATATGCTTGCATTTAAATAGCATGGGGCACTATACGGTTTTTCAATTTCCATCTTTGTCTTTTAAACTGTTGCTATATTCTTGAGACTACCACTACTGTCTCCAGTTCATTCTAGTTGAGTTCGACATACCAATCAGGTAACTAAATATACAGCTTATCCTCCGACTTTTCATTAACCGGAGGTTAAACATGATACCTAGTAATTAGGGCTACTTTATTCTCATTGTTACCTTTCCCGCGGGAAAATGTCCTGGCACCAATTCAAATCCCGAGATATAGCACGCCAAGAATTCAGTGACTCACAACCCAAGGGTGTATCATGCTGAACACCAATAGATTCACTTATCACATTGGAAAATCCACATATGATTTTCCTCACTGAACAAGGATTAAAGTAGCGGCATCTGAATTGCCTCTCTCCCATTATGATGACAGATAAATAACACACTAACCCCCGACCATACCCGCGGCTTACTCATCCCCATCCATCCAGATCCATAACCAATTCTACACTAATAAAATAAAAAAGCCATGTAAAGACCTCAAATGCCATGCCAATTAACATTGAGCCCTAGTATATACCAACCAAATCCCCAACTAAAACAATCCCCTCTGCAACCAACGCGGCCCCCCCCCCCCCCCCCCCCCCCCCCCCCCCCCCCCCCCCCCCCCCTCCCCCCCCCCCCCCCCCCCCCCCCCCCCCCCCCCGCCCTTCCACCTCCCCGGCTGTTAGAGAGAGGAAAATAAAAAGGAAAGAAAGAAAGATGCTAGAGATAATCCAAACTCTCTCAGCAATAGCCCTAATAACCCTCCTCTCCCTCCCCCTCCTCATCCCCAAGTTCACAACCTGGCTCAAAACCAGCAAATCAACCCTCCTCCAAACCCTCCGCCTCCAACAAAAAGACACCCAAACAACCGAAATCATCTCCCTAAGAATCTATCCAATAAAGTCATGCCGCGGCCTCCAACTAAACTCCACAAAACTCACCATGCAAGGCCTTGAACTCGACAGACGCTGGATGCTCATAGACGCAAAAACAACCGACTTTCTCACCATCCGACAAATCCCCGAAATGACCCTCATCAACACCGCTCTCTCTGAAGACGGCCAAAACCTTCTAGTCACCTTCACCGGCGCCAAGGACAAGCAGATCAGCATCCCGACTCATCCAGACCCCACCTGGCTAGAGGCAAACACCACACTCTCCCAGGTGAAAATCTGGGACATAGAAACGGACGGATACGTCTACGGCGCCGACATAAATGAACCCTTTTCGGCATTTCTGGGCCGTGACGTCTGTCTTGTGTATAAGGGGCCCACGCCGCGGGTTATGCGTGGTAATGGAGATCCGAGGCTGCTGGGCCGGACGCAGAGTGTGAATTTTCCCGATGTGCATCCTGTGCTTATTGCCTCTGAGGCGTCGATTTCGGAGCTGAATGCCCAGTTGGTGAAGAATGGGGCTGAGGCTATTACTATTGAGCGGTTTCGGCCAAATATCATTGTCAGGGGGTCTACGCCTTGGTCTGAAGATTCGTGGAAGGTAGTTAGGATTGGTGGTGGTGGTGCGGGTGAGGTCGGGAAGCCTCTTGATATTGATGTTGTGGCAAGGTGTACGAGATGTCAGGTGCCGAATGTGACTCCTGATACAGGGGAGAAGCATAAGAATCAGCCGTGGGATACGCTGATGAGTTATCGGCGGATCGATGAGGGGATGCGGTATAAGCCTTGTTTTGGGATGCTTTGTGCGCCGAGGGGGGAGGGGGTTGTAGAGGTTGGGATGAGGTTTGATGTGCTTGAGGAGACGGGGTCGCATCAGTATATTAAGGGGTTCTAAGTTAGGTATATTTTTATATGTGCTTGGGAGGGGAGTGGCTGAGGGCTGGTAGAGTATTGATTGAATTTTATATATATAGGGTTTTAGTAGTAGGGTGAATTTGCGAGTCCTTGTGTTATTTGGAATTTCTCTGACTGTTGATTTTAATTTTGCACTTCGTTGGAGCGCGACATGTTCTATCAAAATTAGCAGGCGGATGTCTAAAATTATTCTTCAGTTTTCGATTTTTGATATGCTTGAAGTCTATAGCTACTAGGAGTAATCTGTGTTTGTCCTGGGTATATTGAAGTACAATATCACAGAAACTTCTATTTTCCATTAGAGCGATCTATTTACTACATTGACAGACAAGCAAGGCAACACTGTACAGCCCGAGTTCAGTTCTTCATCTGCTTACTAGCAGAAACACACCAGTTGTTCCATTCAGTGAAGAACGAAGGCTGAACGTGGCACTTCTTACTGATAAACTGCTGTTTCCGGGTGTCGGCATAAACATCGACAATGCCTGAAATGGTATCCTTGTCATGTGCCACCAACACCTTGACCACAAGAAGACTTGCCTGACTACAAGCTGAAGCATGGGAAGGTGGGCCACTGTTATGGGCCTCCTGGTGGATTGATTTCAAGAGTTCCCAAACAGGCTCCTCAGACTCAAGCTTCGGAAGAGCAGAGCCCTTGCAGAGTCTGGTGTAATCACGCAGCACAGAGTTGGCCTTGTTTGAGATCTGCTTGACAGTGGATTTGCGAGTAAGACGCAGAAGCGGGAGGAGGAGGTCCAGAGCCAGAAGCTTCGAGTGACATTTCTTGACGTAGATTTCCAGAAGGTCGAGGACCCGGTTCTTGAAGTTGACCATGTTCTCTTTGGCGTCTTTCTTGTCCTTCTTTTGATGCAGTGCCTCCCGGCGCGCTTGGAAGACCTTGGCGAGCTGTTGATCTACTTGTTCCATCTCGTCGTCGTTCATGTCATCGTCTGAGCCTTCGGGACCCTCGCTGTCTGCACGGTGCGCTCCGAGGGCTTCGGCGAGCTTGGCTTCGAAGATGGCTTCTTCGTCATCGTCGCCATCTGCTTCTTCGTCTGAGGATTCTTCCTCATCCTCGTCCTCGTCTTCTTCGTCCCCTTCGTTGGAGCCTGAGCCTTCTGCGTCGATGACTTCAACATCGCTGTCTTCTTCATCGGCGTCCATCATTTCTTCATCTCCTTCGTCGTCCTGCTGTTCGAACATCTCTTGCTGGCCGGCAAGGCTTTCCTTCGCTTCCAGAATCTAGTGGTTTTATATTAACTTCGATGAACAACAAGGGAATAAGCAAACGTTAAGAACTTACAGAGACCAAAGAATCCAGGCCATTCTCCGAAATCTTGTCAGCAAAAGCACCAAAGACCTGTTCGCTCATGCGACGGAAGAGCTGGAATGGCTTTGAAGCGAAACTCAAGAGAATCTCTACCAGCGCATCAGAAGCATCGGCTGTCTCCTCCTTAGATTTTTTGTCGGTGAAGATCTTCGAGAAGCAAAAGTCAAGTTCCTCCAACATGGAGACGGCGTCGGCATCGCCGTTATACACTTGAAGGATGGTCATGGAGTAAAGGAGCTTGAACGCATCAACACCAGCAGTGTCACCCTTCTTCTCCTGTTTATTGTTAGACTGGATATTCAACTGAAGAAAAGGATAAATCTCTGGCCCACTAACCGTGCTTGACAATTTCTTCAGGGATTTGAAAGCACTTTTCACTGAATCCTGCAAGGTATCATCCATAGCAATGATGAATGGACCATACTCCTCTGACTTGGCTGCGTCCCGAATCTTACGGACGACCGCATACGGAAGGTCAGTTGCATACTTCTGGTTGGCGATCAAACTGTTCAGGCAAGAGTTGATCCTGTTTCGGAAGAGCTCCTGAGTCTGTTGAGTAAGGGCCGGTTCAGCAGAGGCCTGACCACGGCTTTCACCATCCTTTTCCATAAAGTAGGCAAACCGCACGAAAGTGAATAGAATGTGTTCAAGCACAGCCTGCGCACCCTCTTCGGCTTCATCGCTAGCTGAGGCTTGAGCTCTCACGATTGACAAAAGTAACCCAGCAAGGAACTGACGGCTCGATGCAGCAGCTTTGCTGTCATCTGTCCCCGGGCGAGTGATGAGTTTTTCGAAGAGAGGCACGATCTGTTTCAATGAGTCCAAATCGGCCTCGACCACGATTTTCTCTACCGTTTTCGTCTTGGTGACCTGGTCGAAGTTTACAGCACCCGCTGAGCCCATCAAGCCATTGATAGCAGCCGCAGCAAACTCAGGTTCCTTCGACACGCGGGCCTGAATAGTCTTTGCAGCCTTGACTGCCATCCGATGCAGGTATCGGTCCTCAACGGCGAGTTGGTTTGTAAGACACCTCACAAGGTTCTTCGTAAACACAAAAGAAGCCAGTAACAGGGGGCTCTCATTGAGCACCTTAATCAAGAGAAGAAATCCCCAATACTTGCGCTCTTCCGAGGAGGAGGCAGCAAAGAGACCATCTATAAAAAATTTGACGTTAAGATCAGAGTTTTTTTTATCGGCATATATAAGGGAGACCTACTGTCGACAACCTCTGTCCAGAAGTCAACGAAGCTTAGTCGAGAGGTTTTCGATTTGCTGTCCTTTGCTGGAGAGTCACCAAGCCTGGACAAAACAGCATCCCAAGCAAAGTGAAGCTTTGAGCTCCACACACCCGATGATTTGGGGTTGCCACCCTGGTTCTCGGCCTCTGACACTGATGAGTCCTTCATGACCTTGGCGAGCTGGTTTCTCTCTTTCGCATCTAGTGGGTCATCATGCTTCCATACTTTAGTAGGAAACTGTACTTTAGGGAACAAGTCCTTAGCTGCTAGCCAGATTGCAACTCCCTCTGGCGTTCGTGCCAGCTCATTTGAGCATAGGTGTTCAAGAGCAGTTTCAACATACTTCGCATCAGCCTTCTGAGCAGAAAGCTCATAGACACAGCGGTAGATAATCCAGCCGCACTCTTCTCTGATCCACGGCTTTTTCTTGGCCAGGTCAAAGACCAGTTCTAGGAGCTTAGTCCACTCAGAGAATGGCGCCTTGGGCTTGAAAAGAATGGAGGACTTGATGATGGCCTCTGCTCCGAAAAGACGTCCAAAATGATGATCCCTTTGTTCCTTCAGAGTACTGTTAGCAATGAGAGGCGCATGGGATTACCTTTGTACATACCTGACCAGACTCGCCTCCCGCAGCGTTAGACTGTGCCTCCCAGAACCTTACTACTCTAGGGATATCAATTTCTGAAGACTCTCTGGGCTCGCTGAGGACTTGAGTAAGGACTTCAGTCAAAGCGATGGAAAAGCCAATCCGTGCTGCTTTCCGGCTGCTACAGAGACCGCGGAAGAGCCTCTCCAGGACTTTTTTAATCTGTTCATCTGTGGGGTTCACGTCAGGCGTGAACTGAGACACCAGTGCTTGCGCCGCCTTCAGTCTGATCTCATCCTTCTCGTTAGCGAGATCCTCGTATATTTCTACCAGCTTGGTATCAACGTTGCTAGGCTCGCGGCGCCTTTTCTTATTGCCTGCCTGATGTGGCGCCATTGCAGCTGGAACTAGATGTAGTATATCAAATACTGTAGCTTCCAGATATTTCAATGATACCACAAGGAGGATAAAGAATAAATTGTATTTAGAATTGCCGTGGTCTCGAGGATTTACAATGAATTGTCGGTGGTTCTGACCCAACGAAAAATCATTTTACGGCAAGGTTACTTACCGGAATAGGTTAGCTTTATCTGATAAGGCAAATCAATCACCGTTTTCTAATCTTTCTCATCTTCACCGCCTACTTAATGCCGTAAAGCTCCTATCTCTACAGCAACGCCACAAGTATATCTTCAGAATATCCTAAGACAGGGAACTCTGACATGAACGAGAATTATCTTGAGTCTTTGAATTGCTGCAATTTATGGCTCTGCAAAACGCTTGTTCCGGTCTTTTTACTGCTTTAAAGTGATCCAGAAGCTTTTTTCTACCCTTGAACCTCGGATGCAGGCTTGCAATGAAATTTGTACTTTCTAGTTCCAGAATCCAGCGAAGCTACTTTACCTCCTCTGTATTCTTTTACTATCTAACCTTAAATCACTCTATGGTTGCTCACTGGTACTACTTACAGGAAATATAGTATCTAGAAAAGAACGACATGTGTGCAACTCAAATATCATGATCATATCGAAAATATATAACAACGCACTTCTTTTCCACCAGGTTCATCACAGTCCCCACTTGGCTTGGCCTTGCCGTGTGACTTGCCTTTTGCTAGACAGTAAAGCTCAATAACCATTGAAAATGATAAGTGTGAATACAACAGAGAGTTAAGGCAACGAAAGGATTTCCATGCTTCTTGTCAAGGGGAGACAGCTGCACGGGGTCCTATCTTCTTGCAATGTATTCAGAGACGGTAACCCTGTTGAATATAACTTTGACCCGACTTCAGATTTCTTGCTGCTAAGCAAGATGACTGTGATATGTTACCTTTACACGAAGCATTTGGCAAAGTACTTCAATATACAGGGCATAGACTTGAACTGTTGAAAACTTGAAGCATGATTACTTGGGTAATGACTCGGTGGATTTATTTTTATATATAGTCAACGTTATAGGGTGATATGACAACTTCCCTTCCGAGCAAATGTGGGACGCTTGATCGACCACCACAGGATTGCATATAACTGCCACAATATATCAGAAAGCAGCTACAACTGGTATACAAGAACTATGGGTGCGTCGAGATCAGAGAACTTAGAAAGACCAGCCGAGAGAACAGGTTTGCACAGTCCAGTTTTACTTGTCTAGGAGAGCTGGTACAACGATGCATTCAGTACGCCGAACTGCCGCTAGTGTACCGTGCTATGACTTCCAAGCGCACAAAGATGGTAATATGTTTGTCGTTATTCGATATTTATAGCTCTAAGAAGGCTCTGACGCAGCGACTTGAGGATTTAACCTTATTTAGCCGAAAATCATGCAATATTGCTATCATTGTAGGCAACTGATTACCGCTGTTGGTGCTATACACGATATATGCATGCAATTATATACATGGCGAACAGTGGTACATGCTTTGTTCTAGTACACATGTAGCACGCCCCTAAAGCCAGTCTGACCGCACTGTTCACTTTACGACAATGCTATATATCAAACAGTTTCAGACTCTAATGTGCTCTCATATGGGATTCCAGAGCATAAGGTAGACGATGATAAGTGTTTGTGTTTGCCTAAAGACCTACGTGAACAGCCAAGCCATGCACTTCCTGTTATGCTCAAACAGCCAATTCCTTGTGCACAAAGCCAGATACAAAACCTAATCTGTTCCATTTATTGGAATTATCTTCCCAACTGGACCCAAATAACCCCCAGAAAAGTCTTCAACCTCAATAGAACTTCAACTCCAGCAAAACACATTACCCTTTTGAAGTCAATCAATCTATCAATCAATCAAGGTTCTATTACCAGTTCGAGCCTAACTACTGAAATGTCGAGCCATGCAGGCGCTTCACCATTGGAGCAGAATCTAGGTTCGAACGCCACCCCAAGTTCAGTAGAAAATATAGAAAATATAATAAAAAAGCCAACAAAACCAAAACCACCTGCCAAGCACAGTTTCTACCGCCCAAGCTACTTCGTAACCACACTTCTGCCTCGTATACATAGTCCCCCAAAGTGCTTAGTATTCCGCCCCTGTGGCTGACCCTGCCACGGAGCTTGTAGTGACCGAGTAACCAGTGTCTCCCACATCTATCCCAGTGGTATGGTGTTTCCTTGGTCTGGCTCAGCCAGCATAACCGGCTCAGTCAGCTCCGCCTCGCGGAACTGGCCTAAAAGACCTGTTCGGTGCATGAAGTCAACAACATAGCGTGTCGCCTGCGGGTTGGATATCAGTACGTCATAGTCTGACATTCTACCATTTAACACCTTTATTTCGTCAATTTGCTAAAACATCCCGACCTTAAACCAGTGTAACGCGGGCACTGGAGGAGAATATGCCTCACGAGATCCTCCTCCACAGTGACACCGGTCTGAGTCGGACGCCTTAATTTTATAGAGAAAATGCTGCAGGGCAATCTGCTGTGCCCTCATCTGTATGTCAATTGGTGCGTGCGGCTTGGATAGGCCTTTATACAGCCCTACCTGCTCCCTGCTCGGTGTTTTGCGCAACCTCCGTGTTGGTTCCACCCTTCTCTGCCTCCCACGCGACAGCCCATTTCTGCTGGATATGCTGCCGTACGGCTCTTCGGGCTGCTGTAGTCAATCAGCCCGTTTCATGGCCATCCGAATGCCCTCCAACTCGGCCGCATAGACCGTGGCGTCTGCATCAGTGCCCAAGTGTCTCTGCTGCACTGTTTTCCGCCGGGGGTGGACAGCAGAGGGCCCTATGCAACCTTCGTAGCCACTGAAGTCAGTAAATACGACCCCATGGGGGCCACGGCAAACGTGGTTGTGCGAGGTAAGGGCTGCCTCCCAGTCTTCTATCACGCACTCCAGTGGGGCCTCCCATGGAGCGAGCACGTAAGCCCGTCGGGTCTCCCATTCATCCTCCTTTCTCCCTTGCAGGGAGGCCAAGGGCCCGTTTCCTCTCTGTGGTGCTTCTAAAGGAGTCAGCCCACTAATGGCTCGGTCCCTTGGCTACCTGGGGTGTACCAAACCCTCGGGCAGCCAAACGTCGGCCCGGTTCGTATGCGTATGGCGGTTTCCTCAGTAATCTGCTGCATCTGTAGCCGGATAGGTAGTAGATGCAGTTCCACATTCAAGGCAGCTGCAGCCGTACCCTTGAATACCCCACTAATCAGGATGGCGGCTCGTTTCTTAGTATTTATTAATTCCCTCACGACCTGATTATATTCTTTGGCAGGAATATGGCGGCTGGTTGGGCTAAACCACGCCGTAACCTCGTAGGACATCTGGAGGACCACAACAGCCTGATATATCTCTCTCATGGCTGTCAAGAACGTCCCCCAGGTTGACCCTGCAATCCCACGTAGCGCAGCTAAGGTCTGATTGGCTCGGGCCAGGGCCTTGGTGCGGTGTGTAGAGAAAGAGAGGGTCTTATCCAACCTGATTCCTAGATAATTAGTTGAATCTACAGGCTTGATATCTGTTCCCTGATGGTGTAGACCCATACGGTCTTTGCCAACTGGTTCGACTGGTACATCTCATATATCTTCTGTTTCCCGTGTCTGGCCATCATCTTCTACAACCTCCATGGCCCTCGGGTTAGTAAAGAGAATCAGCCCAAATTTGTCAGGGTCAAATTTTGAAGCATGCCGCTTGGCCCATTGATCTGCCTTAGTAAGGGCCTGCTTTAGAACCTGAATATTATCGCAGAATGTCTGGTATTGGGCAATAATACATGCGTCGTCGATCCAGCCGTATGCCTGACTCCTAACCCCCTCCAAGCCGGTGCCCATTTGAAGTCCTTAACAGATAATCAAAGAAACACCACTCCATTACCAAAAATGTATTTTTTTCCAAAGCCATCGATCACCAATTCCAAGAAGAAATCCCGGATAAAGCCATCCTCAAAGCTACCGACAGGGCGAATCCTCCCTTGCAACATCGTGGTCCCCGCACCATAGTACGTGCTTTATAACTTACATGTACCGGGGCTGGCTGCGTAACCCGTAAGATTAAAAACAGTGTTTGTAAGGTATATATCAGTAAGGTAGAGCTAGAAAGAAGATCTAGCTCCTTGCTCCTCACGATAATAGTCTAATCCCAAGAATGCGAAGAATACGCCCGGGGTTCGTCCGAACGTAATAGGAAGACATTGCCAGTCAATGAGGTATATATCTTTCTGGAGCTTATCACCTGGAAAGACCGGTAAGCATTTCATATTGGGCATTCCTAATATCAAAGGACCTACTGTTGTAACCGTTGGCGGAAGGCCTGAATGGGTGAGCTTGGCCTACGGAATGTGGGCGACGTTCTGGCCTTGGTAGATGTGGTATGTAGTCTGGAGTGGATACCGGTAGCTTTGACTACGATAGGAAACCACCCATCGTAGGCTCAATTTTAGGATTCCCAATACAAACTCAATACCCCTCATATGATGCTTAAGAAGCCAGCCCTGTATATTGTGTATATTGAATACAAATACGGAGTATGGCCCTTTGAAACCCCATCCCTCTCCAGAAAGCAAACACAAATATTTAACCCAAACTAAGCAACTCAAAGCCTTGATCCTTCAAAATCTCCTATCAATTGCCCTCTTCTCCAAATCCACTCTCTAACTGGGCACATTGAAAACCAACCGCACTCGCCCATCTAAGTGAAGATTAACGGTTCCACCTCTACATTGCAGGAATGGATGAGCGAGCTGGCTGCAAGGCACGTTGAGATTAGGTTCGTCCCTTTGTTGAGTTTGATATGTTTGCTTGATGATTGAGAGTAGAGACCAGGAAGGGGGGAAAGGATGCAAGGGTGGGTGGGTAGCTTGGTTTTTCTGGTTTTGAGTTTAGGAGAATTTTTCCAGTTTGTGTCTATGGAGGCGTTGATCTGGAGAGGGTCAGAGGTAAACTAGGGCTTGATTGTGAGTTTGTCTTGTCTTTATTCTGGGGGAAATAGAGATAATTGTATTGAAGGTGGTTCGGTGGTTACTGGAGGGGTAAAATGTGAGCCAAAGGAGATATGATGATCTAGGGACATAAGGCCAGAGTAGGAATGGGGCCTAGTATGGAGTAGTAAGAACTCAATCTCAGATTCAATACAAGCTACTTACATTTATGTACCGGCTCTGCGGGTTTGCCTTTGATATTTACCCTCACATGAGAGCGAGGCTTAATTGGGGAATTTAGCACGAGGTTCGTTAATTAATCACTAGATTCATTGTACTGCAATTCTGATAGCGCTGTAGGCATACGAGACGGAATAGAGATAGATGCTGGAGCACATAACGTAGATTCAAAGAGTTCAATTGTATATCTCGATAGGGATAGCTGTTTGGACCTAGAACGGGACAACTTCATCAGTGCACAACACCATGCAAACCTGAGACCGGAAAAGTCAAAAAGCGGAGCAATATGCATGAATTCGATCTAACACAAAAGTCTAAGCAATGATAAGTCCCTGGATTAGTAGCAATATGCAAGTCTTAGAGAACAATTGATCGAGGGATAGGAGTGGGGTGAATGACAACTATTTCCGTGCCAGATAGGAGTTTATATATAATAAGCTTTGAGCTACTTAACCTTAGGTGCCTACGTTATGTATGGGGGATCTTGATGTATACAGGGCTTCTACAAAACTCCTAGATTGAGACTATATGAGACATGGAAAAAAAAAAAATTTATCGAGGGGAAGATAGCTAGCTGGTGATGGAGTAACTAAGTGGGAGGACTAATATAGAGCTAGTGATGGTGCCAAAAATGATCAGAATTTGGTACAACGCACATGGGTGCGGGCGGCAGAACGCCAAGAATGTTGTAGCTGACGAATAGGGACGCTCGTTTTGTCCGTATCATTCCCGACGCGGTTAGTCAGACAGGGCAGAGTAAAGAGTAAGGCTGTTAGTTATTTAGCTGCTAATTTAGGACTAATACCGTTGTAATAGTTCTGCCGATCGCTTGATTAGAATTAATGACCAATGAGCGATTTTCAATTTAGAAGGGGGGGGGCCCCTCTTGATAAGGGTTGTGTATCACGAAAAGAGATTATCGGATCTGAATCTCTGAAGATAGGTTCAAGCGCAGGGTGGAATAATTGGTGAATTACACACGTGTGTACACAGAGGAGCGAGGAAATGCAACAAGCAAGGTCGAAGGAGGGGGAAGAAGGAGGATCGGCAGCAGGGTGATATCATTGAAGGGGAAATCCCAAGGTAGTTAGTCATCAATCACCCGGTCACGGGCTGGTTGCGTCTTGGGGTGGGTTCGGTGCAAAACACCTGTTCCAAGGTTCAGTTTGTTTACTTCGAACACGACCCATGGACAACACACTACCTTATCTGTGATTGATACAAACAAGTGTGTTGACGTCGAGACACGATATAAAGTTCCTGGAACAACAACAGAGTCATGACATAGACGTGCGAGGGGGAAAGGAAAGGCTCCGAAACGCAAGAATTTCCTCATGTGACATCACTAGATCCCACTTTTGAAAGCGATTCAGTAACACCTGGCTGGGCAGGTTTCGAGTACGTGTTCCATCCATACAGCGATGTAAAGAAAAGTAAAGTTGCAGAGAGACAGGGTAGCACGAGCGCTAAAAGCGCCCAGTCGGGCCAATGACAGCTAAAATCTCACTCTAAACCCCGCACCAGGATCCGGCCAAGGCTCTAATGCGACGGCCAGACCGAAACATAATGAGGTGATGATGACGCTTGAGTCCGGAACCTCGGACTTGTCCAGATTGGTTTGTCGGATTGCATTCAATGCAAAATGCAACGTACAGCACATGGTCACGGCGGCTATGATGGATCATGGATCAAAATCCTGGTCTCATTCGAGTGAACTCCACTTTCAGAGATCGGAGGGCCCGAGATACGATGATAGTCACCACTAGTGAGGTAGCTTCTCCTCCGTGCTTGCCGACCGTGAGATCCCAGCTGAATGTTCCCCTCAGGCTCACAAATTCGCTATCGGGGCCAATGCCAACCAGCGAACCTAGAGACTTGTTAATTTAGGCAGATGACATCGGTCCAGACGATGATGACTATTGGTCTATCTCGCGAGCTTGAATGATACTTGTGAGCCTCATCGACCTGACTAGGCTATTTCCGAACTATTGCATAATAATCCCTCATCCCGGATCCGATCTGGCTCCGCCACGGTCCCTTGAGGGACCGGGATAATCAATAATGCCAACCGGCGTCTCAAGGATTGAGGGGCAGCGGTGTAACCGAATGGATAGCTGTCCATCGCACAGCTCGATAACCATCTCGCAATCGGGCACTTTCAGTGGTGGCGGTGTAAGAGCTAAGCTCAACGGTAGAAAGCAATGTACCGGCGGAGCGTTAACTACTCGGAGTAGTAGCTGATGGGATCATTCCGTGCTCAGTGGCGATTGCACAGCACGTGTGGGCTCTAGACCGATAGATAATGCACGATCGAAGAAAGCCGATCCATCTAAGGCGGGGACCTAAGAAACTGAGAGCGTAGCCCATGATAAATTAAATTAAGATTAGCCCCTCGCCCAGTCTCGGTGACGTCGTCAGCTTTGCGCCGGTGCTTGACCATCTACTGGGGAACTAGTAACGAGACCTACCCCACACCCCAATTGGAGGAGACCAGCCGCAAAGAAACAAAAGAATAAAGGAAGAAAGGCAATTGTCAGTCATGAGAAACCGAGAAGGTAAGAGCAGAGAATATGAATAAACAATTAAATAATCAATAATCGGAGCGGATTTGCAGGGTTGACACGGTATGGGGGGAGGATAATAATAGGAACCCTACCAGGTACATTGGAAGGGGGAAGATATCCCTAGTCAAGATCTGCGAGAATGCTGAACTTGCCCTAAGGAGAACGATAGCTATAATGGGTACTTCTGCAGTAAGGACACAATGTACGCCAATGTATGACGAACAGCTCTGCGGGGAGGAAGAAGCCCCGTAAGATGGATTTGGATGAATACTGTACGAAGTACCTATATAGGTAATCAGACAGCCGTGCTCGTGCTGAGAGACCGTTTTCAAGCTGGAGTTTCCTCTATTCGGTGTATCATCAATGGACATAACTTACCGTATATAGTGATCCCCTTGGCATGCTGGCGGCAGGGCGCCTTTAAGGTCCTGCCTGGTTGGGATAATCCGGCCATCTCTCCGGTGGTTGTTCCGAGGAGCATCTGGAAATAATTGAGATATGGACAGTTAAACTCTGTCGCTCCTGTGGATAAGTTCGTCCCCACGGGTTTTGAAGTATACCTAGGGAATAACCATGAATATAGGGTCCGATGGGGGATTGATTGACTCGGAGAAATAAGTCTTGTGCAGTATTAAACCTACTATTGAAGGGACTACTGACCGTACTACAGGTAACTTCAAATGACAGCCTACCGTTTTGGGCAATTACAATTTGACCTGGCAACTCCGTTCCTGAGACTCAGATTCCGGACAAGCTCTTTTTTCCGACTGAGTGGGGTGGGTGGAGATTGTATTAGATTCGATCTGTCTTTTTTTGGATTCTTTGGGACTGGAATTACTGGGACCCTAAAAAAACCTGAGAAAGAAAATTTCAATGAACGGAACAAACGGATAAGGTCATTTTTACTATTGACCCGAGCCTTTTTCTCCCCCTTCGGCTTTCAGTTAGGATAGCTAGCCGTTCATGACCCTTTTTCTCCGAACAAAGACAGAAAGTTAATGATGAAACTGTATGGGATCACCTAGCATATGCCAGGAGCTAAGGAAATACAAGAACGACAAGGACTAATAGGTACTCCCATAGCTTTCATAGCTAATATAGGTAGCGTTTCTCTTGGAGGGATAAAAAAATATTCTCTTTTTAAAGAAAACCGTTTCTACAGCAAATGGCGGTTGTCACGCCAGATGAAACCTGTCAAAAGGAATGCGCGTACCGGATAAATTTCCACAGGGGTAAAAGAGGAAAAAAAAAAAAGAAAGGACCCAAGATTTGGTAAAAGAAAAGGAAAAGAAGAAAGAAAATCCTTCGGTAGCCCGTGAGACAGGCACGATCATGCCTCAGCCAGCCAGGTGAGATTTGGTACAGAGCGAGCGGGTTACGCAGTAAGGACGCTGATAGGCGAAGGGTTGCTGAGCAGCCGCTAGCGTTAATGATGGCGGCAAGGGAGTCCCGGCAACGAGGGGCCCAGAGCCCTAGGCAGTGGCTAGTCCTCTGGTTACGGGTACCTACTGCTGTGACTTACATACTGTACGTATGTATGGTACCTGTACCAGACCTTATGATGTATGTAGTCGGCAGGTTCTTGGGCGCGGCAACAACCAGTGGAAGAGTACCTTAGGGGTTCTTCATACATACGTCGATTGCTGTCACCATTGGGGGGCGCCTACCTACCCACCGCCATACATACATACCTATACCTTACCTATAGAATATGTACATCCTCAAAATAAATTCTGTCCCTGTACGTACTGACGGTAGTGAGTTCTCAAATAAAAATAAAATAAAATCAGATACAATCAAATTCAAAGTTTTAGGGCAGGCTTTTGCTAAGTATAGTAATTGAAAGAGATCGATCCCTTTGATAGTGCACATCATTCATTCATTCCTTCATTCATAGTCGCCAACCAAGGAAACGAACCCGAGTGACTTGAGGAGGAGCGGGTGAGATTCCAAACCGGTTCGACACAGGTTTCTGACGAAGGCTAACCAAACCAGCCTAGTCCCGTCTAGTATCAGAAGCTAACCTGTCGTCGCTTAAGCTCTTTCTTGAGCATCTGGAGATCCCATCCCCACTTTTTCGTTGCCATTGCAACAAGATCATCCCTTCAGCTTCACTTTCTCCTCTTTTTTTCAACTTCTTCTCTCTCTTTTTCTCCAGGTCTTTGAAAACGTCTGTCCATTCTTCTTTTAAGACCTTGGCTTCTCCTCATTCCCATGCTTCTCTTCGTGAGCTATCCTCAGGCCCAATCCCGTGTCCAGACATCTGCAAACCCTCTTCGGTAAGTTTTTACCCAATGCATTAGCGTACCAACTCTCTTCCCACCCCTTATGCCGTGCTTCTGCTGATGTCAGTTGAATGCTAACTTAAGTTTCCGGTGCTCATAGCCCCTCGTCTCTCTCTCCCCGTCCGACATCCCTCCACCAACGTTGATCGTCTCCGGGTTACCTTCAATTAAAGATCTTTCTGCCAGCCATGTCGCTCTAGACGCACGGCTTCGTCACAAGGAAGTGCCGGTACATGCTGGTGAACTGAGGGACTCTGAGGCCGTTCTTCAACGATCGACTAGTGCAGTCTGGGTTCAACACTCCGCGATTGGGCAACAGGAATAAACAAGAGCCGGGTGGTTATCGTTACGACAAGAAACACCTCCGTGTAGTATATGCCGGGTAGATAGTTGGCGGCAATACTGTCTTCTACTTCGGTGTTCTTGGATGCTGCTGCTACTTCTACTTTACTTTTTCATTTTTCATTTTTCATTTTTCACTTTTTGCACGTTCCGACTGCGGCGTTCTTGCGGGTTTGAGCCATTAGGAAAGGAAAAGCATTCTACAACAAATGGAACACTCATCCCCGTTGGCTGCTATGCAGCCCCCTTCGGTGCTTTTTGGACACTGCTTTCGTTCGGATGCTCGGACGTCCTACCCTTCATTTAGTCCTATGGCTGGACTCAATCCAAACAATTTCAATTTCAAAGACTTGTCCATGAAAAAAGCCCACGGTGCCGATTACTTCAATGTGAAGGGTTCGTCTCCTACAGCCAGTCTCGCTGCAGATCTGTCTCAAAACTTCCATATTGACCAGAGGTTTGTCACGCCCTTTGTCCCCTTCGTCTTTGGGCAATTCCATTCTCAATAAAGCTTACTGACCAAAAATAGTCCTCAGCTGGCTACCCCACGGCGCTCTTTGTTCTCCTCCAACCTATTCGGAAATTGCAACAGGCGTGGTAAGAGTTTATGTTTTGTTACATGAAGGACTGGGAATGCTTATCATGACTATAGAGGAGACGATGACAACACCCCCGCTGTCTTCATCACCTGCCCCCGCAATGGATTACATGGAAATGTCTCCGTTGCCGCACAAAGCTCCTTTCAACATCTCCGAAGCTGAACTCCGCACCCCTACAATAGAGGTCTCGTGCATGGATACCCCCATGGGGTCTACTGATGCCAGCCCTCTACAGGATTCTCCCTTGGTTGCACAAAAGGATGGCCAGCATGAGTAAGAGATGAAACCGTGGATGGTTGCAGGGTACAATGATCTGACAACATTTGTTTTTCCTACAGGAGGAAACGTCCGACGTTTCTAAGACCCAGTTTAGCCAGGAGCAAAGCACAGACCTTTCAATTGGGCATGACGAAACCTGCCCCGGAGAGCCAAGCACCGCCGTTCAAATTTCAAAGCAAGGGAACGAAAACTTCGCTTAGTACATCAGCTTCGTTGGAGGATATGTTTGGTGAATCACCGCAACGCGAACGGCCATCTCTGAGGAATCATTCCTCACACGGCTTGGTGAACCCACGGCTGAGACCACCGCTCGGTAGAGAGAGCAGCAGTCATGCTCGCGGACATGGATCTCCCTCGGCGGCATCAATCCGCAAAAATTCGCACCCAACAATCCGCCCTCGCAAACAATGTCGACGTTCGTTGAGCATGTTTGAGAACGCCGAGGATGTGATTGTCGAAAAAGAGGCTTCTTTTACATCAAATGCACCACTTCAGTCTATCTGCGACATCGAAGGAACCCCCAGCCTACAATTACCTCACTTTTTGCCTGAGGACCAGGCTGATACATTGCCTCGCATCGATAAAAGCATTCTCGTAGAACTCATGGATGGAAAATACAACGACCGATTCGACAATGTGATGATCATTGATTGTCGATTTGAGTACGAATATGAGGGCGGCCACATTAACGGAGCTGTGAACTACAACGACAAGGATAATCTCGCCGCGGACCTGTTCTCTAGCCCGAGATCAAGGACGGCCATAGTTTTGCACTGCGAGTATTCCGCACACCGGGCTCCTATCATGGCCAAATACATTCGCCATCAGGATCGTGCTTATAACATGGACCAGTACCCGAACCTCACATACCCGGATATGTACGTCTTGGACGGGGGGTATAGTGGATTCTTTGCTGAGCATCGAACATTGTGCTTCCCTCAAAACTACGTCGAGATGTGTGCTAAGGAGCACGAGTTTGCTTGCGAGCGTGGCCTCGGGAAGGTCAAGCAGAGGTCCAAGTTGAGCCGTGCCCAAACATTCGCTTTCGGTCAGCACTCTCCCCAGATGGAAGACAGCCCTACCGGGAGGTGTCGGAGCAACGCTGGTGATCGCAATCGACTGTTGGGCTCTCCATTTGTAGAAAGCCCTGTCTCCGGTCGCTTCCCCGGCCGCCGCATGCTTTCTTACTGACAGCCTCACCAGACTGTCTATCTCAAGTCTTCTAGCCCAAGGCTTAAATTCAATGATTCTATTGAGCTTCGCACTTAGATGTTACTGCCCATCTCGGCACAGCAATCCTTCACTTGTCTTCGGAAACCCCAGTTCGGATCGGCTGTTCCTAGGACGGACTCGGCCGGTCCGGCCGGTCTCCTGAGGGTTGGTTTGCACCCTGGGACTTGGAAAAATTTTTTGCGGTTTATGAAGCGCCTTACCACTTCAACGTCCTTTCCGTTCGTTTGGCCCATTTTCGGTTACTTTCTCTTGGCACGGTCAATAAAGACTCAGCATTTTGATGAGACGATTTTTTCGATTCTGCAACTACGCATTTTCTTGGCCTGCCATGAACATCCCGCCCGCATGGCACTTGACTTACTTACTTCTAGCCGACTTGGTTCTCTCCTTCATTTCCGACCCATGGCTCAAAACTCATTTCCTATGTCTTGAACGATTTTCCTTACATTATCCCTTTTTCGACCTTGCATTCGGTTTGAACGCTATGATACCACGCCATTATCTGGCACTTCCTCTTCTTGGATCTTTCCTTATTTTTCCTTACCGTCTTTTAATCCACCCTCTCTAAAGTCCTGTATACCTTGCGAGGGAGCGACAATATTCCTCGCCGTACACTGTACATATTGATGTACGGCTCGTCAAAAGACGATAATTCGACATGCATAACTGTGTCCCCGAAGCATTAATTGTCTGAATACAAAAACAGGCAGCTCTAATATGCATCGGGAATGTCAGTGCAGCTGTACATACACAATTCCCAGGTCGGTGAGCCTACATCTATTGGGAAGCTGGGAGAATAGGAACTAAAGATAATTTCCTTTGTTGGATGAAATAAAATAAATGACTTTAAAAGAATTTACTTTTCTTCAGTAATTTTAAAACGAGTATCATGGATTGTTGTGGTGGGATCTAGGCTGGTGATCTACGATAATGTGGGGAAGCCTGAGGCAACCTTAATTCTCCGCCGCCGCCTTCAATTCCGCTCCGCTTTCCTCTCTCAATTCATTCCACTCCGTCGCGCTTTTCCCGCCCAATGCTCCGCGGCCCTTGATGAAATATCACTCCCCGCCATGGATATTGATGACATCCTCGCCTCCGTTGATCGCAACGATGCCTCTAAACCGGAGTCTGCAGCACTGGACCACCAGCTTCTCACGCGCTTCTGGGTCGCTGAGCGCGGCGTGTCGGAGCTCCTCCCATGGCCGGGAGCCCTGATGGACCGAATGATGGAAAGAGTCCGAAAGCAGGTACCACACACCCTCCCTCACCCTCCGATACATACTCTCCCCTCCCCTTCATGATCCCCTGTACCCTTCCTCCCAATACCTTCATCCTATTAAACTAAATCAACCCCAAAATCCCAGATCGAAACAATCGAAGACCTAGCCGCCTCCTCAGACCCCACGCCAACACCAACCAACAACAATAACAATCCAACCCTAAACCTCAAGCTCTCGATCCTCCAAACGGACCTCTCAAGAGCCCAATACCTAATCCGCTCCGTCCTTCGCCAACGCCTCGCAAAACTCACAAAAAACAGCATGTACTACCTCCTCCTCGTCTCGCCCCAAACCCACTCGCAGCCGGACAGCTCGCAAATGTCTCAACAGCCGCAGGACTCCATCCCCGACCTCAGCGGCGTGACCGATCCGTCTCCGCTCTCAGCGCAGGAACTGGCCTTCTTGCATGCGCATCAGAACCTGTTGGCGGGGCATTTCGGGGCGTCGTTTTTGGGCTCGTTTCCGCCGCAGCTGAGGCGGTTGGATGATAATGCTGGTGGGACAAGTATGGTTCAGGGCCCGGATGGGCGGGAGGTGGTTTTTGTAAGGTGTTTGGGGGAGGCGGTTAGGGTTGTTGTGCCGCCTGGGGATGGGGTTGAGGTTGAGACCGAGGGGGTGGAGATGAGGATGGGGGATGTCTGGGTGGCTAGGTGGGAGGGAGTTAAGGGGGCTTGGGGGAGGGGGGAGGTTGAGGTTCTTTGATCTTGCTGTCTTTCTCTATCTCTGTGTGAGGTGGGGTTGTTAGGGAAAGGGTTTTCTTTTCGTTGTTTGTGGGTTGGCGTCTTCGTTCTTTTTGTCATGTGGTTGGTTGGTTGACTGATTGAGTGGTATGAATGTTTGCATTTGAAGAGACAGCATGGCGGCGTTCGGGGTTGTCGATCTTGTGATACCTAGTAACTTATTCGATATAGGTTGTGTATATGAGGCAAGTAGCATTGATTTGAATATCGTCCATATCTCATTTCATAGATTCTTTGTGGCGATGATCGCTTTGGAACACCGTCGTTCATAACGCGTACTCTAGTAAAATCCAGCATATCTCTGAAAATGCAGTAGAATAGACGGCAGGAGGTAATAACGCCGAGGCACTAATCTATATAGCATGAACAATATCTGCCGTTGCGCCAGACCCCTAACCCCAAAATCTTTGTCTGTCCATTCATGACAACGCCCAAAAAGTGTGTGAAAGTATCCCATCAATCAATCGAATAAGAAAGAGCTAGGCCAGACAAGGTGACTAAAAGTACGTTTTAAGCGATGTATCCGTATGTCGGTGGATCTTCTTCGACTCGTTCGAGATATTCGCGGTCGATCAGACTTTCAATACGCCGTTTGATCATGTTCACGTCTGGAACAAAGCGGGAGGAGAGCTGGCTTAAGACCTCACTCATGAGTTTGGAGTGGACGAGGGTCTTCCGTTGCCTAAGTGGTTGAGATAAAATTAGTATCTTTTACTATTGCTGGATATGGAAACGGGTTGACTTACTTCATGATTCGCACAACAGCGGCTTCAATGCTGGCACCGCGCTCATCGTTCATCCGTTTCTCGGTCTCCTTTCTCTGGTCTTGGTTTTCCACTTTGTTGGCGCTACCACTGACAACGCCAATGCGAACTTTCATAAACGGGCTCTGGAAGTCGTTGTTGAAGAAGAACTTGTCGGTAGGTTTGACGTCCTTACTCATAGGATCCTTCTTCAGCACCCGTGTCTTGGGCGCAACTGCAAGCGACTGTAGGTTACGAATCAAGTCATGATCTGGAATCCTTGTCCGGCCTTGAATATCTTCATAGGTCAGGGACTCGCCCTGGGGTACCTCGTTAAACAGCATCAGGATAATCATGGCATATGTGGAAACGTTGAGCTCGTGGCGTTGGACCTTGCCGCTTGATCTGTGGAAGGTAGCCCTGATATCGGCCGTGCCCATACTAGCCTGCCACGATAGCTTTCGGCCATTGTGCTTACTCAGATAGAACTGTTCAAAGCTTTGCTTGACCTTATCAATCTCCTTCGGGAAGATACAAGAAAGCTGTACTTCTTCGCCTTTCGCACTAGACATGGCCTCCATAGGCCACATTGTACTGGTAAGGACATTGATATCTAAGTCAATAGGCTTCCGATCGGGGTCACCTGCCCGACGGACGTGGTCCTTGTAGCTAGTAGTCAAGTCCTCGGAAACCGTCATGTCCTTGAACATGGCCTCTAAGCGTTGCGTGAACTGATTTCCGACTTCCATTTTCATCTTGGATATCATTTGTCGCTCTGCATCCATACTAACCGAGCGCTTCATTAGGAGACGCCGAGAGAGGTGCTTCTTGTAGTAAGCCTCAAAGAGATCCTTGTCCTTCACGTAACGCAGAAGAGTAATGCCATTGTCCAGCAGAACATCCACTTCACTTTCCGTTTTGCCCTTGATGCCCTTTTTCAAGTTCTCATCAAAGAAGAGTGACAGGTATTCCGAGCTGCGTGGGTTTGAGTTAATAAATTCTGAGAAACTCGTCGTAATAGCGCTTTGCATAGTTGGATCAGAACGGAAGGATTCCTCCCAAACCCGGTCGAACTTGTTCTTCAATTCAAGCACGTCGTCGACCCATTTTATGGCAGACACGGTCTGCAAATTCATAGGCCTCTCCTTTTCAGCTGGTATCTTTTCACCACTAGCGCTCTTTTCTGCTGGTTTTGTAGGCACAGCTTGTGCTGCTGCAATTGCTGACTTATTAATGTCTTCACCCAGCTCCACGATGCGTTTTTGGATTGCAGCAGTCAGAGGGGCCTTCTTAGTGTCCACTCTTGCACTCAGAAGATAGACATTTCGCAATATATCCACGCGATCATTATCGAGCATATTCCTGACACCGGTGCCTTCGAGGTTGATGACTTCCGCGATGTTTTTGCTGATCAGCTCGCTGTCCAATACGTCTTTAATCTTCGTTTCTGTGAGAGGCGATAATGTGGAGAGACAACGCTCCCCCTCTTCCGCTATGCGTTCGGAGGCGGCTTTGCAAAATGTAGCAGCGTCTCCCGTCTCTAGCAGTCGCTGTCCTTCTGCCCTATAGAAGGCTTTGCTCGTCTCTAGGAATGCCGGTTCAAACATGGTCAGATACAGCTTCGATGACTCTTCCTCTGCTATGGTCTCATAGAGACCTTCAAGCATGTATATGCAATGCCGGATCAGCGGCCGGTTTATCATCTGCCCCGATCGTTCCAGCTGGATCATAAATAGCACAGTGGACTTAAGTGCATCGGCGACGGTCGACTCCCCGTCAGACCGGACTGCAGACCGTAGCACAGAGTCTCGAAATAGAGCCATAGATGCGACATATATCGAAGGTTTCTTATGGTCCGCCGAGACTATCCGATCCTAGAACAACACAGAAGGTCAACTTTGGTGTCCACAAAATGAGTTAAGCACTGGGGCCTACCATGTACATGAGAACGTCTGTGATCATTCCCATGGAGATCTGATGGTCCTCCCAGGCCTCCCTCAATACACCTAGGAACTTCTCTCCGGTATCCCTCCTCTCATTTGCTTGATCTTGTAACTCGGTCTGTGTCTGGCTCTTCGCTGGCAGTAGGATAGATGGGATCGCAGAATTCACCCGTTTCTGCACTTCAGAATCGAGCCATTCTTGCTCTAGCTTCTTCACCCGCTCATATAGATCCACACCGCGCATCATCAGCACGATGTTGTAAGCGTTCCGGTATAACTGCTCAAAAGAGAGGTGGGATGCATCTTTCGTATGGATCTTCTTCAAGGAAGTCGACAAGGCGTCCCAGTTTGTATCGAAGTCGTCGGCTTTGTTCGTGTTGAGACCCTAATGTACTCTGGGTCAGTTGCTACTCTGATAGTGTCTTCCATAGTTCGGGCCATCGCTGCCAGCGTGGGACTGGTTCTATACCAGTAAGAGTTGCCGGATACAAGGCAAAATAGGCTAGAAAGATAACTTACCCTGCGCGGAGCGCGAATCTTCTGCCTTGCTCTCAAAGCCATCTTCCGAGAGAGTAGCACACTGCCATTCACTTCTTCGGCGTTCGTCTTGCGCGCAGGGCAACCAGAAAGCAGATGAACTCGAGATGGCGTAGATTGAGGGGAGATTGAGACCTAATTAAGGCTTCCTGTTGCCCTAAGCAAAGGAATAATGTTAGGGAAAAAAACTTTTTTCAAAGCATCCAAATCTTGGCCTAACAATGAGTAGAAGTAGTAGTTGTCTTGCTGAAAGATGCCGCGGCGGCCAAAGGTGGAGAAATAGATGTTCCGGCGCAAGTTGAACACTTTCTCCGTCATTGGCCTCCTCATTCTCACGAACCACACTTCCAACAACATTTTACAACAATTTCCCTGGGAGAGCATATTCACTGTAACTCAGTTACTTCCATTCAACTCTAATTTATCTCGTTCTCACACAACCTTATACACACCTCATGATGCGCTCTTTCGCCTCATTCTCTCAAAGCGTCCGCGCCTTCCACAGCTCTCTTCCCCGAACCGCAATCTCTCGACCTTCATCCCGAGCTTTCTCCCGCTTGATAAACTGCTCCGCTCGACCATCTCTCACACTTTCCTGGGTATCAGCCTCAGTGCCAACATACACAATTCGCAACAACTCCAACGCCGCAAAACCCCTCACAGATCATACCGTAGACGCAGCCAAAAATGCGGAGAATGAGGAACAGAACAGAAAGCGTCGGGAACAAGAACCGGCTTATCAGATTACGTTCACTTGCAAACCATGCGGGAACCGTTCTTCCCACCGTATGTCAAAGCAGGGTTACCACCGCGGTACGGTCTTGATCCGTTGTCCGTCCTGCGAGAATCGTCATGTTATCAGTGATCATCTCAATATCTTCTATGATAAGAAGACTACGCTAGAGGATATCCTGGCTGAGCAGGGTAATAAATTGAAGCGTGGTTATATGGATGGGGATATGGAGTTCTGGGATGATGGATCGGTGACACAAAAAGAGGAGCAGGCGGCAAAGCCGGATCAGGGACAGTTGCCCTGATTGGTGTTTCTGATGCCGAATGTGATAGATAATGAAAGAAATGGTTGTCTGATTGATGCGTTGGTTTTGAAGAGTTGCGCTACGGCTTAAAAATTATGCAGAGAGTTGCTTGTTTCTCCAAAAGATGGGTATAGAGGCGTTACTGGTTGTCCCTTGTATAGATACCTCTGATATTATACACACTCAGCTCCTATGGCATGTAATATAACTTCAATGAATATAATTTGTATTAGAACATCAAAAACATTTGCTTATCCTCCTTTCAAACGCCTTTTTTTGGTATATACCTGTATGTGAACATGTACAATCATGGATACCCGTCCTAAGTTTTTACCATCCCCGTCTCCTGCCCCGGTGTTCCATTCCTTTCTCCTTTCTCTTGTCACGCTTGCGGTCGTTCCTCCGCTTCTTCTCGCGTCCGAACCTTTCAGGATCTGTCACTGCTTCAATGCGTCTCTTTACACGGCGGCCCTCACGTTTCTCCTTGATCTGTTCCTGGACAAGAGCCATTTGTTTCACAAATTCGGTAGTACCCAGCTTCTTTTGGATGAGGTCCAGAACTTCGTGGCAGTTGGATACAAGAGCCTTGTAAGATTCTCTGAAGACCAGGTCAGATGAACGGGGTGGTGGAATAGAGGAATCAGTCAGATGCTGGAGAGGAACAAGGATTGTAGGGAGGGATGGCTGGATTTGTTCTGGTTCAAGATGGCGGCAAAGAGCTGCCAGGAGACCAATGGAAGCAGTCTTGGGTACCAAGGATTGTGCCCGAGTTGTCAGAAGTTCCCTGCGCAACACAGAAGAAACCTGCCCGAAGATATATTGGATAGCAGGTTTTGATATCTCGGTTGCCTGCTCCTCCTTGTCCTCGTCATCGGAGTCTTCGCTGTCACTAACGTCTGATTCAGTAGCCTTGCCTCCGGCGTAAGAGAACTCGAGGCCATTTTGAGCGCAGCATCGTGCAATAAAGATGATGTTGCGAACCGTCTGCATGGCAAGCTCCTCGCTGACGGCAGGAGTCCGAAGGCAGCGTACACTGGCACGGATCAGCTGTAGCATAGCGTCCCTGTCCAGGGCCAGCCCGGTGGTATTTGCCAACGGCAGAGAGCCATAACCACTTGTTGCGTTAAACTTGGCCAAGTCTGCAAGCCACGTGCCGACAAGATTTGAGGCACAGGTTTTGACCCAAGCATGCCGATAGAAAAGACATTCGCGAATAGCGGTCCAGATTCGGGTGCACTCCTTGGATAACGCGATCGAAGGGACGGCCTTGCAGATCTTTGCGTAGAGCTGGAGAGAGAAATACAGAGTTTGCCAATCATCAGTCTCTTCAGCTTCCAGGACTGGTTGCATGAGGGAAGGAAGAATATCGATGACAAAGCGGGCTTCTTTTTCCTTCTTCGTCTCTTCCACTTCGAAGTAGATCCTGATAGCCTGCAGTCCGGTGCTGGTCAAGAGTAGGTTATCCGTTTGTTCCAGCCAAGAATGCAGAGGCGTGAGCATAGCCTTCATTTGTTCATTATCTGCCCTGCTATAGAATTGACCTAGTAGAGCGCCTGCCAGTTCCCTACATTCAGGAGCATCATCGTTCGTCATGACAATGACCACTGGCAGGAAGAACGTGCCGACTATGTCTTGAGCTAGTTCTTGTCCAGTTTTAGACAGTAGAGTATGAATGGCTTCCATGACCGATTGACGACCATCCGAATGCTTGTACTCTAAATTCTTAGCCAAGAAAGCTAGTTGTTTAGTCCACCGGTTTTTGGCTTGAGGGTACTCAATGAGGAAGTGAATGTAGACGCCTCGTGCTAGATCGCGGGCAGCGCGGGTCTGGTTGGTAACCATCATGGTAGCGATATGGTCAACCAGTTCGTACATCTCGGGGACAACAAATTTCCTGGACATGACAGCCCTGATAAAGTTGAATGTGACGCCTTGACGATCCGGCTCCTCGATGTCAGATGCGATACGCTGCAGTAGATATGCAAGATGTCCATCTCTAAGTTTGGTAGTCTTTCTCTCCCGCAGCATGGCAGCAATCAACTTCAAGGATGCCTGGGCTGCTTCAGAGTTTGTACTTGGTGACTCCTTAATCATTTTCACTGCCTCAGTGAGATACACGTGAGCGTTAGTGTCAATCTCGGTAAGAGGAAGCTTAATCATAGTAGACAACAGTCGAAGAGCCGAGATCTTCACTTCTTCCTGCGCCTGGACTAGCGAATCGCCAATCACAGGGAGAAATCCAGCTACATTTGCCGGTGTGAGAAGAGAGTCGAATTTGCTTAAGACAGAGCGGAGAACGTCTAGGGCGAAACGCGTCAACTTGTAGACAGCAGAAGTGGTAGCCCCCCGTTTCTCGCCCCGCTTCGCACCCTGGAGTTTCACCAAGAAGCGCTCTTCGGAATAAGACAAAACTTTCTTCTCGTTCTGCGCTGGATCCTTGTAGGACTCCTTTATTACTTCATAACAGAAGATGAGGAGGTCCCGACTTTCTGCACCTGGATTGCGCAATAGGCCCACACCAATTCTCCGCAGAAGTTCGTCGGCCTTCCTCACGATGTTGGAGTTAAGCTTTTCTTGTAGGAGTGACTGCAAGGGTCTGAGTACATTCACAAGATTCCGAACGGTAGTATTCTTTGCCAGGAGTTCCATGGAATCATAACTCTTGTTGCTCTTGACTTCCTTCATCTTGCTCACATACTCTTCCGCATCCTTCTCCTGGCCAACGGTGCCGAAAGTATCATCCATTACCACGGAGGTCAAGTCCGCCAAACAATAGTCCAGGTCTCCTTGCTTGAACTCGTCCGTCGTGGTTACAAGCATGGAATGAACGGTGAAAGACAGAACATGCAGCTGGTAGCCTTTGGTAAGAGTAGTTCGGAGTTCCTTGAGAATATAGCCAAAATACACAGGACCCATCAGGAGAGCAATGTCGTTCAACGTCTTTCTGGCAGTATCTCGGGCATCTTGCGAGCGACTTTTGAGGATGCTGCAAACATCAAGGAGAACTGGTGGTAAGCGAATGGTCATGTCTAGCTCCGGCAACAATTTCAGAAGCTTGATAGTCGTGACCGCAGCTGGTAGACGTAGGCTCATTTGTGCCTCATTTTTGTGGTGAATGAAGTTGGTCAAGAAAGGCGTGAAGTTTGTTGTCAACTCGGATGCCACCTTGGCAGCAGAAGGAATCGATCGAGCCAAAGCACATTTAAAAGGCATCGAAGTCTCAACCCCTTCCATTTCACCTTCGGTTGTTGTTTTGGACACGATTTGGTTCATCGCAGTTGTCAATGCATCGGACATCCTACCCAAAAGCCTCAAAACATTCTTCTCCATTTCTGGCTTACTAGTCATATAACTCTTGTACCTGCGGAAAATGGCCCTAAATTGGTTCCAGTCAAGCCACTCCGCAAGAGCCCCAATGGTTGCCACAGCCTCTGCTATCAGGTTGTGGGTAGCCTCATCGGCTTCGTCATCGAACACAAAATGCTCATTGAGAGGAATGAAAATCGTGCTAATGTTTGACGCCTGGAGTTTCCCATTCGATGCTTCATTGGCCAGACGTCGCAGCGCTCGGAGACGGCGGTGCTGTTGTATGTGCAGGACATTAGTGAAGAAAGAGGCTTCCTCGTCGTCGTCAACGAGCAGGCCCTTCATATCTTGCACGTTCGATCTGTTAGGGTTCAACTTGACAAAGTAGCCTAGCGCTGAGACGAATTCAGCTCGAATAAGTTCCGATTTTTGTCGAACCCCACTTTGCAAGGCAGGGAATAAGACATCATTTACGAGAGGCTCAAATTCCTTAAGGTCGTTGTCAGTATTGAGTGTAGCCCGTTCCATGAACCGTTTCAATCCGAACGAAGAGCTCGACCTGATAGCAAGCTCTTCCTCATCTTTTACGTGGTACAGCATATTATATAGAATGGGGCGCCACTGCCTAGCATTGAACTTCTCCCAGAGATCATCGTTGATTTGTCGGAAAGCTTGCAATCGGCGTTCGAAATCAACCTCAAGCTTCTTTCGAGAGATTGAGTTCAAGTCTCCACATAGTGCAGCAACTTTGACGAGCTCAGAGTCATGCTTTGTGAAAGCAGTGAAAACTCTGGACAGGACCTCCCTATTCGCCTCATCCCTGAAATAGTCGAACATAGAAGAAACAGCTTCGAATACCTCCTGGAGAAGCTTTGAATCTTGCTGAGGGTCGAATAGAGGCAAGAAGTGCTCGAGGATATGCAGCAGACCGGATTTTGTCTTGGGAGATACGCGATCCGGAGGCTGGCGGAGAAGATATGTCGCAATGCTAACCAAGCTTGACGTCTCCTTAGACGATTCGACGCATGGGGCCACCAGAGAGAGAGTTTGAACACCAGATATCAAGACTGGCCGGGAAGGACCGCGCTTCAACAAATTACCCAGATGATAGAGGGCATGTTCCAAGTAAGGTGCCAAAACCTCTGAACGGATTTCATCAGCGGGGATGTCGCTCATTTTCTCCTGTTCTGCGAGCTCCTTTCCAGTAGCAAGGCCGACTAATGGCACCAGAATCTCATCCATAACATATACCTTAACTTCATCACGGGTAGAGTCCACGCCAAGACAGTCCACAATCTTCGTTATAAGGGCATCATTGTGCCGGACGAGATAGAAGGACGACCTGGGTGCAGTGGCCCAAACATGGAATAGTTTAAGAAGACCAGAAACACCCTGGGTTGTTTCTGTTGCAAAATTTTTGAGTCTAGGGTTGATTGCCTCGTCAAAGATCACGCGGACGAAGGGAGTCCAATCTCGGTCCAGCGAGATGGAGAAGATTAGGTCCAAGCATTTGATGCATGTGGACCGAATGTTACGCAAGACTGTCAACAATTTCCCATCTTGCGAGTTGGCCACATCATCTGGCCGCTCCTTTTCTAACTCACGACATGCTCGAACCAAACAGTAAAGGACCACTTCCATGGACCGCTCTGTGTAAGGTACCATCCTATTTTGTAGCGATTCGAAGACCGTCTCTATCATTCTAAGCAGACCCATTTGTCTCCTTGGGCTAGCCGACTCTTGTTGGAACACCTGCTGGTCAACTTGTCCATTCTGGAATAAGTTAACGTCGCCCAGAGGGCCGAATGAGACTTGCATGAAAGTCTCGAACTCATGGTCAGGCAACAAAGACAACGTCCTCAGAACTGCTTTCCGCCTACCAGCTTGGCCTGCCTGGGTTGCGCTTGCACCAGCCTTCGAAATCATCCGGCCATAGAGAAGTCGGAGGAGAACAGGAAGGAGTCCGCTCCTATGCGCTTCATCTATCATAGCATCCTCTCCACCAACACGGACGAAAGCAGAGAGCTCATCTCTGAATCGGGACTCGTCAAGAATATTTAATAAGTTCTCCTTGTATGGGGAGATACTCTGGGACTTCCAAGTGAAAAGAGCTTTGAGAGCAGCCTTCTGAATTTCTGAATTACCATGGCAAAGCAATCCAAGTAGCGCGTCGTGAACTTCGGCAGCCCTGAATAAAACTCGGGGATTCAAATATTGGCCAAGAAGACCAAGAAAGGCCAGTCGATCATGGAAGCCCCAAGGGATATAGGAGCTGGAGTCAGTAGCAGAAGGACCATCTTCCTCATCGCGTGTTGCCCAGGATAAAAACAAGGGAACAACTTGGCGCGACCGCTTTTCGGCGATGTTTGGCGCGGCATTAAGAACACGTAGAGCCTGTGTGCGAGGGGAAGCTGGGATCACCTCTGCAAATTGATGATCCTTTTCAAACTGCTGTGTTAAGGTCGAAATAGGCTCGGAAGCCTCGAAATTTGATGTACCGACACTTTCAACTCTGGACGCATTGAAGCACAGGTATTCCCCGCCCACGTGAGATTCTGCATTAGAATCGTCGTCTGCGTCTCCAACGGAAGATGAGGAGCCTTTCTCTTGAAGCCATTGGATAGCCAGATCTGAAACGATCTTTTCTCCCTCTGCGTGCTCGCTAATCGACTTTAGAGCGGCGGCAGAATCATCCCACAATGGAGCCATCTTCTTCGAGAAAAGGCCAAATAAGAAATTCGGAATCAACCTAGCCATCCATCTCCGCGAGGCCACCTGTGGATAGGATATAGCCATCTTACGCACATGCATGGACAGCTCTCTGGCAGATTGTAATGTAAGAGGACTTTCCTCAATTTCAATGGCCAAAGAAACAAGAGAAGGGTCATCGCCAGAAGCTTGAATAATCTCGCGCAGGATCTTCAACGATACTAGCCTCAACTCATGGGATGGCCCAGCAAGATTAGTGATCAGCACGTCGGCAAAATCACCCAGTGCAGGTTTGCTCAAGTCAAGGCTAGTGAAGGAAGCTGAGACGTAAGCCAGTGTCGCGTCGAGGAAAGCCGGAAGACGGGAGTATGTGGCAGCAACGCTGCTGATTTGGTCCCAAAGGCTGGCATCAATTCCCCCATTTTGCACGGCCAGCTCCACATAGGACTTGAAGCCCTGGCCAACGAAAAACATGGCCGAAGAGGAACGATCAGACTCGTCACTCTTCAATGCGCGAGATAGGTGATCATGGAAACTTTTAGTTATATCGGGAAGGAGAGAAGGTTCTGTGGATAAGGATAGGGCATTGGGGAGCTTCGAATATGCATTAAGAAGTGTCACTTCAGTCATGCCAGGGCGCTTAGTCTTCAGCGTCTCTTTAATCCTAGCCTTCCAAGGTGCTGGACAAGTGATGTACCCAGGTTTTGAAACTTCCGAAGTTATGCAGCCAGCTTGATTCAATCGAAGCAAAATCAAACAAAGCTCGTATTCCCGCTCCTGCCATGAAGTGTTGACGAACCTAGATTGACAATTAGAATCCAAGATTATTAAAGACATACAACTGGGGTATCTCACTTTTGGAAATAGGGAAGAACCACATTGTGGAAACGTTCTGCGCCCCACTCCGAAAAGGTAGCGCAGAATGATAGGAAATAGGTCGAAAGTGGATCGCTTGATACAGCTTCCATGATCGCACGCATGAAGGGTAGCAATTCATCCATGGGAGAGACTTGTAGGGCATATGCCACTGAAGTGAGAAGTTGATTCGCCGCCTCAGCATATGTATCAGGTGCAGCTGCAGCTGACTGCAACAGAAGCAGCAAGGTCTGGTGTATAGGTTTCCAGTTCTTCACTCGCGCACCCTTACGAATGGAAACACATAAGAAGAGCAAACGACAACATGACTTGGCGCGTCGATTATCGGCAGTCCGACAATGAGCTTCAATATGCGACTTAATCGTATCCACTATTGGTTCGAATGTGTCAGGAGTGGTATGATGGACAATGTTGGTGAGGATGCCGCTTGCAACATCCAGTCCCAGGCTACTGCGTAGGTCGTCGTCCGTGGACACGTTCTCAAGTATGCAGCTGAAAATATCAGTGCCGTTCGAGTGGAGCCCATACTTGACACCTTTTATGGCGTCAGAAAACATGGCCATGAGACCTTCCTTGTATATTTCCACATTCTTAGATTCCGTTGCTGTCTGATGCAGGTCGTCAAATAAGAATGAAACCACACGCTGGAGAGGTGTACTGTTCTTATAATAGACTAATCCTGCCTTCCGAATGAGAAATGACATTGACTCTGCAGCGAACCGCGCCACAAATGGCTTCTGTCGCTCTTTTCCGAGATATGGAGTCATAATGCCTAGAAGCTGTCTCAAGTCCGGAACTAAGAGTCTGGAAAGGAATTTGAAAGTCCATGCAAGACATGTAAAGCTCCATTCAACTACATCCACCTCAGGGTGAGTGGCAGCGACAGACGCCACGAGGGTCACGGAGGTCGCGAAATGCTTCTCAAATTTCGCACCCAAATCCCTGGCAAACTGAGCAAGAAGGCTCAGCAGTGGCTCCATAGACAGGTGGTCCCTCTTCTCAATAAACTCCACCAGCAGTTTCATTATCTTTTCCTCGTGGTAGAGGATCTGAACCAAACTCTCGCATAGCGGGTTAACTCGACGGGCAAACTGCACAAAATTATCGGACAGGTTCAACTCGGTCCAGTGTTCGAAGGCAGATCGAAAATGCGACGAAGTCTCGTCTCCCTCCCCGTCTTCACCAAAACTCGGCCGGCGCACACGGTGTATCGGATCGATCTTTAATCTTGCGACGCGCTGCGAAAACGGCTCATATCGGTATGACTTGGTCGTCTGTGTTCCTTTCTTCACACGCTTCACGGGCTTTGCCCGCGAAGCTGACGACGCTGCGACCATCTTAGAAAATGATGGCAATCAGAAGAGGCAGCGCCGTTAATAATGTTAGTATTCCAAGTCGTGGAATATCTTGATACTATATCCCTCTAGACAAAAAAATTCATCGGCGCCGCAGCAAAATTATTCCGCGCGGAGATTAGCGGTGCTTGCAGGGTCGGTAGTCTAACCCAACCAGGCTAGGTTCATATCACGTGTAGATTAAGGATGGTCCAAGCTCCCTGGACCGTTTTTGGCAAAAAACTGTCGCATTTCCAGACGCGCCGATAATGACGGAGCCCATAAGTGAATTGTTATATATATAGATTGGAAACTATAGTAGCACTGGGCTGGTTTTAAATCTGTTCTGACAAGAGAAGTATCGTCTGCTTTGACTACTATGCCCACATCGACTCTTGCGTCATAGTGCCACAACCGAACTACGAATTTGATAATGGCCTCCAAAATGTGAGTCTAGATATCTTGACATATAATTCGCTCGTTCACTAACACATACTCCCAGTGTTGTAGTTGGTGGCGTGAACTGCCAGCTCCGAGAAGTATTCACGAAACTCGCCAAACTTCAAGCCAAGCAAGCTTTCGCACTAGCTATTGTTGTCGGCGACCTATTTGGTGACTGCACGACGGAGCAGGAGCTGGATGAGATCTCTGCGCTGTTGCAAGGCAGTATTAGCGTGCCATTGCCAACATACTTCACTTTGGGTAGTCGGCCTCTTCCCACCAGGGTAATTGAGGAAATTGAGGCAAACGACGAAGTCTGCCCCAATCTGTATTTCCTAGGCAAACGCGGCACTCTTAAAACCTCCGAGGGTATACGACTAGTCGCTCTAGGTGGGACGCTAGAGACTGAAATCAAACCATCCGACAAGTATCACCCAGGCTACACAGAATCAGATGCTAGGGCGCTTTACGGTGCCCATACTGCCGATATTTTAATCACTCATCAATGGCCTAAGGGGATTCGGACGCGCTCCCAGGTTCCTATCCCGGAGGAAGCAGCACAACCCGAAGAAGTGCAATGCATTGCGGACCTTTGCTCCACATTGAAGCCTCGCTATCATCTATCATCAACAGAAGAATTCTTCTACGAACGCGAACCCTTCTTCCACATGCCGCCGGAAGACAACCCTGACGCCAAACCCCTAACCCGCTTTATCAACCTCGCATCTTACAGCAAAACCTCCAAGCAAAAGTGGATGTACGCATTCACCCTTGACCCCAAGGCTCCCCACCCATTGACCATCCCAACCGGCGCAACCGCATCACCCCTCGCCCCCATCCAAATCAAACGGAAACCACTATCCAGCCAGAGAGAGTCATACAGCCGTTTCGCCGTCGATGACGACCAAAACCGGCCTCGCAAGCGAGCTCGTGGCCCTCCCCCAGGCCCAGACCAATGCTTCTTCTGCCTGTCAAACCCCACCATCGCCACCCACCTCATCACCTCCATCGGCAACGAAAGCTACCTAACTACAGCCAAGGGTCCCCTTCCAACGTCCAAAACCTTCCCCTCCCTCGGCTTCCCAGGCCACATGCTAATCATCCCCTTCACCCACACCCCAACCCTAAACAGCATTACCGAAACCGAATCCCGTCTCTCAACCTACACCGAAATGCAGCGATACCGAAAAGCCCTCCACACCATGCTCACCACCCGCACAAATGGCGCCCTCGGCGCCGTAACATGGGAAGTCAGCCGCGGAAACGGCATCCACACCCACTGGCAATTTCTCCCCGTGCCCTCAGACCTAATCAAGCGCGGCCTCGTCACCGCCGCCTTCAAGGTCGAAGCGGAGAACCTCAAATACCCTAAATTCGAACCCGCCTCTTCCGGTGATGACCCTAGCGCCGAACCGGGTGATTTCTTCCGCGTCTGGGTTTGGGGTCCGTCTGAAGTCGCTGCCGAGGATGCCGGCACGGAGAAAACGCTCCTTCTTCCTCTTGGTCCGGAATTCCGCTTTGACCTCCAGTTTGGACGGAGGGTCATGGCGAAGCTGATGGAGCTTGAGAGCCGGATTAATTGGAAGAATGATGTGCAGTCGCAGGATGAGGAGGAAGCGGACGCGACTGCTTTCAAGGAAGCGTTTAAAGATTTTGACTTTACTTTGGAGGAATGAGTTCGACATTTTTTTCTTTGTAATTTTATGTGTTCATATATTCTATCCCATTCGCGATTTCAATATAAAGGGTCAACGGTAATGTTTTGTTTCTCTACAACACAATGACTACGACCTACTCATGGTGTCAAAGTGGAAACATGCAGTTAGCACAAAGAAGAGTCTAAATAGCCTTTTGAAGCTATCATTGTCATCTGACCATACATCATATGGGAATTCTCCATCAATCGTCCTTGAATAGAATGATATACACAAAAAAATGGAGTTGATAGAGTGTAGAAAATCATGAGGCGGCCATCCGTCGCCTAAACAGAAGTGAAAAATAACAGCAGATTAGAAGAAAACAAAGATCCCAAAAGGGAATCCGAAATCTCTCCAACTGGCGATAACTATCAATATACAATTCCGTGATGAACACCCATAATGTACGCCGGAATTTTTGGCTGTGCTTTCTGTACAGCAAGAAAGAGAATATAAAACTGCCGTCATATGAACAAGGAACACCATAACTCCAAGAGAAGAAAAGAAGAAGTGAACAGTCTGAGTAGTAGATGTAGTGTTCACATTGTACAATAGTGTTAACGACACCAACCTTTGGCAGAAGATAGCACAAAACCGATTAGCGCACGTATCTAACATTGGGACGCCAAAGCCAATAAATAGCCGCGGTTAGATGACGACATCTCTAATAAAGCATCGAGAGTTGATCAAACGTTCTTAAAAGAATTGGGAACAGGCTTCCTCCCACTTTGTAACAAACTCGGGGGCCTGCCCGGTTCCTGAGTCGCTTCGTAAGGAGCAGGACTTGCTGTGAATGGCGGAGGTGGCGACGAAGGAATGGAAGGAGATGTTTCCCTGAAGGCTTGTTGAGTGTCTATAGGAGGGGGCATTGCTCTATAAGTAGGTTCGGAGTTAGGAGGGGGCATTGCTCTGTAAACAGGCTCTTGATTGGGAGGTAGCATTGCCCTGTAAGCTGGTGTCGAGTTTGCGGGTGTCAGTGCCCTATAAGGAGGTGCTGGGTTGGCAGGAGACATTGTCTTATTGATGGGCGATTGGTTGATGGCAGGAGATGGTTGGCGATATGGTATAGGACGAGCGCCTTCCGTAGACAACGCCATTCCAGGTACCTGGTGGACGCCTGGGGATGGTTGACGATATGGTGCAGCAGGAGAAACCTCAGATGACGGTGAGACTGCCGTGCCTATTGCCATATACTGTTGTTGATGTGGGTAAGATGTTGCGTCTGGTGACATTGAATGCCATTGGTTACCGTGAGAGTAATCTCCATAGGGTTGTTCGTATGGCGAGATCGGGCCTGGGGACGCCACGCCAGGAGAACGAGCGCGATAAGCGCTCTGGTCATCGGTGTAATAGCTGGAGCTAGTCAAAGCAGTGCCGGTCCTAGCAGGCGGAGGCCCCATGTAACCAACTCCATTTAACCGGGGTGCAGAAGGTGTTCGACGAGGTCCGAGGTTCGAAGGGTTCAAAGGTTCCATCTCCATCGCATCGTGGCGATGGTTACCATCTTCAACCCTCTTCGTTACGGCACTATCCCAGGTAGGCATCGCGGGCAAGGCATCCTCATTGACCTTTGAGGCAGCAGGGCTTGGGGGAGTGTCAAACCGTGCGACCTGCGCTCCACGATACGTAGGCAGAGCTTGAGGTGGTTGGTAAGGATTGTTTGTCGGTGGTGGTGGCATTGGTGGAGGAGGTTGATTATATGGCTCATCCAAGTATTTAGGTTCTTTCTTCCGGCGAGGAGATGGACAGCAGCATGAGCAGCATCCGCAACACTTGCAGCATTGGATACCACAACATAGGCAATTAATCACACATGCAAGGATGGAAATAACGATAAGCGCACCAACAATGATCGCGACGATGACGGGCCATCTGCGTCCTTCGGGTCAGCTTCAGGCGAGAGGGAGAAGACCAGATATAGTTCTCCAGGGGCAGAAAACGACGTACTTGCAATAAGATTTGGCCATGCAATTGTCCCAACTGGAGAGTGTTTCTGGAGCAGACTTGAGGTCGCTCACGAAGTCCCGGGGCCATATCGGGACTGGCGTCGTATCCACCGCTGGACTCATTTTGGAAATGAATCCTTTGTCCAACCCCACACTGATAGTCAGTCTAGGCTAGAGGTGATTGTCCGTAATATATTGCTCTCATAAGGCAACCACAATTGATTGGACTTTTCGACACACTCAGGCGCAAGGTATGCGATGCGGGTATCGAAGACGTTCCAACGTGGAAATGGAACGTTTATATTCAAATTATCTTTCACTTGTTTGCTCGGACTTGCAAGAGTCACGGATAGATGATAACCCGTGTACAATACTCTATTTCGCTGAGAACGAGTCCGAGTCCCCCTTGAGTCAGCGAGCAAGAGTAAATGAGTGATTCAGTTTGCATGCGACGCCGAGTTTGAATATTGAAAGGGTGCAGATTCTTAAGCTTAGTAACCTGAAATCTCAAGGTGTGGAATTATATTCCTTCAAGAAAGATACTTGAGATAAAAATAAAGATCGGTCCGGGAAGAACAAGGTTAAAAAGGCAGTGCCTGAAAGAAAGCGCATCCAAAAGTAATACGAGTGCACCGCCTCCAGGAGGATCCGCAACCTAGACGTTAGGTGACAATATTTCGAATGTAAGACGGGGCAGATAAGGAGAGACTAAAACCAGTCGCCCGCGAATACAGGGTTGAAAGGTTGAAAAGAAGGAGGGGAAAGGCAACAAGGAAAAAGAGAAAAGAAGGGGGAGGGGATGAAGGAAGGTTGGACAAGGGGAGAGAAGAAAATAACTATTTTCCCAGGGATCAGCGCATGAGAGAAGAACCAAAACGCTCATCCCAATTGCCTTGGAGAAGAAGTCGGACCATAGCCGATCCATGACTAGATTGATTGATTGAGCCCGATGTTGGTGAGTTATTAACTTACCGTACAAAGGAGTAATTATTGTTACTCCTCACATTGCCCCTACTAGGTATGTACCTACTACCTAACAAGTAGGTGGGTAATATTTGTTGTACTGTATACTTGGGTAAAGCAGCAAATCTGAAACTTCTTTTTTCTTTGCTCTTCCCCTCTCGGGCCATCCATACGGTTCTCCAGCAATGGACCGTTAATCTGATCCTCTAATAAATCTCAAAACATCATTGGCAGCTGTGGTATCCACTTGAACTCTTCATGCACAGATCCTTACAAGTTACACCCCCTCTGGGTACCTAGGTAGGTACCTAGCGGAGTATGTACGTTAAGGTAGATAAGAGTAAATCCCGTAAAGACTCGTGGGTCTACTCGATATCGTTATACGTCTTCACTTGAGGTTAAATTACCTTAATTAAAGAGTTTTCTTAGTACGTTTTTCCTATTTTTTCTATCTTTGTACCCCATACCTGTCAGGTTAAGCGAGTCCAACTCTGCCGTCCAAAAGCGAAAGAATTTGCGTCTTCACGGGCCAATGGTTCTGCAGGGGATTAGTTCGTTTTCTAGTGTCATTTCGGCCCAGACTCTGCAACACGAAGCCATACACAAGACTTCCCCCCCAATTGACCGTGGTACATGAAATAGCAATAATTAATATCTTCGTATATATTGAGAGTCATCATAGAATACAGGTCCGACACCTCGCTAGCATCGCAAAAAGACTTCAGTATGAAGGGCATTAAACAAGCCCGAATCGCAGAGAACTCCTGCACACTTATTGCAGATTTTGAAACGCCGAGAGGAATTAAGATCGCAATTGCCCTGGTGGTCATTATAGTGATAATAAAGTATTGAGGTATGGCAACAAAACAACAAAGGAACTCATAGACCCATCACACATGCTCTCTGCGATATCCTCCTTGCTTGATGATCACAGGAAGTAGGGCGCAGGAGATCCCAAACATGACGCAAACGCCTTCGATAATAGAAACCCTCATCATGCGACCATTCCGACTTTGGATTAAGGTCTCGTTCAGCGACTAATGGCTTCGAGGATTATTTAGAATTAGGAGGAGGGCCCGGGGGTGGCTGGTATACCCGATCGCCTCCATTGTGATACGCATGCTGCGGCGACTGTAACTCGATGCCCGTTTGCTGTCCTCCGAAATAGCCATAGGCTTGCGGCTGGGGGGTATACTGAGGCGGTGGCGGTTGCTGATAATTCGGGTCGGCGTAGTAAGGATGTGGTGGTTGTTGATTATGTTGTCCGTAGGGAGGCGGGCCAGCAAGCCAAGCAGTGCCGGGATGGGGACGAAGGCCGCGAGTGCGCCGCCGGCGAGCATTGTAGCATCTGACAGAACATTAGCTTCATGCGACTCACAAAGGGCGTGATTGATCAACGTACGCAAATAAAAAGAATATGATGAAAGCACAACCAACAATGACAGCGAACGCTACCCAGCGACCCCAATCATACCAACCACTTGGTCGACAGACCCATTCGCCCCAATTATTAGTTCCACTAGAAAAGAAACTGTCAGTTTTCTTTTTCAACTCCACTACCACGATCCATTTCTGTTCTGAATGAATGCACTCACCACTCTCGACGAGGGTAGATGACACCCATGGTGTTTTGAGGCCTCTCTTTATCCCAGACCAACCAACCGTAGGGTGGAGAATGACGTCGATCACAAGATGGGAGCTTCGTTGGTGGAAATTTCCAGTAGGCTATGTGAGGAATAACAAGATAAACAATCCTTCCAGTGAAATATAGTGAAAGATAGTGAAAGGTGATGAGGGTTTTCACACAAGTGAAAGAATTAGCCCAAGATTAATGTAAGGGGAAGAAAAGAAAGTGAAGTCTCGTGAGTCTGAAGGCAGCAACGAAACCGCAGGAATGGCGCGGGTAAATTATGGGGACAATGGATTTGGAGTGTGGCTGGTGCTTGGCGGCCTTACGCAGCCTGTACTGTTTAAGGAACGCCCGGGCGGGCGTCTTGGGTTACTTCGGCGGTGGGTACGGCAAGGATGCCTGCCAGGACAATAGGGCTGGAAAATAAAGAAAATCAGAAAATTAAAAATAAAAACTAAAAAGGGAGGGGGGGAAATAAAGAAAGAAATTCTCAGGGTCTTTGGAAAAAGAAAATGTTACTAACCTTTCTCTACAACCGCTTCACTAGCAAGTATATATAGTACACCATGTTTTGTCCTCCGGCTAGGACCACCGATTACCGTATTGGGGGTTATCCCGAGTGGCAAGCAAAAGACACGGATAACATCGTTCGCCTCGGCTATACTTAACGTTTATTCAAGTCTAAGCCACTCAACACTCACTTACTAATCCTATTCAATGGAAGTCCAATATTTTTACATGACTTGTTGCAACTGGGCTAGATACTTCTGTTCGTCTAGTCGTTTCTCTATGCTCACCTTCTTTGGAAGTAAGCAGCGGGCTGAGCATTGCTGGAGGAGTCTTAACATGTCTGGCAGGTTGTTTAGTTTTATTCACCTTTAATAATTTCAACATTTGGTCTGGTGATCCCAGGTGCACAGCTTTCGTAAGTTGCGTGGGCTTCTAGGCTTATTATTACCAGGAATGTGATGTTAAACATGACATTTCTTATCATGCAATTGATTGGCATGACCCGAGTCCACTATATACTGGGGATGTCCTGCTGAACAATGCCACCCCGATGAATGGACCTGCCACAGAGTGGAATGGAGTTTGATTATCCACCAGTTTCTATCTTAATATAGATAGTCTAGTAGCGATCTATTATCAAGCTCCGTTTATTGCTTCTGACAACTCCCACTGTGGTAGAAACATCACTAGTGCTCATCTAGTTCCGGATTTATTAATATGCGAGAAGTTCCAGTCAAAGTGAGAACAATCGAAAGAGATTATGGGGAGAACAATACTGAACCAGATGCTCTAGACTATAAAATCCTGCTACATAAGTTTATTTAGAAGACTCCGTAGAAAGTGGGAAATTTAGTCTAGCAAGACCGAAATATGTTGGTAAGAATAAATCAAGTATTTTTATGTGAGGCTATCTTGACAGGTGTGCGTGGCTTATGTTTCATATACATGACAAGTAGATTATGAGGGATCACTATCTGCTTCACTCATAAATAAAAGACTTTAGACCTATCCCAACTTGTCGAAGAGTTTGATGAGAAATTTGACCTTGTCATCTGCCCTTAATTCCAGGTCACTCCTCCACTATAAATCAAACATCACGATGACCAGGTCACCGAGCAACCATACCGAGTTGCAGGGATGTAAAACAAATAAGTGAGTTGTCTATCCCTGGGTGGTCTATGGATCAATCAGATCCTAGAAGCCTTCGAACTTTGGCAGGCGTTGTTGGCGGGGTTGGATTTGCTGGTTCGCATGGAGGGCTTGATTAGCTCCCGTCTTCGCATCTGCAATGCCAACGCATCAGTTGGTCTGTGTGCTCTCCTCCAACACGATCCTCTTAAATAAGACAGGCGCCTGTATCTTTTTATTTTTATTTTTATTTTATTTTTTTGCCCCTCGATTGCTTGGTATTTCCTCTAAGATACTCTGTCCTGTTTTGACTCTGCAATCTACTTACTGAATTGTGGACTCCCTTGGTGTTCAACGGGCCATACATCTTCAAACAGCAACGGGCCGATGCTCATATTGGATATCTTCTAACACTCACGTGCCTTCTACTATCTCAGACGTCACATAATCCAAAATAAAACACTCACGATGGGAGTTCGGCCACCATGTCGGGCACCAATGTCCCCATAACAGAAAGGCCACTTAAAATTACACAGAAGATGAGTCGCCATGTAACGAATGGGGTTAACAAAAGGAGAAAGCAAACACCAAAGGAGTGCGTGAGGCAGAATAAAAAGACGACAAGAACACGAAGAAAAGAGAAGAACATCAATGACGCTAAAGTTTAATGTGCCTGGTTCACATCGTCAACATCATTACTTCGGAGGCTGCAACTCAAGGAGTTGAGAATCTACAAAACTTCAGGCTCGAGGCCCAAAAGGAAGAAGCAGAAAGACCCTGTCTACCTGTTATTTCCCCGCAGCGTTCATCGACTGGCTCGGGCAATCAGCCAGTGCAGAACAGCATCAAGGTTAGTCTCTTCTTTGGCACTGATTCCATAGCAGCTCACTTCGCGATGGGTAATAGACTTTAAATCCATCGCCTCAATCAGTTCATCGACAGAGAGCTTATTCGGAAGGTCGGACTTATTTCCAAGGACCAAGAGCGGAATAGCGACAAGTGTGGGCTTGTTCATCAACTCGTGCAGCTCATCTGTGGCAACCGGCAGTGCATCGCGGTCTGCTGCATCTACGATGTAACTGGCCTGAATGTCAGAACAGTGACAGCAACAGAAGACCCCTTGCCGAGAAAGCAATGGAAACGAACTTACACTATCGCATTGACACCGCGGCAGTATCGTTCCCACATTGGTCGGAACCGTGGTTGGCCTCCTAGATCCCAGCTGGATGACTGTTAGTGGCACGATGGGATATCACAAGCGGGAAACTGACCATTTCAAAGTCACATGGCCTTTCTGTACCCGCTTCGTGTTGAAGCCAATGGTGGGTATGGAACTATGAGGAGACTTAGCAAGAGAGATGATAACCTTTGCGGCTAGGCTAGGCCTACACGCTAACTTACTCTACAGTGAACTCGCCTCCCTACATAATCGATTAGGTCACGTTAGCGACGGATCTCGAAACAATACCTGTTGGATCGATTGAGGTGAATAGAGGCATACCGCAAGCACACGCAACAGCGACGATTTCCCTGCATTTTGAAGACCAATCATGGTGACATCCATTTCCGTCGCCCTGCATTTGCAACATATAGTACCGCTCTTAGCAGGCCGAACCTTCTTTTCTCTTGCGGGGACGGGCCGGGGAACTATTTCCGGGAGAACCGCAAAAGCGATGATTTATTGGAACAGCGGCCCACTTACCAAAACATCCTCAGGAGCCAGTCATAAATCGTCCGAAAGATACCCGCCATGTTTGCGATAAATGAAAATGCTCTCGCTGTCTGTGCAACAGAACCAACAAAGTGAAAATAAAAGAGAAGAAATGCAGGGGGGTCCGGGAGGTTGAGGGGGTAAAAAAAGTGAAAAAGAACGGTTGAACACTCTTTCGCGAAGTGGCGATGATGGGCGAAGATATTGAGAACTAGAATAAAAGTTTTGTAAGGTTAAGAGTGGGGATGGTGGGTTTGTTGAAAGGACTGGAATCCCGCGACTCCGGCGGAAACCAGACAATGAATGTAGTCAAATTAAGAGGTGAGGGATAAAAAGTAGGTTTTAATGGTAGAATTGGAACTTTAGGGGGAAGAAGGGAAAGAGACAGCGGGCGAGAGGGCGAGAGACTTGAGGCCTGGGTAGAGAGGAACAAGACCGAATCAAGTCGAGCTGAACTGGATTGAAGGGGGCGGCAGCGAACAACTCCCCAGGGCTAAAAACGTTGCGGAGAGCGGCAATCTTTTCAGTTTCAGGAGCTTCCTGCTGACGGGGAAAAAGGAATGATGGTATTTCTTTTTCCTGATCTTTGTTTCGCGGTGAAACTGAACTGCTCCGATCTATGTGCACGCATGACCGCTCGTTCTGCGCCGCTTTGGAGGGGAGCGCTTAGTGGCCCCTGTCACTCATTTCCGTCAGTCTGGACGAGGTCAAAGTCCCTACAGGAGCTAGTCGAAACCAGTGGATTTGTTGCACGAGAGAGATCTTGAAGTTGCTGGACGGGAAAAAAGCAAGAATAGGTGATAGCGACTCAATTAGTTGACTAAGAAGCGATTTGTAATGCCTTTTGGAAAGTGAATGCCCTGTCTTATCTTAAGGCTTAAGGGGGAAGAACCGAGCAAGAAAGTAACTAACGAACAAACTACTTCAAGTTTAATAATGAATAATACCCATGATCTATCAGCACCAAGTTTGCCTTGTTGCCTTAAAGGCGGTGTCCTGTCCCGCACCTGAGTCCCGTGATGCAAGCCTTGCATCCTTCTTGACCGCTTGTGGCCTCAGGCAGACAGTTACTCTGCTTCTCCATCTATCGCCACGTGATGATATCTGTCCGCCGGTTCCACCTCGAAAAATTTCCCCGTCGCAGCGACCAAGAGGCTTCATTCGGCTCTTCAGAACAGCGCTCGTACTCCCATTGCGAGTCTCATTCCCTCTTGATCACTCTTCTTCCCTCGCCATATATACCTGCGGCAGGAGGGGATGAGCTCTTGAGGCAAGTTTGTCTCGTCAACCCTAATCGACTAGGACCTCTGGTTGTTTGTACCAGATTAGAGTAATATTCACCTTTTTTTTAATTTTTTTTTTTACCGATCTTCCGAGCAAAAAGAAAAGGTGTTTTTCTCAATTCAAGAGATAGAGAACCAACATGGCTCCTGCTAAGACAGACACCAATTGGACTGTCAACTACGATACGCTCAGACGAGAGCGGCTGTTCAAGAACCCACCCAAGGATCATACCGCTTATCCCTCACTAGCAGAGACTATCAAACCGCATGTCGATTCTTTCAATGCGCTCTTTGAGAATAGCAAAGTTTTGGAGGCGGGCTTGAAAGATATCGGCACCAAGACATTCGTCGATGGCGAAGCAGAAACCCCTGAGCAGAAGAGAACCCGGCAGGAGGAGGGCCGAAAGGCACCGAAGCGGAATAAACTCCACGTCCGCATCAAAGAAGTTTTTCTCGAGAAGCCCGCTATCCCCCCGACAAATAAGTTCACCACTCGTAACCGCAACATCTACCCGTCTGAATGCAGAGAGAGGCATGCGACATATCGTGGCAAGCTGCGCGCAAGGATTGAGTACCGGGTCAACAATGGAGACTGGATGGAGTCTATCAGAGAATTGGGTCAGGTTCCCATCATGATGAGGGTGAGTAGTCTTAATGGACCTCTTATATCCCGATCAGACTAACGCGAGCATGGCACTAGACCAATCGATGCCATTTGGAGAAAGCAACCCCTGCGCAACTAGTCGAGCATAAGGAAGAGTCTGAAGAACTGGGCGGCTACTTTATTGTCAACGGAAACGAGAAGTTGATTCGAATGCTGATCGTTGGCAAGAGGAATTATCCCATGGCTATCGTTCGTAGTTCTTTCGTTAAGCGTGGCCACACTTATACCAAGTACGGTGTTCAGATCCGATCTGTCCGTCCTGATCAGACTTCCCAAACAAACGTCCTACACTATCTCAGTGATGGTAATGTTACTTTCCGTTTCTCATGGCGCAAGAATGAGTTTCTCATCCCAGTGATGATGATCCTCAAGGCCCTGGTGGAGACGAATGATCGCGAAGTCTTCGAAGGCCTTGTCGGTAGTGCCTCTTCTGAGGGGATTAACAATACTTTCGTGACGGACCGCGTGGAACTTTTGTTGCGGACATACAAGGGATATAACTTACATAGTCGCTCAGCTTGCAGGGCTTACCTGGGAGAGAAGTTCAAACCCGTCCTCGGTGTCCCAATGGACATGTCCAATGAGGATGCCGGCACAGAGTTCCTTCGTAAGGTTGTCTTACCGCACCTTGGTAACCAAAACGTGTCCGAAACCCAGGACTACGACAAGTTCAAGATGATTATGTTCATGATCCGGAAACTTTACGCTCTTGTCGCCGGTGACTGTGCCCCCGACAACCCTGATGCAGTTTCTAACCAGGAAATCCTGCTTGGTGGTTTCCTCTACGGAATGATTTTGAAGGAAAGGCTGGAGGAGTGGGTTAGGTCATTCGGTCCTATTTTGAGGGACTGGAGTATGCGGAATCATGGCGCAAAGTTCACTGATCCCGCCTTCGAGAGGGACTTCTTGGGCAAGGTTGTCAAGCGGTCTAATGAGAATATTGGTGGTGCGCTGGAGTATTTCCTCTCGACTGGCAACCTCGTCAGTCCCACGGGTCTCGATTTGCAACAGACGTCCGGCTACACCGTCATGGCTGAGAAGATCAACTTTTACCGGTTCATCAGTCATTTCCGAATGATTCACAGAGGTAGTTTCTTCGCACAGCTGAAAACCACCACTGTCCGTAAGCTCCTGCCCGAAAGTTGGGGTTTTCTTTGCCCTGTCCACACACCTGATGGATCTCCATGTGGTTTGCTTAACCATCTGGCGCACAAGTGCTTGATTTCAACGAGCGACACAAACGTTTCTCACCTCCCAAGACTGTTGGTTCAGCTTGGTGTGCGTTCCGAGTCTTCTGTCTCGGTGGAAGAAAGTGTAACGGTTCAGTTGGATGGCAGGATCATTGGTTTCTGCGCACCCAAACAGGCCCGTATGATCGCCGATACCCTCAGACATTGGAAAGTTGAGGGCACGCACAATGTTCCTCGGGAACTGGAGATCGGATATGTCCCTAACTCCAACGGCGGTCAATATCCCGGTATCTACATGTTCTCTCAGTCGGCTAGGATGTTCAGACCAGTCAAATACCTGCCTCTCGATAAACTGGACTATGTAGGACCATTCGAGCAGCCCTTCATGGAAATTGCTTGCTTACCGCAGGACCTTGTTGCGGGTGTCTCCACTCATATCGAGTTTACTCCAACGAATATCCTCTCGATCGTCGCTAACATGACTCCTTTCTCCGATTACAATCAGTCGCCTCGTAACATGTACCAGTGCCAGATGAGCAAACAAACTATGGGAACGCCGGGTACAGCTATTGATTACCGGACAGATAATAAGTTATACCGTCTTCAAACAGGACAGACGCCGATTGTGCGACCCCCACTTTACAACGCTTATGGTCTCGATAACTTCCCGAACGGCACGAACGCAGTTGTGGCTATCATTTCGTACACAGGTTATGACATGGACGACGCTATGATTATTAACAAATCCTCGCACGAGCGTGGATTTGGTCACGGCACAATTTACAAGACAAAGGTTCATTCCCTCGATGAGAAAGACTCACGGAGAAGCAAATCCAGACGTGAGGTTACTAAGCTTTTCGGATTCGCCCCAGGAGGCGAGATTAAGGCTGAGTGGCGTAGCACTATTGATGAAGATGGTCTTCCTCACATTGGTGCTCGTGTTAAAGAGGGCAGTCTAGTCGCCGCGTATCATAACGTGCGTTATGATGCCGCCTCAGACTCCTACATAAACGTGGACGGCATCACCCATTTCGTCAAGTACAAGGATACTGAAGAAGGATACATTGACAGCATCCGTATAATGGGTGCAGAGACGGGTATTGAACCATGCCAATCCCTCAGCGTCAAGTACCGTGTCCCGAGAAAGCCTGTTATCGGTGATAAGTTCTCCTCCCGTCACGGACAGAAGGGTGTTTGCTCCCAACTCTGGCCCGCAGTCGATATGCCCTTCTCCGAGAGTGGCATCCAGCCCGACCTGATCATCAACCCCCACGCTTTCCCCTCCCGTAAGTCCCCATATCCTAATGTGACAACCATAGTCAAGAACTAACTGACCCCCAAATCCAGGTATGACAATCGCCCAGATGATCGAATCCATGGCTGGCAAGGCCGGTGCTCTCCACGGCCATCCCCAAGATTCAACTCCCTTCCAGTTCTCCGAGGAGAACACAGCAGCCGATTATTTCGGTCACCAGCTCCGCAAGGCAGGCTACAACTACTATGGTAACGAACCTCTCTATAGCGGTATCACAGGCAAGGAATTCGCCGCCGACATCTTCATCGGCGTCGTCCACTACCAGCGTCTCCGTCACATGGTCAATGACAAGTTCCAAGTCCGTACCACCGGTCCCGTGAACTCCCTAACCGGCCAGCCTGTTAAGGGTCGTGCCAAGGGAGGTGGTATCCGTGTCGGTGAGATGGAACGTGACTCTCTCATCGCCCACGGCGCAGCCTTCATCCTCCAGGACCGTCTCATGAACTGCTCCGACACTCAGCGTGCCTGGATCTGCCGCGACTGTGGCTCCTTCCTCTCAACACAGGTCGCCGTCGCCGGCGGCTCCGGAAAGGCACGCAACCAAGGTGCTGCCGCTGCCGCTGCGAAGGCCGCTTCTAGCCAGCTTTCTCAGGCTGGTGGTAGCGCCGGTATCGTACGCTGCAGACGCTGTGCTCGCCAGGCTGTCTTCGATGACTCCCGAGCTATTACCTGGGAAGACGGTGATGGTCGCCGCTTTGTCGGTGGTGATAACGTTACCGTTGTCGCTGTTCCGGGTGTGCTGAGGTATTTGGATGTGGAACTTGCTGCCATGGGTATCAGGATGAAGTTCAAGGTGGATAATTAAGTATCCCCGGTAACATCCTTGTTACTTTCTAAACCGGAGATAGTTGAAAATTTAAAAATGAAAGAACCTGGAAATATTACGTTGACAAGGGAAAAGAACTTTTGTATAGATGGGGTGTAACTTAGCAGTGTTCTGGTTCTTTTATGCGTTTATGTATGTTATTTTTCTGTCTGGGATGTGTCATCTGTTTCTAGTATATCATAGCATTATAGTATTCTTTTCCCTAGTTTCATATCTGTTTCCCCTTAACTTATAAGTTACATTGATTGGGCCTCAGTAGTAAGGACAGAACAGGAAATTCTCTTGATACACTACCATATCCTTACTGATGATCGTCGAAGGCACATTCTCATAGAAAGAGATATCTTAGATGCCTAAGAAAACAAAATAGATATATCATGTCTACCATGAGAAACCAACTATGACACTACTACACATTACAGCTCCGACGTAACATTCGAGAATTCGCCCTTCTCCAACTTCGTCTTCCAGAAGATAGGGTTCATGTCGTCGAAGCCGTGATGCACCCATCCTTCTTCCTTGACGTGATACAGGTTAATGAAACCACCAGAGTAGGCATCACGGTGCATAGCAGCCAAGATACTCCTCCGGCCGAGCTCGAGAGCCTCCTGTTCAGTCAAGTCGTACCGGTAGTTGGCATCCAGCACACCGTAGGCGAATGTCTGACCGGAACCAACACAGAACAGGTTGCCGGACAGTCGGGTGCCGTCTGAGTCGATGTAATAGAGGGCGGGGCCTTCTTGAGGGGTCATCTAATCGTAGCGGGTGATACATTAGTGCAAATTCATTTCAGATTATTGAACGGCTCACATACTCCTGCTAACATTGTTCCCATGCTCAGACCATATCCCTTGTAAGCGTATGTCAGGTTGGCGAGAATCTTCGAAGCAGCTGCAACAGTGATACGGCGTTTATGCCGGATTTCTACCCAATATTAGTGTTAGTGCACTTTGACCTTAAGCAAAAGGATGAAAAGCTAGAAACTTACCATGAAGTGTGCACTGCTGACTCAAGTATCTCAGCCAGTATTGACAATCCTATACATTTGAGCATCAGCACACAATACCCCACGCTGCGCATCGAATAGGAGTCCAAATTATTATTCGGATCCTTGGCAAAACAGAACAACATACCGCAGCACCACCCGCCATAGTACCTAGAAGACCAGGAGTTGGGGCATCGCTTTTCTTATCCTCACCCCGACTCAACCGCGAGACGGGAATGACCTTCTTCACTGTCTGACTGGCAATCCAATTTCCAGCGGTGGCTCGAGAATCTGTCGCGACAATCTAGGGAATCGTTTGTTAGTGGGATACGAGCGAATAAGCTGATGGGACGGCATACAATTCCGCCCTGGAATCGGAAGGCCAGCGTTGTCGTTCCGTGGGCAAGTTTAATAGGGCAGCTTGGGTTCGAGTGATCATCAGTCATAGCACGGAGCCAGGATCTTGACTAAAATGAAGGGATTGGGTTAGCTAGTGTCTCCGCTTATCCGGTATATTCGAGGATAATCTGTTCGGTGTTTGGTAGGCCACTAGTAGCATCGCTGCCACACCATCGCTAGCACCGATACCACACTGAACCATTATTGGAACGTAGCTCACATTGTCGACTGGAGGAAGGGAAAATTTCAGAGAGAGCGGAGGAAGGCTCTCTGTGAGGTCATGTTGTTCTTGTTCGGAATAGAACTCATTCTGATGGGGCGAGCGGCTATATTGGGCAACCAACTTGTCCATGGTGGGCGACTGTTTCAATGGGGGTCCGAGAAAAGGTTGACAGCAAGCCGTAGCTGATATACAAGCGAAGATGGAGAGGGGATGTGATGGAGGAGGTCGAGCTCTGGGCGGGAGAGCTTCCCAGATGATGCTGGAGCTCCGTCCGCGTCACGCCTGGCGCCTGAGTCACGTGGGCAGATCGCTTACTTGATCCCTTATCGATCGTCCTCCTTATCAGTCATGTGCTAGAACCATATCTACAAGAAGAACAACATGACATGATTGCACTTCCAAGTAATCAAACAATCATAAGTGAATTAGATATAGTTTGTCATGAGCTTGAGGGTACTTCTGCTTCTGTAGGGTCTAAACGTTAACCTCAAACAAATGTTCATAATTGCATACTAATGATACATATTTTTGACTAAAAAAAGGTGATAAAGCCACGATAAAGTACAACTCTCACCAGCTCAATATGGAACACCGACTGCTTGAGGAATACCCATTGAAGTTTGGGGCTGCTCCCGGAGCTTTTCTCTAGCAGACATCACCTCTGCCATAATGGATCCATTGACATCATTAGGGAACTCCGTCTCTTGGGTTGCATGAGTTCCTCCGGGTATCTCAGTGGAAGGCTCTTCATAGCTCTTGGTCACATCTGTTATGGGTTCATCGATATTTCCAGCCTCTGGAACATCCTCATTGACACCCTCAGCTGTGCCTGTAGCATATTTGTTCAAGTACCTGCCTTCACTGACTGGTGCAACTTGTTCCTTGGTTTCAGGAACGTATTCACTGGTGCCGGGAGCCCCAGGTGTATATTCATTACTATCCGGAGCTTCTGCATACAAACCTCCAGCTGATTTTGTACCAGGTGCATACAATCCCTCAGACTCAGTGTCAGGGCCTACACGTTGCTTAGTTCCAGGGATGTAAGTGATGGGACCACCCGACCCTCTCTGAGTGTCCCTGGCCGACCCTGTAATAAGAGATTCGGGCCCTTGGGTTCCGGTGATGGGACCACCCGACCCTCCATGAGTGTCCCTGGCCGGCCCCGTGATAGGAGATTCGAGCCCTTGGGTTCTGTTGATGGGCTCGACACGCTCTTGAGTCCCAGGGACATATGTGGCATACCCACTGGTGTATTGGGCTCCAGGGTAGTATTCATCGGTGTAACGGGTTTCAGAGACAGAGCCACGGACATCCCTAGCCGAGTCAGATACAGCAGCACCACCTACCTCGGATTCACCAGCTGTGAGTGCTTGGCTTTCCCGAGCCGCCCGAGCCGCCGGGGCAGGGAGAAGTGTGCTGTCATGCAGGTGCCCGGCTGAGGTTGGGATAGGCGCGGTAGTGCTCTCCCAAGAGTGGAGGTCTTTCTCAGCATCTGTGATGATCTGAGTAGCCTCATCACCCCGATCATAGTCTTGTCGGGGTTCCCCTGGAACAACAGGAGTGTCGTCAAGAATACCCAGCAGACGGCGGGCATGTTGGGCGAGCAAGATCTGCTTCTCGCCTCTCTCAATAACAGCCGCTAAGTGAATGTCAAAAGCCTCCTTCAGCTTAGACCTGGTCTACTAAAAGCTTCAGCATATACCTCGATAATCACATATAGCTGGGGCTGAACTCGCACCATATTAGTCAATTGGGCCTCGGCGACTAAGCTCTGCGCTTCGGCTCTCACAAGCTCCTGCTCCAGAGTCTCCATTTTGATACTTTCCGGATCCTTAATCCGCAGCTTCGCAATTTCATCTTGGATTTTGGCTCGGTGATTCCGAGATGGCTGAACCGAGTTCTCCGTATTACGAATGTGCTTGAGGACAGTGCGATACTCCTCAAGGTACCCCGCGAATGAATCCTCTTGATCGCCCATCTCGGCCAGCAAGACGCCTAGTTTATCGGTGATATCCGAAACAGCATCATCTTCTGTGGCCTCGCCCCAGTCGGAGAGCTCCTTTGCAATAGACACACGCTCTCGACCGGCCTTCTCGTAAGCTCCAATAGCCGCATTTTCGTTTTTGATAATGCGATTCATTCTCTTAGTCAGGTCAGGCTGCTGCATTCCGCGCAGCGTGGATAGACTGAAACGGTTCCGCGAAGGGACCGAATTCCTTCTACGGACAGAGCGGTTTCGATTCCTAGCTTATGTTAGCCCAAAACTCCCAACATTGATCAGTCTCAGCTCTCCATACATGGTTGTAGTTGGAGTAAAGCTCAAAATCGCAAAGAACCTGGTACAAGTAAAATAAATTCCTCAAAAGAGATGAAATAGCTTGTCGCGGTGTTAACTGTACTACACAAGGATTGCGCCTTCCTCGTAGGTCAGACCAGTATGGCGTATCGGCGATGTCCACAGAGTAATTTCGCAGATCAACAGCGTAGTCAAAGTAGAAGGATGTTCAGGGTCATCCAAATGCATGGACAGAACGATTCATGTAAGGGAAGATAAGCGATATGCTTCGCCTTATGATGGCATCAATGGCGTTGTTAATGGTACTGACGTCATGCGGGAGAAGCGGAAGCTTTTGAAGTCATCTATCTGGTTTGCAGGCAAAGTGCCATGAGCAGATGAGGAGGATGTACCATGGATATTAGGTTCAAAGAGTAGTTGTGGCGAGAATCTCTGACCTTATCTGATTGATGTTGTTGGATCGGGATGAAGTCATAGCATCTAAACTCAAATTGAGCCATAACACTATGCAGTACACTGGATAACAACGTCATATATTCGACCTACAGAAAGTTGAGACCATTAATATTAATGAAAAATGGCAATAGGAGCTCCCAGCCAACCCAATCTTCAGACACTAACGCAAACCAGGCCCGTAACCCGCCAACCCTAACTCCAAAAACAACAGTAGAACTGGTTATCAGCTAAACCAGATAATTTTACCCCATACCTATTTACCTTCTAATATACTCCACATCCTCTAACCACATAGGACGTCTTCTCTCTCTTACCCTCCTTATCTCAGGCTCCACATACTCCACGCACCGGTGATCAGGCAGAGGTTCTCGACTCCCAAACCACCTTCCTCTCCATCTGTAGATAGGGGCCAAAGATTCTTCTAGTGTACGAATCCTGGTCCTCGACATGGTAGTATAGGATGATGATGGCGATGGGGAGTGGTGGTGATGATGATGATGATGAGAGTCGGAGTGTGTTGAATGTCGTGGTGGGCAGACGGTGGTTGAGTCGTGAGTGCTGCAACTGTCGCTGCTACTGCTGCTACTGCTGCTGTACCTGCGGCGGCGACGACGACCATGAGGAGGAGGAGGTGGGACCGAGACTCGCATAGACGGGGCTCTGTATTCGACGACTCGGACACAGGGACCTTTACCGTCGTTGTCAATCTCGAGGAAGCACATCTTGGTGTCTTTAGGGCTGGAGATGAAGGTTAGGGCTTCGCTGTTTGGCTTATGGGAGTCTGGTGATGATTGGATTGGATGACGGAGGGACGGTGTAGGGATATCGAGCTAAGTAAAGAGAGCTTGATGGGTAGATGCCTCGTTGGGTGGTTTTTTGACGATGTTCTATTCTTTCGGCTTGTTTTTTTCTTGCTCTTGAGTATACTACTATTGAGATGAGTAGGCGCTGATATTAAGTCAGTAGAAACAACCATTAATCAAATATACCATGAAGATAACATAGACATGTGCATGTACGCTTAAGAGGTGTCATTTGGTACCCTAGTACAATCAGAGAGATTAGTACTAGGCCAGATTGTCTGCCTTATAGTTCAACCTGACTTTTGGTATCACTTGATTGGCATCCGTCATGTGGGTGGCCCTGTCCGATGACATACTCATTCACCACTACATACAAGGTAGACATAACTATATTTAGGATGATGGGTACTATAGGACATAATTTTGAATGTAGAATCTAGTATAACAGAGGCTATGACTTTGATGTGTGACTGCCCTGAACTTTTGCTAAATTTAAAGAGATAGGTTCAGTTAGGGCAAGTCATGGGGCGAGAGGTGGTACTAACGATATCAGATCGGAAATAGCCTCGACTGGGGAAAATTCTTCAAAATCCCTACTAAAATCGACTGTACGCAAGTACACAATCATGTACGCTCCTAGGTAAAGAATGCTATTGAACTTTATTGTGTTTCGGCCTTTCTGTGGGAAAACAAATGGTTACCTATCCTAAAACGACTTCTGCCACAACGCTCGCGCTCTACAGATAAATTATCCTTACACCGCTCTCTCACAGAGGGAAAATTAGATGACCACGATGGTAAATAAAGCAGTTCGAAGTCTTATTTTTACAGTTCACCCATCCATAAAAGAAGTCTGGGGATCGAATAGAACGCAAGCAGCGCCAAGTAAATCGTAAACCCCCAACACCACAGAGTATACCTGCACAAACAATTAACATAAGACCCATATTGGATGCCTCAAGCCATATCGTCTGCATCGTGATGGTGGGTGTTTTCATTATCCGACGCGTGGAATGCATCCCCAAATGCCGAGTTTTCCAGGTCTGGAAGATCAAGGACTTCGTTCTGCTCGGTATACGCCGCAAGTGCATCACCCGCACTGTCCATATTAGTGAAGTCAAAGTTGGCGCCATCAAGGCCACTGTCCCCCCCTGTGTTTCCAGGAGTCAACCCTTGTATTCCACTGCCTGGAGTTTCAAGGCCTTGTAAAGAGCCATCGCCGATGGCAGGCTTGTTCATTTGGTCTTTCTTCTCTTCGTTGACCATCACCCAATCCCCTGTTTCACCCGCAGCTGTGTTCCCGGGCTGAGCATCTCCCATGTCCATCTCGACGTCCATACCGGACATAGGGAGACCTTGTTGGGATACACCAACTGGCACCTGTGGCGGCGCAGGGGCAGTGATGCTGGGAGCCACCGATGTACCTGTTGCATTCACTGGTGCTGCTGGCTCTTGGCCGGTGGTTGAAACTCCTTGACCGGGAGATGTAGTACCAAACTGATCGAGAAGGTTATCCGCGTGCCCCATATCGATATCACCATCAGCGGGAGTTTCCAGTTTCTGTTCTGGCTCAATTTTTTCCAATAGACCACCCTTTTGAATGCAGGACACCTTGGGCTCCGGCACAATCTGTTTGTTCCACGTGGTCTCCAATTCCTTGACCACATCATCCACCTTGTACTTAGCCTTTGGCTCGGAAGCAGGCGGTGTTTGAGCCTCATCTCCTTCTGTGGGGATCTCAATGCGGCCTTCCAGTCTCCAAACTTCCGATCCTGTGGCGTTGGGATCTGCAGCCGCCTCCCGAAGCCGGACTTCTGCGTCTTTCAGTAATGAGGTGCGGTTGAACTTCTCCATCCGTCGCGCATGTCGTTTCTTCAGCTTCTCAATTTCGGCGGTCATGTCAGCCACTTTCTTAGCAACACGGTCCGCAAATTCCTCGGCCTTCGCAGGCTCCAACTTGGTAGCCTGCGTAGAATCGCTAGCATCTTTAGATTCTCCGTTAGTGGGTCCAGAAGGCGCATCAAAAAAACCCGCCGTCAACGACTCCAACTCTCCTTTCCGACCTAGGCCGAGGGACACTGGAGTAATCTGGCTAATAGCATACGGTGAAGCAAAAATCTCTTCCATCCATTCATGATGTTGTTGATACCTCATCTTGCTCACTTCGCGCGGAGTGAGTAGATCCATCATATCACCTGCAGAAACATCCTCGTCCTCGAGAGCGAAGTCAGCAGTAGTAGCGTTGACTGCAGCTGACGAAGCACGGTGTCCGCGAGGCGCCTTGGCCGGCGCTGCTCCTGCTGGAGCGGGCACACCTGGACTAGGTTGAGGATAGAACGGCTGACGGCCGACCATGGCATTCTGATATGCCCCGGGGACTTGTGCGAAACCCTGCGGAGGAGCCTGTGGGGGAAAGTTGATCGTCGGCCAGTTATTGCGGTCGTGCAGCATGAAGTCTTTGCGGGCAAGCTGGCCTTGGCTCTGTAAGAAACGGCGTTGGGCTAGCATGCTTTGAACCTGAGGAAGGATAGGGATTCTATTGGCCGGAACATGCTCGTTTGGTGGCGCTCTTGAGTAGTGAACGATCCATAACGATGGGTCTGGCGGGGGCATGCCAGGATTTGGGTTCTTCGAAGGTAGCAACCGGTAACGTCTGCGACAGTGGATAGCCATTGTCTCATTTGGGGGGTGGTAGCCACTACGGTGTAGCCACATTTCCACCAACTAATGCGCTCTCATGTTAGTCATATTCGGGCAGCCGGTGATCAACTCGAGATAACGTACGTAACCGCGAGCCTCAAAGGTGAAAGCTTGCTCGACATCGGCCCACACATAACCATCGCTGGCGAAATTTGTTCCAAGGTGACCAAGGGGCTGCCAAGTGAGCATTACAGTTCCATCTTGAGGCCCATCCAGGAAGGTCCAATGCATCGGCTGCGCCTCACGAACGATCTTGGATGCGGAAAGGAGGTATTCAACGACAGTGTCCGTGGGCATCATGTGCATTAGTGGGTATCGGTGCCGCGACACCAGATGCATATGCGGCAGCTGCAGTTATCAAGAATTAGGTCAGACATATAGCCCTCTAACATTGCTTTGCGACTTGAATCGGATGATGAACCTACCAACTGCCCGGGGACCCGGGTCGCTGGGTCGTCCATTGTGAATAGACGCCGGCGCAGTAGGTAAAAAGGCAGGTATGTGTTCGCAAAGGAGTCAGAATCCCGTGTGATGGATTACAGTAAATGCATCCGAGAGCGAAGGTGAGATGGTCAAGACAAGACAATGGATGATAAGACGCAATGACCGAATACTTTGCGAACGCGACGCGGAAATTTGACGTTCCCTTCACCGAGCTGAGAGTCACGGTGGCTGGTTCGGGAGACGACGCGAACCTTATGCGCAGTATTGACACCTGATACATGAGGCATCAGAGCTCTGTATGCTTAACTTGTGGGGATGGTAGCGACTAGTCTAAATTTGGTAAGGTACCTTTGTATCTATGGACCGTCTTAGGCTAGGACGGGTAAGTATGGAGTGAGCACGGGGTGGGGGTCCTTGGGCTAAAGGAGGAACTAATACTAGTATTCATCCATAGGCCTAGAGGCCATGGCTTACCTGTTCCAATATCTCGAAAGTGTTTCAAGAAGTCTGATACAAATCCTGCATTCCTTGCATTAAATCACCAACCTCCTTAATTTCCGATACCGTGGTATCGCCCACTGACACCGTATACAAATCAATCAATCAATCCTATGTACAGCACATACAAGTAAATACCAGCATATCTGTTGAGGCACGGCTCCAGTGCTGTCGGTAAAATCAGCGAAACGACGATAGCTCCGGAGGGTAGTTAAAAATTTCCGAAGAGCAGTACTATATTTGATGTCAACCAATAGGTGCCACTTGTAGAAGCTGATGTATAGCAAAGCACAGTACATGCCTACTGCGGACAATTACTCTGTATTGGCCAATGAAATATCTTCCAGCCTTCATCCCATCCCTTGTTGATATCCCCTCCCCCGCCTCCGAGCTTACTAACAGTAGCATCTAACTACCTATGTAGTGTATTTGAAACTTAGGGTAGAAACCAAGCCTTGCGCAAGCTTTCCTGCGGTTTCACTGACGCCAAACCCGAAATGGCAGCTCTGGCCCGCCACCGCGTTACTTTACTCTACTTTGCGCTCTCCGCATTGACGCCTTCGGGAGGATCATCATAGACTAAACCGAAAACTAAAAGTAGTAGCGTGCAATCCTCCGCCGTAAGGTATCTCTTTTCCCCATGCGTTATGCATTGTTTCGTTTCTAATTGTGACTCACTAATCGAACCAAGTAGAGGCTAGACAGAGATCTCGGCAAGATTTCTGCGCAGATCAATTGACTTCGACCCAATTGTCGTTCTTGCCTCCATCATTTCCAGCTCTCCCCTGCATGGCATCACTTCTCACGGTCTCCATGTGGGAACACCGACACTGTCCATTTCCGGTTAAATTTGGCTGATCTACCAATAGACTCAATAATGGCGCTGTTCGCTAAGAAAATTCTCCGACATCACTGCACTTATAAGAGATTCCCGTCTCTCTTTCGCTGACATTCTATTCCGTAAGCTGTTGGTTCTCCATCTTGACCTTTCGCCTTCGCGTCCCAACGTTAACCATGGGATTCTTCGGGAAAAAGGGCACTTCTAGTAATCGTCCTTCGGACGACGAGATCCATGAGGCTCCTATTGCAGATGACCCCGAAAAGCAGCTCCCGGTTTACGACGATGACGTGCAAACCGCCCTTCCTCAAATTCCCCCACCGATGGTGAACATCGACCCTGCCGTTGAAGCGCGTCTATTAAGAAAATTGGATTTAAGAGTTCCCACCCTCATGGGATTTCTATGTAGGTCTTCGCTATCTGAACCAGTGTTTGTTTTTCAACGCGCGCCTAATGACTTACCGACAGATCTTCTTTCGCTTCTTGATCGAAGTAATATCGGGTTCGTTAATTTGGTCCCATGATTGCGAGATTTGGCAACTAACTAGCAATAAAGAAATGCAAAGATCGCGGGAATGGAGGAAGACTTGCATCTTACTGGAAATCGTTATGCCTGGCTCTTGACAATCTTCTACATCGCGTATACTGTGTTCGAATTCGGAGCATTGATGTGGAAGATTATGCCACCTCACCAATGGGCAGCCATTACTGTACTGTCCTGGTAAGCGCAAAAATCCCTCTGTTGCCTTACCGATCAAAATGTTCTAACTCACCGTAAGGGGCATCGTGGCTACCTGTCAAGCTGCGGTTCAGAACTGGGAAGGACTAATGGCTTTGCGGTTTCTTCTCGGCATGTCAGAGGCTGCATTCGGCCCCGGAACTCCCTATTTGCTCTCTTTCTTCTATCGCCGTCGTGAACTCGGCTTCCGCTGTGGTCTATTCGTGTCGGCCGCCCCCCTAGCAAATACGTTTGCAGGCGCCCTTGCGTACGGGATCACGTCGGGTCATTCAAAATTAGCAAACTGGAGATTGTTGTTTCTTGTGGAGGGTAGCCCGTCACTACTGGCAGCCATTCTAGCCTGGCGATATTTGCCCGACAGCCCTTCGGCCGCTCGGTTCTTGACCGAAGAAGAAAAGGAGGTTGCGCGAGTGAGAAGTCTTCAGCAGAGTGGCGAGCGCGAACGGTCATCCGGAATCAATTGGAAGGAATTAGCGCAGACATTATTGGATGTCAAAGCATGGATGACTGCGGTATGTTGACGTTGGAATATTCCCGGGTATGAGAGACACTATAGCTGACTGACATCGTGATTCAGTTGATGTACTTTAGTTGCAACGTGAGCTTTTCTTCGCTTCCCGTATTCCTTCCCACGATCTTGGAAAGCATGGGATTCACTTCAATCAACGCCCAAGGCCTCACGGCGCCACCTTACTTTGCTTCTTTCTTGGTCACGATCGCCACCACCTGGATTGCCGATCGACTGCAGCAGCGCGGATTGATGATTGCTTTTTTGTCTCTGGTTGGAGCTGTAGGCTATGTTCTCCTGGCGACCTGTACATCCGTCAGTGTGCGTTATGCAGGCGTGTTCTTGGCTGCAATAGGTGTTTTCCCTTCGATCGCGAACATTCTCCCTTGGGTTCTAAGTGAGTTTTCATCCAGCAACTTCCCCTTAGCCACTGCTGTAGTGAAACTAACACGCACATTATCAGATAACCAAGGCTCAGATTCTAGACGTGGAATGGGGATTGTCATTCTCAATGTCATTGGCCAATGCGGACCCTTCCTGGGAACCAACGTCTTCCCGGATAGCGATGCCCCGCGCTACATCCGCGGACAATTCATCTGCGCAGCCTTCATGTTCTTCACTGTGATCCTTGCACTCGCTTTGCGAACCCTTCTAGTGTGGGAGAACCGCCGCTTAGACAAACAACACGGCACACTAGCCGAGAGAGAAGCCCGGGGATGGGATAAGAACGAAGGAATTGGGGAAGAGAATTATGGTGCCGGGTTCCGGTTCATGCTATAGCGTTATGTGTACATGAAACTAATGATGCTGGAAATTGTTGGTAATGATGTGACGAATGGGATACGAGACTATTGATTTATGTATGAGAATAATGACCATTTGAATATGAAAATACAGAAACGGCGAGAACAATCTCTAACTCTGTACATATTATTTGTATTTTTGTGTATAGAACATGGGTACTGTTTTTCCAAAGATGTGTATCTCTTTCGGTGCTAAGGTGGGATAAAATATACCTAAATGGAGGGGCAGTAATCTTCCACTTGCTAACATAGCCAATGACACGAACTTCCACGTTTCTACCCCTCTAACGTCAATTCGTATAGTAATATTTCATTACCCGCGTACTAGTTTATTCTAGACTCTGTCTCCACAATAACATTTGCATCTTCCGATTCAATAAAGCGTCAAGTAGCTAGTCGATAGCACCTTAATACAATATATAAAACTGACAGTATATATATCCCACCTTGACGGTACCCCGATGATTTGACTCTGACCTCCAAGACTTAAACTAGACATTGTGTGTAGTAAAGATGGATACTTCAACGAAGGACAACACCAACCTCCACGGAATCGTGGACATGGGAAGGTAGACACATGCCATCTTCTCGATTAGTATTTCACAAATTTCGTATATGTACACTAACATGAATAGCAATGGAATTCGCTTCTCTATAACCGACACTTCACACCCCATAGCTCGAACAATGCCTACAATCTATCAGGATCGGGCTGCTGTCTCTCTTTATGATGCCCAGTTCTCCACTGGCTCGCGGGGCCCTATTCCATCCGAAACGATAGATCAGATCGTGGACCAATTGGTGCGGTTTCAAATCACCTGTGAGGACTTCGGAGTCCCAGCGGAGAACATATATGTGCTTGCAACGGAGGCGACGCGAACGGCGCCCAATTCCGAGGACTTCCGGGCTCAGATCAAGGACCGGACGGGGTGGGAGGTGCGTCTACTTTCTAAGGAGGATGAGGGGAGGATAGGGGCGTTGGGCATCGCTAGCAGTGCTTCCTCTGTGGCTGGGCTTGCGATGGATCTTGGTGGCGGGAGCACGCAGATTACGTGGGTTGTTGAGAAGGATGGGGTGGTCACTACTAGCCCAAAGGGTTCGTTCAGCTTTCCTTACGGAGCGGCGGCGTTGACGAAACGCTTGGAGCAGGCGAGGGGTGAAGGGAAGAAGGCAGAGAAGGCGCTAAAGGAGGAGATGATTAGGAACTTTCAGGACGCATATCGAGATCTTGAGGTTCCTGAGTTTCTGTTGAAGACCGCGAAGGCTCTCGGGAGGTTTGACCTCTATCTCTGTGGAGGGGGCTTCAGAGGCTGGGGTTATGTGCTCATGAAGCAATCTAAGGTTGATCCTTATCCAATTCCCATCATCAATGGATTTCGGGCCCGGAGGGGAGATTTCCACGATACTGTCTCCGTGTTAGACATGGTCTCTGACTCGGATGAGAAGATATTCGGCGTGTCGAAGCGACGAGCATCACAGATCCCTGCGGTGGCTGTCTTGGTCAATGTGATAATGGATGCCTTACCGGCTATCACGCATATCCAATTCTGCCAGGGAGGCGTTCGGGAGGGCTTCCTCTTCGATCGTATGCCGCAGGAAATTCGCGCACAAGATCCTCTTCTGGCTGCAAGCTTGCCATATGCAACTTCGTCCAGAGGTGCGATCAGCAGACTACTGATATCTGCGCTGCCTACATCATCTTCGCCTATAGCATCCCTCCACGCACCAGTTTCATTCTCCCCTCATTTGCTTGGAGCGCTCGCAAATCTGCTTTTTGCGCATTCCCGAGTACCGCGCGAATCGCGTTCGGCTGCCGCACTGCATTCTATGACGACTGGAATCCTTGCATCGGTGAACACTGTATCGCATGTTGAACGAGCTCTAACCGCCCTGATACTTTGCGAACGCTGGGCAGGGGATCTCGCACCCACGGACGGAGCCTTTCACCGGCAATTGATTCGTTGCATATCCGAGAAGGAGGCATGGTGGTGTTCGTACTTGGGTCGGGTAGCGACATTAATTGGAGACGTGTATCCTTCAGGCCGCACGTCGGAGCCGCACTGGAGGATTCAGCTGGAGACCGAATGGGAATCCATCGTGAAGGAGAAAAAGAAATGCGATTTGCTGCGTCTCAGAGTGAGATGCAACAGGGATGTCCCGGCTGCTACGGTTATGCTTGACAGCCTACAGGAGAGGGCGGAGAAAGTTGAGAAAGCCGGGAAGAAGAAGAATTGGATTAAGGACTATGGAGTACGAGTGGGGGTTACAATCTGCTAGAATTTGTTGTGGACGGAGGCATGTGCCGTTGTAAGAAACGTTGTGTATCCGTAATAGCTTCATGGCCAGTTGTTCCCGATATGACAGGCAATTGATTACTGGCTCCAATTGGTGATAGGCTTGAAAGACAAGCCATTGATCGTCGCTCGATGTCAGGATGATTTCATTAGTTTCTTGCCCGGCTCACCGGCCAAACCTAAAGAAGAGGAGAAGAACTTAAAGCGGAGAGAATCGGGAAGCTCTGATCCATACGGTATAGTGCCATTATCACGTTGACTCAACACATGTTATCTCAGTATTTAACCCCTCCTTTCATACCCCGCCATCTTCTTCTTCTCTTCCTTTTTTCTTCCCCCTCATCTCACACAAATCATCTCCCAGATTCTCGACATTCAAAGTCTTCAGACTAAAATTCAACAAGTCTTCCTCCCTTCGATGAAGTCTTTGCCGATAGGAAAAGCTGACAATCTCTTATAGTTTCTCTAAACCCACGAAACAATGTAATACACTCCCTCGTGTGACCCTTTCAAGGGCATACGATGGAAGTCATGAATTGCCTGTAGCTGGGCTTTCACAATGATCAAGGTATCTCAGGTAAATCTTGGGCGTGGGCCGGTGTTCGTTCGCATCCATTGGTACATCTACATGTTCTACCTAGGCTAGGCACTAGTACTACTGGGATCTATCCTAGAGAGACATGGTACCAATGGTTCTGGGTTCGTTCTGAGAATATACGGTCAAAACTTGATCTGGATAATACCAGCGAAAGGATCATGCCTTCCCTCGCCTCAAATTACCCCATTGATGGAATGGCTAACAAATTATAGTCAATTGTTACTTGAACAAAATGTCTCCCCCAGCTGCCATGTATGAGCCTACTGCAGCCCCTGCTGTGGCCCCTACTGGCCTGAAGGGCAAGCTTGTGGTTCCTGAGGCCGCCGTCGAGGGCGCCTCTCAGACCAAGCTGCTAGACCATTTTGGTAACAAGTGGGACACGTTCAAGTTCGCTCCTATCCGCGAAAGCCAGGTCTCGCGTGCCATGACCAGACGTTACTTTGAGGACCTGGACAAGTACGCTGAGAGTGACGTCGTCATTGTCGGTGCTGGCTCCTGCGGTCTGAGCACTGCCTACGTTCTGGCCAAGGCTCGTCCGGACCTGAAGATTGCCATCGTGGAGGCTAGCGTATCTCCTGGTTAGTAGTCGATGGAATACTTCAATTTGACTCTACTAACCTCGTAACAGGTGGTGGTGCTTGGTTGGGCGGCCAGCTCTTCTCTGCCATGGTCATGCGTCGTCCTGCGGAGGTTTTCCTGAATGAGCTGGGCGTTCCCTACGAAGAAGATGCGAACCCTAACTACGTCGTCGTCAAGCACGCCTCCTTATTCACCTCCACTCTCATGTCGAAGGTTCTGTCCTTCCCCAATGTCAAGCTCTTCAACGCCACCGCTGTTGAGGACCTGATCACCCGTCCTGCTGCGAGCGGCGACCCCAAGGATACCCAGATTGCCGGTGTGGTCGTCAACTGGACGTTGGTCACCCTCCACCATGACGACCATTCGTGCATGGACCCTAACACTATCAACGCCCCCGTCATCATCAGTACAACCGGTCACGATGGCCCATTCGGTGCCTTCTGCGCCAAGAGATTGGTGTCTATGGGCAACGTTGACAAGCTCGGTGGGATGCGTGGCCTGGACATGAACACAGCCGAGGATGCCATTGTCAAGAACACCCGCGAGGTCACCAAGGGACTGATCATCGGGGGCATGGAGCTGTCTGAAATTGACGGCTTCAACCGCATGGGCCCAACTTTTGGTGCCATGGTACTCAGTGGTGTCAAGGCTGCTGAGGAGGCTTTGAAGGTGTTCGACGAGCGCCAGCGCGAGTGCGCTGAGTGATCGATGGACTGAGCTGTTTGTGCTGCTCGAGATGTCTTCCAGTCTTTCTTTAATGACAAGGAAATAGTGGCTATGCTATAGTTCTGCTAAATTGTGAATGAACTCAATTGATTCGTATTCAATATTTGCTTGTAGATGACTGTATGGCCTAGTAATGAGCTTGGAAGGCTTAGAATATAATACAACTATAGATACACTTGATTTAACAACAACTCATCATCACCCATAGACAGTCATACTGTTATCGGTTTACTCCACCTTTTTCTCTAGTCCACCATTCTTCTCGACTAACTGCTTCGCATTGCGCACCTCCCACTCAAACTCCTTGAGTGCACGCAGTTCACTCGACACAAAAAAGCCACCAATCAACCCGTCCAAGATCCCAGCACCGAAGCTCAAGGTACTGACCAACACTAGGATAAACGCCACATACGGCAGATGATCACCCGTCCACCAAACGCCAACAAAACAGCCAATAGACACGAAGACCGAGAGAATAAAGTGAGCGAGACGCCAGTGTCGTTGAGACCGCTCACGCCGAACATAGCTATGAATCATGTCAATGATCCGGTCGTACGTGTCAGGGGTTAGGGCCGTGTTCGGGGCTACCGACTGGCGGAGTTTATTGTCCGCTGCATCGTCTCCCCCAGAGGATCGGGTGAGCACAGCCTCAACAGCAAAATGGTCACTCAGCGAACACCGTAGCGTAGGATGACGCTGTGTCATGCCAATTTTAACAGATTCAACGGCCCACTGAGGAGTCGGGAACGAGGGCGGATACCCGCCGTCTCCGACGAAGATATAATCCAGCCGTTTTCCCCGCTCACAGGGCGCATCTTTGTCGACCACGACATCCTCCCCTTTCTCCAAACGTTTGCGGTCCGCCTCAGACCACCGCCAGGTGTTGAACTTGCCGTCGCATGTGGCGCCGTTTACGTGGAGATTGAACTCGGCCGACGGGGTGGGTTTGCCGCGCTTCCGTTCGACGGGGTCCGCGGGCGCGCCTACGGACGAGTCCGGGTATATAACCTGCCATACATCTCGGACGGGGCTATGGGCGCGGATGAGCTGGTGGGCGAACGACGACGGCAGCATGTTGAAGTCGCCTAGTCCGATGACAAGGTGGCCTCTTTCTGCGGCGCCGCGCATCAGCTTCGCGATTTCCCAGGCCTGGGCGGTGCGGTGGCAGATGTAGGAGTCATTGGGTTCTTTTTCGTAGGGGGCGTGGAGGTGTGTGCAGAATACTTCGGCGACATCGCTGGCTCCTGGTCCGAAGCGGACACGGGCACAGGCGACGCCCTTCCCGACGAACCAGTCGCCGCGGAAGAAGGCCGTTGGTCGTCCGTTCAGGGGGTAGCCGTACATTGAGCTCTCTTCTATGGGCCATTTGGAAAGGATGGCGAGCCCCGCGCCCATGATTCCGCCCCAGTAGAACTTGCCATAGGGGAGGAGGTGACGAGTTTGTTGGCGGATGCTCTCATAGTCTTGTTGGGTCCAGCATTCTTGGAGTCCGACGATTTCGGGTGCAGGGTCGGCCAGGGCCAGCTGGCGACCGATTTCTGACAGACGTTCGTGGCGGTATTTCGCGATGTATTTTAGGCCCCAGCAGTTGAGGGTGAAGATGCGGATCTGGGAGGGAGGCTCCGAGGCGGAGATGGTGGATTGGGTGGACATGTTGGCAGCGCGGTATTGATGAGATGTTGGAGTTAGGAGTTATTAGATATTAAGTGGAATTTGAGACTGAATAGAAACATGTTCAGAGTGGTTCCTGAGGGATTTATCGAAAGTTGTTGACTGCTGACACTTGATTGGAAAGTAATTTTGTTTGATGACGCCGACATGCGCATCAAGGGATACTCACCGCTTTAGCATAGCGTCCTCTCATTGGCCTGGAATTATTATTCTTCTGGATAGATTCATTCACGCCGATTGTTCCTCCTTTGCCCTTGTTTCTTCTCCAATCTTGCGCTCCCATTTGGTTCTTCAATCTTTACCGATCCGATGGATGGGGTCAATCACCGCTCCAAGCGCCGCCGACTAGATCGGTCCCCAAGCCATGGGAATGGGTACATCCAGTCGCCCATGGAGTCCTCATCAGACGAACTCGCCGCGGGCTCCGATCACGACGAAGCTGAACGGCGTCGCGCAAGTTGGTCTCGACAAAAAGTATACCCCCCCAAGCGTCCAAATACGCGCTTGCGCAGTCTCAGCGGCTCCGAGAGCCCAGATGAACTGGCGGTAGACGCTGACGTGTATTGGCGCTCCCGCAACCGGGGCCGCACTTCATCGCCCTCCGAAGTGAGCGCGGGGCCACTGTCGGAACACTACCAGGACGAGGAAGAGGTGGATGGTGATGTGGACGACAATGAAATCGCCCGGGAAGTAGATGCAGAGCCCGATCAGCCATACTCGGATAGGTCTCCCACGCCTGTACCTCCGCCTCCCCCTCCGCCGCCGCCAAAACCGGAAAAAGTAAATTACCAACAAAAGTTTTTGTTACGAGGCCATCTACGAGGGGTATCCGCTGTGCGGTTCTCTCCGGATTCGTTAATGATTGCTAGTGGTGGTGGGTTATCGGATTACCTTTGTCGCGTAGATATCGTGTCGGTTTCTAATTGTTTCTAGGGGCCGATGGGGCTGTCAAGGTGTGGGATACATTGACTGGGAGACTCGTTCATACATTCGAAGGCCACTTAGCAGGGATATCGACTATTTCCTGGAGCCCGGATGGAGCTATCATTGCTTCTGGGTCGGATGACAAGACCATCCGCTTATGGAATGTGCACACGGTATACACTCCTTTCTTCTGGCACTTGTCCACCCACTAAGTGCTGTGTGTTGTATTTAGGGCAAAGCGCATTCGATCCCCTTTATTGGCCACCATAACTACGTCTATCAAATTGCCTTCTCGCCGAAGGGCAACATGCTGGTCAGTGGTTCTTACGACGAAGCGGTTTTTCTCTGGGACGTGCGCTCCGCCACCGTGATGCGGTCCCTTCCCGCCCATTCCGACCCAGTCGGCGGGATCGACGTCGTATGGGACGGCACCCTCATAGTATCATGCGCGACCGACGGACTGATTCGGATCTGGGACACGGCAACGGGCCAATGTCTGCGGACACTGGTCCATGAGGACAACCCCCCAGTCACATCGGTCAAGTTTTCCCCCAATGGCAAGTTCGTCCTGGCCTGGTCGCTGGATGATTGCGTGCGATTGTGGAATTATGTCGAGGGACGCTGTATCAAGACCTACCAGGGACACGTCAACCGGAAACACAGCTTGGCGGGTGGATTTGGCACATACGGGGTGCGGGGAGCACCGCCACATGCCTTTGCCGTTAGCGGGAGTGAGGACGGCGCTGTGCTATGCTGGGACGTAGTGAACAAGAAAATCTTACAACGGATTGAAGGGCATTCGGGGGTGGTACTAGGCGTTGACACTTGCACGCTGGGCGACAAGCGATCAATGGTGAGCTGTGGAATTGACGGGACGGTGCGGGTATACGAAGAGGTCGAGGAAGCCGATGAGAAGCATACCGGCGAGAATGGGCCCGAGAATGGATCCGAGGAGAAACTGGCTCCATCAGGAACTAATGGCATCGAGCCAAATGGGTCGGAGCAAAACGGGACAGACCAAATTGGGATAGAAGGGCACGACACGAATGAACCACAGCAAAATGGAGATACCCAAGAACCTCAGGATACGGAGATGGCAGATGCCGATACCGGGCCGGATGGGTGATGGGTGATTTTTTTATACTTTAATGATACCATCTTCAAAAATATGTATTTTACATATTCTACATGGGTCGGCGTTGGCTGGGTATACTTATACTGTACAATAGACAATAGGTTTATGACGACTATTGAATCTCACGATGTCAAAAATAAGACCTACGCCTTTTATAAAGCAGGCTATAACTTTGAGACTGTCAGAATGCTTCTATGTTACCTCTCAACGGTCTAGTGTTCTACTTCAGTAAGAGACGACTGGCCTACCCTAGCTATACTACGGACTTAAGAAAACATAGATGTTAGAATCGAAACAAGACCATTTCCTATTGTAGGCAATCGCGGTATTCTTAAAGAAGTTGCTCCAGAGATGCCTACTGTGCATGTTAAAGTTAGTGTATGGCGCCTTGATGATCACCTATACCAGCACAAGCCCCATAAAAGCCAACGCACATCTTGCAACACCTCGAAGGCCATTGAACTGCAGAGGAAAGATGCCGTCCAGGCTGGTACGCCTTTCCCTCGGGCTTGGCCACACAGGTAACAAAAATGACACCCATCTCCGCCTTCAGATGATACCATAGCGAGTAGTCTGCCTTTCCTGTTAGATTTCTCGCCTTGCCTGGAAATCAGAGCTCGAACTCTCGGGCTAGATTTAGTGGGAGGTTTTGTCTGGTTCCTGTTGATGAGATGTAACTAGGCGATGATCGGAGCCTCCCCAATTGATGCTCTAGATTGCCGAGTATGTCCATTTGGTGAGCCATGCCTCGGCCGTGACCAAGAGGCAAAGAGGCACCACAGAAATAGTGAGTGACCAATCACCGCATAGATCTGGTCTCCTCTCACAGTGCTGGCATGGCAGGTCAGACTGAAGTCTTAGGATACATATTCCCCCTTTTGTTAGCGGACATAAACTTGACCAGGAAGTAGACCCGCGTGTCGCTCAGCTTGGTATCGATTGTTTGCTGCAGGTGGATGGCATTTAATCGGCTACTGACGAACGCGCCGCACCTGGGTGCACCCTCTTCTCCTCCTGCTCGACTTCCGGTGGGTTTTTATGTGGGTCCGTTAAGTAGATAGTTGACGTAGCTTTTTGTATTCATCGATCCCTCATGTCTCGCAGCATGTAAACGGGCGATAGTCGCTATTGCTTAGGGCTGCATGGAATGTGTCGTATGTAAGCTAGCATAGGCTATTCCGTACTACCCTTAAGTCCAGTGTTCCGGCTCACCAGACTGATGGTGGAGTATCTATTTGGTAGTGGAGAGTAACACTTTTATGGTATATCGGCGGTAGTTCTGTCATCAAAGACCTAGCGTGAGGTTACCGCTACGCGTCTGCGGGATTTCGTTCCGACTGTTGGGGGCAGCAGGTATCTATATGTATGGAAACCCATAAGGTAGTCCTCAGAGAAAAATAGCTGGTCTGCCTGGGCCGGCAGGAGACATGCTACCAATTATCAGGAGCAGCGATAAGTTAGTTGATTCTGCTAAGGATGCGAGGATTCGCGTACTATGGTCCCGGTCCGTGTCGATGAGGCGCCACGAGGAAGCAGTCTGTCGGTCGACCTAACCCTACTTAGGTACGAGCGGTGCGCCCTATTGGTCTCCCGGCTTCCATTAGACTAGGGTGCCGAACTCATCGTACTAATAACTACCTAGTGACAAATTGAGCAGGTCAAGAAACTATGTGGCATACAATTTACATCAATAGTGTGGCGTGGCTCACCTGTAGTATTCCCATTCCGGATTAGCCAAGCTCATGGAAGGGATATGGCTAGTTCATATCAGAGAAGCGAGAATATGTGTATCTCTAGATCCTATGACTGAATGGGATAGTATGAACGTATTCGGCAGACGCTGAAGTTCGGTAGATGTTTGAACCGCAGAGTTGCGGGTGAGGTGGGCTGTCGAGGAATGCCTGTATCCATTTCCACGATGAGTGTAAGTTTCCACCGACCTTTGCTTTCTGGAGGTCGGCCTCTGCTATTTGCAGCATCGACGCCGGTGTGCCCTTCCCTTGTCACTCGTCAAGACTGGCCTGCTTATCGGGGACCGGAGAGCCGTAGTAGTCCACAGGCGGCGCTTTCGAGGCGTGCGTTGATGTTGTCCTCAGGGCTAACTGTTGTTGGCCCTTTTCGCTTGGGTCAAAGTGTATCTCAAAATTGACGTGACACGTGGGACATCATCCTATCCTATTCATTACTGGTGATGTTGGAAGACCGCCAGCCAAGCAATCCTCGACCGAAAGGATGAACAGCTGGCTCCGGGTGTAGTCTTGCTGAAGCTGTTGGTTGATACCGAGGGGCTCATGGGCGACCTCACATTGTTGAGAGGCCTCAATATCCGTCTCTATCAAGGCAGATTCGTTTCAACCAAACTTCATCTTCAGTCGTGGAATATGTTCAGCTCCCGATATGAAGTTCCCAAGTATCCCGTATATCCAACTCAGCCTTGATATGATGCGGCCGTAATTGTCATTCGGCGTATCCAGGCCTGAATAGTATTTCATTTCCATGTCTCTTCTACTCCGCATTCACGTCCACCAACAAATCGACCGCCTTCTCAATGGTGGCTTCAAGCGCGTCACAGGTGGCTTGTGTGGGTGCGAATATTGACCCGCGGTGGCTTCGATGGCTCTCGTTTAATACTAAAAACACAGAATAGTGGGTGTAAAGTTTAACTTACTCCTTGCCTCTCCAACTAGTCATTATCTTGATAGTGCCTTGATCGCGTAAACGTTTCTCGACTATGCTTCGGAGTGTCTGGGACACGTAGAACTGGTTTCACCCCGGGCCCTGTCTCAGGGAATTTCCCACGGCTGCAAGTTTGTCGTTAACCGTAAAACCGCGGTTGCTAGTTAGATACTCAGCGGCATAGCCTACCACTAGGCTTTCTGCCGTACCAGAAGGAACATGTACGCATGCCAAAGAAGATTGGGTCAGGGCTGCGATTGCCGCCCGCTGGGCGGGTGTAAGGTTGTAATATAGTACAACCGGCATATCGGAGTAGAAGCGCATAACGGACAGAAAGTCCGGGAGGACGGTCTCGGGGACGAAGATTTCACGGAGTGGTAAGGTGTGGTTAAGAAGGGAGATTACATTGTGAAGATCGAGATATGTCTCATCATGGCTTTGTCGACGTAAAGATCCCTTAGCCGGAAACTACTTGATGATAAGATATTTTGGACATAAATTATCTGCTCGGCCACTCCTATTATTTGCCGGCAATAGCCCAACGGCCGGGTTCTAGCTTATGCATGGAGATCGATTTCATTCCCGTATGTTAGCAGCCGGTGGGTGGATAAACTCTTATAATTAGTCTGGTCCTTGACTAGGCCCTACTTTATAATGATGATGGTAGATGTCCTGTCACGGCTACAACAATGCTGCCCAAGCTCAAGCAGCGATTTCTTCGATGCATGCCGCTGCGAATAAGGAGCAACGATATCTCAGAGCTGAAACATGTTTTAGGGGAATATGAACCTATATGAATGGCAGCAGTATCAAGTGTTCTTAACTAGTTCTCGGTAGTGAAGCTACTTTCGTAAACGTCGAGGGCTCCAGAATATCACCTGGTATCCATTCATTGACGCAAACATGCTTTGACGGCATTTAGGGCTAGGAGGGTAAGCTAGCTGTGCAAGCACGAGACTGAAGCAAAATGTGCTTTTCCACGACACCAGGCTGCTAGAGCCAATGCATGGTTAGTGGATTACGCCTTGCGTTAGATCGAGTGCTGTTTTCAAAAACAATTGTGGTTCTGCAATTTTCTCATCACTATCTATCAAGTTCTGGATTGCGGGGATGCCACCCTTTTTCCCTTCGTACGAAGCTCTGGAATGGCTTTTGATGCTTTTGGGAGAACCAACGACAGGCCGAGAAGGTTAAACACGGGGTAAGCGAGACAAAGGGTCGGCGACAACATTGGCTTTGCCTGGTTTATGGAAGACCTCGAGCTTGATCGCTGAACTTAGTGTGACGCTCGGACAAGCCGCAGATTCAACCGCCACAAATCCGAGGCGGCCACTTTTTATTTTGCTATTGTAGACATCCACAAGTCCACCTCTTTGTCTTCTCCTAGCGGTCTGAGCGCTGTTGGGAGAAAAGGAAAGCGCATATTAGTCCTTTCATAATAGATATGGAGCTTGCTGGAGGCTCATTATACCTTATTGTGCGGACTCGGGCCATAGGACCTCTACCAGATGAATAGCATGATTACTATGCCAGTTGTGGGTGCTATATTGTGAACAGAAGCAATTGAGCTTGCGGCGAGTGCATTTATACCTGGCGTTGGAACCGAGATTGACAGTCTTCTTCTGATCGTATCGCAACTAACCCTATAGATTGCTGCAACAGGTCTACGAACCTGAATTTCTGAAAAGATTTGATGTATGGCTGAGAAGCCGGGCCCCTTGGAAATGGGTCAATTACTGATGCCAAAAGACTGTATGCTTTTGCTATCATGTCAGACTCTTTAGTAATTTGATTCATGATTACCATCAGAGCTGGGCACTGTTTGTCGTCCTGTACCCAGTTTCCAATGTTAGTTGAGCGTTCTCCCGTTTTTGAGGATTGACGGTGTTTCTGGCGTCGCTTGGTCCATGATCATAGCTTGAAGGACGCGCGATGCAATACCATAATCGTCACAATGCATCGACATATCGAATGCATTACGTCGATGTTCTGTTTTTATCGTAGCAACAAGGCTATGGCCAAGAGTATGATTATGCATTTTTCGTCCTCTTTGTGGTCAGCTATCTCGAGACTCGTTCTGTTACAAACTTGCACGAACCCCTAGCGTTGGAATTGGCCCTGCAGAGTCATCATAGAACGGCGTACATGCTATAAGAGATGTTGTAATGTTGTGGCGGATCCGCTTCTCAACCATAGTCTCAATATCCCTGAGTGTAATGTGCTCGTTTACGAGATAGCAATACTCTTAGGGTATATCGCAAAATTTGGTACCCCAGCTCTAACCCGCTGTTGAGCTGCTGTAGACTGGTACCGAAATGCCACTGAGTACTGGCTTGGCCGCGGTAGAGGTAGATAGGAAGCTGTGTTTTGCAGTAACCACTTGCACTGCAGGACGCGTAAATTCCACTATCTCCATAGGACGTACGATTTGAAGGTGGCCGAGGCCTTACAACCTTTTGCGTTTCGTGATCCTCCGGCGACCTTCAGAGACACTCGTATACCCGTTAGCCAAACGCTGTGCCCACTGCCTTCCAGGCCGTAGTTGCAACAGCGTCAGTACTGTAAGCCCGTCAAGCAATGTGCCGAACAATTTTCCAAACCCTTTTAGAGGGTCTAATCCCTCTTAAGAGCCTCCATTGATTGACGTATCCCGCCGGCTGGTTTGGTCCCTTCGAGGCCAGTTATACTAATGGCGCGTTCAGTGACAGGTTTGTGTATGACGACGCACCCAACCAAGATGTCATTTTGACGTTGTGGGGCGGCTAATCATTGAGGATGGAGGGATCATACTCTGTTTGCCGTTTTTCTTTGTTGGTGTTTCTCCAAAAAGCAAATACCAAGGGCAACCGGGTTATCATTTAGAAGCCGTTTATCGCAACATTCGTGTCATATACATTGAACTGTATCAAGTACATCCATCGCAGTCTCTTCATTAAAGAGTGACCAAGAGATCCTTGCGTATATGAAACTGCTGCTGAGGAGGAGAAGGAGGAGCATGGGGCTAGGATGGTGAAAAATGGCCCTTTGGACTTCAAACCGCGCACTAGCTGCTCCATGGCAAAGCAGTGGGAGGTCCATCAACTCGGTTGCTAATAGTCGGAATCATCGAAGCTATACTTATCCCCAGCCATAGGTTTATCCATGATATCATTGGTAGTCCCTGTTATTATTATTATTAATCAAGTTTAACGTCCACATAGAGCCTTTGGCTATGACAGACACTGTAGTCACTGTTCGATGGAGGTGGTATCGAGTGTTAGTTGAAAACAGAAGTGCAAAATCTCCATTCTTGTTTGAATCACTGGCTAGTTCGTAGCCAGTTATTATACATCGTAGGTGACGCATAATCTCTATTATCCACATTGAATCGCGGTTTAGTATCGCGGTGTCGTTAGGCGACTCAGCCTTCCCCACGCAGTATTACACGGATATACCACTAGCACTGTACTTTTTTTGAAAATCGGTTAGACCGACCTCGGCCAGACCTCGAAGATCTTTACAACGTCCACTCTGCAAGTGCCCGCCAGGATGTTGCATCATCACATTGGCCAGCTTCATTAGGCCTTGTCCGACAAGCCAGGCGAGGAAGCCGAAGGGCAGAAGGAACCCAGGGGGCATAGCCCCTATTCGATATCGAGTGTTAGGATGTTCATGTTGTATACTAATATATATCTGTATAAAGTGATACATGGAGCGAAAGGAACAAACAAGGACATGTCAGACCCCATCAAGAGCGCCATATATCCATGACTCCATCTTGTGAAGTGAGCAGTTATTACTTGTGCTGAGATTTGCTTTGACGTTTGTTGAATAGTGTGAGTAACAAAGGACCGTGCATCGTTGATTCGAGCCTATTGACTCGCATGCCATCTTCCCTTATCGGTCGACGAAGACATTGGGTTCCATATAAGCCCAAACTGGTTCCACATCATCTGTGCATGTATCTCCGTAAACAGGCCATCTCCCCTTGGGGGAATGTCTCGCTGGATGAGGTCAGTAGTCGTCTCCCCCGTTCTGTAATAATGAAATCGAAATGATCATACTCAACCCACAACCGTATGCTGGTGAAGGGAATTCAGCTCTCAAACGCAAAATTAGAGCTTGGACAGACTAGAGCTCCACCATTATTGGGTTCATCAAGCGTCATTCTTAAAAGGGCAAGCTATATGCCGAGAAAATGATGTGGACATCTTCTTATCCCCAACCAGTGCGGTAAGGGCTCAACAATTCGAGATTGCTGCTTTCCTAGCCCCGCATCGATGGCTAAAGCTAGCGTGGCAAGTTCGTCATGTCAAGGTCTCTTCGACTGTGCAGTCGCATCCATCTACTTTCGAACCCATGCAAGTCAATGGGCCTTTTCCATGGTCGCTTCCAGAGCATCACAGGACGCGTGTGTTGGGGCACATATAGCGACATGGAGGCGTAAGTTCCTTTCGGTAGGATTTCGCGGTGTCTGCGATAGGTAGAAGGTAGTGAGGGCTATAATGCGACTTTTTTTTCCCGCTCCAGGGGGACCTTGTATGCACATTATGAATGACCTTGTCAAGGCCGCAATTGCTTCCTCCTGAGCGGGTGTCCAGCGCCTAGGTGCAAACAATGTGACTGGTCTGTACTGGACTTCGCTGGCCCAAGCATATATCTGCACGGCCGGGCTCTCTTGTGCGTGGAATTCCATGCACTCTACCCAGGAGAATTCATAGTGATGGCGTCCAATATGCCATCTGTGCTTCATTGTCGTGAAGGCAACCCAAAATAAAGCCCGTTGTCGAGGGTTGGATCATTCCTTGCTTTAAGCAAATGATTGGTCTGCTCACCGGCAATTGGGTTTCTTCCTCGACCGGGTTGGTCGATTATAAGTCTTCCAAACAGCCCAATGAACGGCTATTGAGGACGACTTCCTGATGTCGTGCGTTGCAGTTCCTTTGTATCATTGCCGCGGGCTATTAGAGCATTACAAAAATATTTCTTCGCACGACTCTACATGTTCTTGTAGTGCCGAGCGTTCCCTAGTATACTGTATGTCTTGGAGAAATGTCCATTGTCGAAGACCTTGACTTACCCGACCATCAATAGCTGTGCTTCGAATGGTATATCGGCGGTGCAAAGCCGTCATCCATAGTCTATTCTTTTGCCTCCTAAGGAAGAAAAAAAAAAAAAAAGCAGGCGATATAGGAAAAGAGGCGAATATACGTGATCGTCACGATTAGTGTCCTCTTGGTATGCTTTTTTGCGTAAGGCTGCTGATATGCTTTTCCCCATAAAGCTACTCGAGTAATCGGGGTGACAATACGAGATCTTGAATCGCTGAACCGATTTATCTAGCGCCCCTCGAACATATTGACACGTCCCGGTCGATTATTGTCTCTCTATTCCATCATGAAGATCTAGACGGCCGACGGGTATGTAGGTGGCTGGATGATCAGCGAGGCTGAAGACACAGCATACCACAAATGGTCTACTCTTCGCTGATTTGGCTGGAGTTGCCCGGTCCGGCAAGATGCATCTCAGCGAGCTATGGCTAGAGGATACGCACCAATGGTAGATTTGCTCCATGTTGTGATCTCAAGGTTAAATCTTCAAATAAAGAGATCACCTTCTCGAGCTTGAATGACATCGCCCACCTGGACAAGAGGAAGATGGAGGAAGTTCAGAAGCTCAGAGAGTTGGGAACGCGTTCTAGGACGCCATGACACTGTTAAGTACAGAAAGGACACTAGGAGGGGAGATAGGAACCCCTTTACTCGATTGAGGAAATTACTTGATACAGGATATGGAAGACAGGTTCACTAGCTCTTTTATACACGTTTGGATCAGGCAGAAATTCAATACAATGTTCAGCGTAATAAACCGACTGTAGTGATAGAAGTACAGCAATCGGATAAGGGAATCTTTGGACTCTCTATTCCCTATGGACCTTCACAGTCTGCGATAAATGTATGATTCACCGGAGATATTCCATTCAATCCATATTATTGTTGGCATTTTGCCCCTATCTCAAGCCTTACCCTAGCGCATTACCTCGGGATCTGGTCAACAGTGACTACCCCAGCCAAAGTGATTGCAGACTATGATCTATCGATGCTTATTGAACATTATATATTTGGATTCAATGTGGATGTGTCAAGGTGCATTATACTAAGTTTTACTCATAAGTAAATTTGTACAACTTGTCGTGAATCATTTATCATAACAGGCAGTGAGAAACCCTAACTTGACCCACGTCCGTCTGTCTAGAAGCGCACTACTTAACAGGGAATAAACATATTGGCAAACACTATCTTTACTGAGAAAGACAATTGCAAGAAAAACAAGTCCAGTCAAAAGATTAACGTAAGAAAAACTGTAACAAGACAGCCAAACCCATCACAACAACCACCAATCCAATCCCACAAACAAGAACCACGATCAGCATCAAAAGCGAAAGAACCCAAAAGAAAAGGAATGAAACCACAACCCCACACAGCTCATCCTAATAACTAGCACCCTTCCTAATGCGTCTTTGTTTGTTACAGATCTAACAATTCCCTGGTTGAAGTCCGGGCCCTCGACCAATGTGCTTGCATCTCGGGCCACGAACCATGGATCGCAACCAATAGTTGAGACGTACCACCTGAATATTTTCTGTCACTTACATTAGGATATTCATACATTTTAATGAAATGGGCTTGAGCCTAAGTGCAATCTGATTCTTTAGTCTAGATTTTGGCTTTGGATTTCTGTTACACATTTGATTCAGATATTGTTCTAGTGTATGGGGACTGATTTAGTGACTTGTGTTGCCCGGTCCGAGGATAGAAGGTCTAGAAGCATTGGCAGTTTCCATAGAAGATCCACTTTATTTCCCACCTAACAGAATTACCTAAAAACCCCTAGATACACCGTCAGGAACAGATTCCATGGACCTTTCCAGTAAACAATCCCTAGAATGGATAAAATAACACCTAAGAAATCCACCCCTCTGTTTTTGCCCAACTTTGTTTTCCCGCAGTTTGTTTTATTTTCCAAGGATCTATTTTACCCGAGACTCCACCCCGACAACCGACCCAAAGCCCCGCGAATGAATCAAGATGAGGACGAGTAGGTATAGGCCTTGCCGCTGGCACTTAACTCACTACCGGAAAGCAGGTAGCCATCGGCACACATGTAGTAGGCGTAACGACCGACTCCACTCTGCGAGTCCAACCAGGGGATAACCTCGTTCAAGAAATCGGCCGAAGACTGCGTCTCCGAGTTGGTAGTCATAGCACTGCTGAGCGCAAACTCGGTCACCCAGGTGGACTCAAGGTTATACTTGGTCGCGAGCTCCTGGGCCTCCGTGACGAAGGTCTTGAATTCATCCGCCGAGGCACCGTACCAATGCACGGCGAGCACGCTCATGCTGCAGTCGGTGCACTGCTCCAGGAACTGGCGCATCCAGCCAAGACCCATGTCGTCGCCGCCGCCGTTGGTCACGGCGGGGGTCACGAGCTTGGCGCTGCCGCTGTAGGGGGTGATGTACTTGGAGTAGGACTCTGCGGCCTCGGAGGGGGTCATGCAGGCCTGGGCGCTGACGTCCGGCTCGTTGAAGCCCATGATGTAGGAGGAGCCGCTGGCAAGCACGGTTTGGATGCTGCTGAACCAGTCGCCGAACATCTTGCTGCCCCAGAGCATGGGGACGAACTCGACACCGGAGGGAAGGTCGCCGTTGGCGATCATGTTCCAGTCGTAGGCCCAGGAGACGGTGCCGCTGCTGCTGAGGGATTGGACGGTTGACGCGTCATTGTAGGCGGCACCGCGCTTGCTGGAGGAGCGCTTGGCCACGGACTTGTGGGTGTACTTGTGGGCGTGGGGCATGGCAACCGCGGAGGTGGCCAGGAGACCGGCGGTCATGAGTTTGGTAAAGGAGACCATTGTGAATTGTTGATGTGTGAGAATACGTTTGTCTATCACTTTTGTGGGGTTTATCGCAACAAGAGAAGACCTGTTCTCGTGATAAAGAAGGTCCGGTTTTAAAGAAAGGATAGTGGCGCTTGACAATGGCAAGCGGGACTTTTGTTCAAATGAATGACTTATTGACCGTGCACGGCACAGGGCAATGTGTTAAGGAGAGAGGGTATGTAGCAAAAAAGAGAGGATATGCGAGAGACAAAGTGAAGAGCAAAAGGATAGAAGAAGAGAGGGAGAAAAAAAAAGGTAGGAGGTGAGGGGGAGACCCAAAAAGGGTTATATAGGGCAGACAGACAGGCATCCCCTCTCCAGAGCAGGGCGTCAGTCCCGTTTGCCCTAGTTTAGTTGCTTCTTGTAGTAGAAAATGAATCCTCATTTTTTTTTTTTTTTTTTTTTTTTTTTTTTAGTGACTATACTCTTTCGATATCTAGTCTATTTTAGTTTTCTTAGGCATTCTTGTGAATATTGAATTATATAATTTCTATTCTAATGAGTATCCATCTGATTTCTTCCTTTTTTCTGAGGACCATTCTTTCCCCACCACTTTATTGGAGGGTATTTTCCTGTTCCTGACCGCTGTGGTGGCAGCTCCTCCCAGATCCATGGATGGCCTCCAGTTGGCACCCATGGCGCTGACAAATGAGCATTGAGGGCATAATACTGAAGAACAATTACTTGTGTGTCACTATTTTCCATCCATCGTCGTAGTTTCTGGTCCGGATACTGGTCACATGGCAGCAAGCTGTAGGTAAAAAAACAAAAGTCCGTCCACATACTTTCAAATGTACTACTTTCTCCTCTCTCCGTCAGTTCCGAGATGCAGGTACCACATGGAGCGTGAAACACTTGTACTCCGTTCAGTGGGTGTTCCTGTGCCCATGAAAGAGAAGTCAGTCAGTGACTTGATCATGCAGGAGACTAGAACCGGTCTAGAGGCGCTAAGCAGGAGGTCCCACCGAGAGGGATCCATTGACAGTCCAGGCCTCCTCTCAAGTTACCGGGTCATAAATAACACTCAGAATACATTCATTCATTCATTGTTCATGATACAGATCGGAAATCCCTCAATAGATACGTCGCATGCTCAACTATGATCGGGGAACCCGACTAATTCCTGTCACATCAATGGGGATACAAATGTCAAATTTCGCAAAAGGGAATAGAGATTTCATAACACTGTGGGCGAATGACTTGGATCGGCCACGGGCAGGTTAAGCATCGACCCTAACAGGGCCCTAACTCCAATCACCGTTGATAGCGCCCGTTGCTCACAACACATCTGAAACACTGAAGCCCGAACTTTTTCCTCGTCATCCAGATGACGTGTGCCTTTTTCTTTTTCCCCCTCAGCCCCGTTTGAAGTCTCAATATATTGAGTCTTGGAATCTCTTTCACAAGACTATTTTTGGGTGATGGATATGGCCGGATTTAATATTGTATCCTCCAGGCTGCCATCTTTCCCCCCTAAAGCTATGAATAGGCTTCGTATCGGTCCTCGTCAGAGGAATACGTCCGTTGGCCTGGACTTTCCTCTTTCCTTTTCTTTTTCGTGGTGCCATGGGTCCCCCCTGAGGGTCTTGTTATTGGCGGCTGTCAACCACATCCCACGTTAGCCTATCACTGTTTCTTCGTCTTCTCTTCACTCGGCCTGGTTGGATCTACTGGGCCCACGTCTCAACTTGGTCGCCAAAAGTCTGTCTCTGCTAATGACCACCCATATGGCCCACGGAATGTACCCGGTGGATTACCCAAGGGGGGACAATGGGTACATATGGAGACACACATGCTCTGAACAGTGGCGAGAACCTCCAGAGATTTCTTGTTGTACAGTCAGTAGACCGGTGGAGTGCATGAGGACCGTTCGCCGAAGCATCTTTTGCTTATTCGGTGAGGGAGGAAGGGTCTCTCGTCATACATCAATCAGGCCGGGATATTCCTGCGGTGGTCCGGACTCAACCGCCGACGTCAACTGTCCACGACTCTGATGTCTGTGCGGAGATTGGCTTTCTGTCTCTTTCGCCCTGTCCATCTAACCTAAACTTTTACCAGTCCTGTTCCCAATCAACAGACCAATTCCAGCATTTTATAAATGTATACGTCCGGATCATCAAGTCTCGGACCATGGTGTTCGATCAGCGCAATACAAAAACCGACCTATAAGAGAGAAAAACACTTGTGGTCAGCACAAGGCTGAGTAAGTCCTTCCACCATCCTCGCACCTTAATGCCCGGGAACATACCTCGGCGATGCGGCGCTTGGGATATGTCACTATGACCGCAGAAGCTGCAAGGCACCACCCTTGTTTAATTTCACCCCGCGTCATAGTTCACCAAGCTGGGGGTAACAGCATGGACAAGATCTCCGAAGGGACTCCATGCTGTTGTGGTTTCGGGGGAGTGGGAAGAATTGGGCAAAAGGTTGGGCAAGAGAATCGGTGAGAAGGTGGAAAGGAGGTGGCGCAGGGGAGGGTGCAGTTGCCGCATCGCAGAACCCAGTGAACGACAATGCTCAGGTTCTTACCTGAATGATCTATTGTAGGTTCGTAGATATTGATGGGTTCTTTGCTGAACGAGATATGACTGAGTGTGAAAGCTATAGTGATCTTGCCGACCTGGTATTATATGGGATGTGATGCACGATCGCCCGCCAATCTACAGAGATTAGTTAACAGAGATAGGGCATGACTGGGCGGTTTCATGTAAGTAGGGATAGCAGAGAGCGGCGTAGTAGAAAGAAGGAAAAGAAATATATATAAGAATATGATATATGGCAGATAGATCCAGAAACAACAGTGGTATCACAACTCATGAAAGCATAGAATACAACATCACAGAACACCACCTTCAATCTTTCTTCCTCCCCTCGAGCACACGCATCACATCGGATGCACTGTCCTTGTCGCCTTTTTTCTTCTTCGGACCACGTTTTCTCTTCTTGCCTCCACGCTCCTCCAACACCACTTCCTCATCTTCGTCATCCTCAACACGACTGCTTCCAAACCCGAGGTCCATATCCATCGCATCCAGCTGCTCCTGACGCCGAGCCTCTTCAAGGAACCTCTTCCGACGCTGAAGAGTCTCGGCGTCAACACCTTCGTCTCCATCCCCAGCGCCTTCCTCCGCAGAGGGGGAGGCCCGTCGCAAGGCAGCAGCTCGTTTGAGAGCAGCAAGTAAAGTGGGATCACTCGTCAGAGGATTCGAACGATCAACTTCAGCAGTTTCATCAGTCGTAGACGTCGAGAAGTAGTTGCGTGGTTTGACAGGTGCTTCGCCAGAGGTCTTCTGCTCCTTCTTCGGAACTGGCCCCTCCGTGGTGCGAGCCGGCTTCTCAGCAACTTCACCATCGTCATCAGAATCCGACGACTCATCACTCCCGACATCGCCAAGAGGGTTGTAATCGTCCCCAACACCCGCAAAGATATCATCATCCTCATCCTCCGACGGAGCAGTAGCCTTAGCCGCAACCCCAGCCGGCACCTCCATCCCCAGCGGCTTCGCATCCTTATCAGGAACCAAGAGACCAGAAGGAGCAGTAGCCGTCTCTCCAGGCTTATCCAACCACCTCACCTTCCTCTTCATCTTCCCCTCCGCATCGGTAATCTGCAAAATCTCCTTCCGTCTCCCATTCTCATCCTGCTCAACCCACCTCTTCTTCTCAACTTTCGACTCCCCCCCAATCCTCTTAAACTTCGACCCAAGCGCCGGCTCAGCAGCAGCAGCAGCAGCAGCAGCCCGATTAGCCTTCAACTGCCTCAAAATCTCATCCCTCGACATCTTCCCCGGCGGAGCCGCCATAACTCCCTTCTTCTTCTTCTCCTTCTTCTGCTTCTCCCCAGGCCCAGAAGGCAACACCACCCCCTCCCCAACCCCCTCCCCTTCCAACCGCTCAAACTCCTCATCCACATCCCCCACAACCTCCTCCTCTTTCTCAGCAACCTTCTCAACGTCCTCCCCTGCCCTCACCCTCTTCAACAACTCCCAATCCAACCCCTTAACCATATGCGTACTCTCCAAATCCCCACCCACCCCCAGCTCCGCACATAACTTCTCAAACGTCCCCTGCTCAATCTGCCCCAGCTTCACCATCTCCTCCAAGGCTTTCACCCTCTTCTCAAGATCATTCGAGCTGTCCTCCGACGTAGCCCGTAACTGCGCAGCGCGATCCTGGTACCCCGTCGGCAGTTTCGTGCCCTTGGGAGCTGCGGACGACCGGAAGCGTTTGGTGAGTGGTTGGCCGTCGCGGCGGTAGTCGGCGAGTTGGCGCGCGAAGTCCGGGTTTGTTACTGTGCGACTTTATGTTCCCCACCCCCTATGTTAGTTGGGTTATGAGAGAAGAAAAAAAAAAAAAAAAAAAACCGGGGTAATGGAGGGAGAAAAGTTGTCTTGGGATGTGACTACTTACGGCGTCATGGGGATGCTCGATCGCATTCGGGAGCCGAGTAAGGCGGGTGTTGCGGCGCCTGCATCTTGGGATGGGGATGCTTTGTTGGGTTGGGTTGGTTTTGAATTTGTGTTGTTTTCGAGTATGAGACGGCGGAACTGGTCGTTGTTCATTTTTTTTTAATTTCCCCTTCTCTTCGTGTGGAGGTGTTGTGTTTATCGAGGGATGGTGATAAGATGCGATAGAGAGCTACCTATGTGGGTAGTAGTGAAAAAAAGCTGTAAAGGTAGCTTGAATGTAGCTCTTCTCGGATGATAAAGGTGGAACAGACGAAGAAATAAAGGAAATTAGAAAAATGTTAACAGTATTCACATCTGTTTGTACATCTCTGCTGAAGGGTATCCCTGGTAAGTGGTGGTGAGAGGAAGAAAGATGGTTGAAGGGAAAAAGTAGAGAGAGGTAGAAGTCAACGGCAGTCTTGGCATCAATTCCACGTCAAAATGTCGATTATATCGTGGCATTTTTGAGTCACCAAAATTACGGTTTTGTTACGTAGAAGTGTTTTCTTGGAGTCTCTTTCATTGGACTGATTCTAATGCAGTGATATGATTTTTACGTATATATTGCAGTTGATTGTTGTAAGCTTATCCTAACACTAAAAGTCTGGACATCATCATGCGTTGTACTTTTTTGTCGCTTTGTAGGAAGACGAATAGGAGGAAGAAAAGGGAGTATCGATGCGTAGAATCATTTATCTGATTCAGCTGAAATATGTACTTGAGAATGAACACTTGATTAAGAACCGTGAATGCAAAGATGATCTCAAAATGACTTTTGATCAAGAAAACGGGAATATTGAGGCAAAAATGGTCTCAATACACAAGAGACTTGAAGACAGGTACATGAAATGCTAATTCATTGATCAGAAGCTAGTAACTACGCTTTAGATAGTCTCCCATCCTCCGTTGTTAATATCAGCTTCTAGTTTCCGGCTGATCGTCGCAGGGATGCCGTGCGACAACCAGACATCACGAAGGAGCCGATCGTATCGTTTTTGGTTGAGGATCAATTGGCGTTTACGACGAAGGCCTGGATCAACCTCCCCATGGCGGTCCAGGTAAGGTGCATAGTGCCAGGAACCGTGCTGATTATGCAGATAGAGCACCGTGCATTTGCGGATGTTGATGAACAACCCGATATTCTTCCCACATCTGTGTGAAAACCGTCAGTAACCCGTTGAGATAGAAGTAACCCGAGGCAAAGGAAAACGAACTTTTGAACGTGCTGATTGCAGCCACCCAGCTTGTTCTCCATGCAGCACACAGCTTGCGAGCAGAAAATATCCCCACAGAAAAGGCAGATACTTGGGTCACTCAGTTCCTTCTTCGAATTCGGGCAACGTCTCCGATTGGCCTCTTCAATCAAGCTGTCGTAGTACTTAGGTAGGCCGACTAGCTCAAAGATCGCGGGATGAGGGAGAGTAGGCCATAATTTATGATCGCCAATGCGGATACCGGAACGAGATGCGTTCCAATGGAAGATCCACCCCGATATCACAGCATCGAAAGGACTGCCGCTCTTTCTTGCTGAGTTGATAGATGCGAAGACCTCGTCGATCGTAGGTAGATGCAGAGTCTTGGTAAGGCGGTCCAACTCGGAAACACCTAAATCGTGGAAGCCCGTGTTGGGAAACTCGACCCCATGCTGCACGTGGAGTAGGATAACCGCCTTGCGGAGGAACGTCAATACGTAGCTTGACACGAGACGCCTCAGTGCAATGACCACGCCGGGTGTCGCTGAATCCTCACCGTCCTTGACGTAGCCACTCTCGGCGGGGAACGAAGATCCCTCCGCCCGTCCCACGGAGTTCGACTTCAGTTCCGAAACAACAGTGTTGAAGAATCGCCGGGTGTACTCGTATCGCTCGTCTGACAACTCTATATCCAGCAAATAGTGTGCATCACCATTCTGAGCCAGTTCTTCCTTTAGTCCAAGAGGCCACAGGATATAGGTCACGGCAACCTTGACGATCTCGGCCACATAGCACATCTGGATCAGATGGCGAATATCAATATTGAGGACAGGCAAAAGGGATAGTGAGCATTCGGCCAAGAACACGAATGTGTCTTTACCAAGCAATGGCTCAATTTCGCGAACATCATCGAGGAGCGGTGTTCCACTTAAGCAAGGGTGGCCCACGAATAACTGGCAAATCTTTTGACGATGCATTTCCTGGAATTCATCAACCGAACGCCTGTTGGGTCCACTGTTGTCATGCAAACACCCAACTGCGGCGTAAGTCAGAGCCGTCTCAGCCAAAACGCGAAGGTGGGTCAAGGTCAACTGGGGTATCTTATCCAGGAGGGTCGACCCTGGTTCCGATTCAACTCCACGTTGTTGGATTTCAGCGGCAGTTATGCTAAAACCGAAGCTCTGGAATAACGAGTCGAGGTGGACAAGGTCATCTGTCTTTATGGTGTCTGGATGATGGCTGAACGTCGAGTGAATGTGGTTCAACCGTAGGGTCTGCTTGAGCCGCTTGTAGATCTGAAGCAGCTCAGACATCGGACTGTCGCCTGGACTTGATACCTGCTGGAGTGGACTAGCAGCGGGTAAATCTTCCTGGGATGGGAAGAGACCAGGCACCGGCATTCTCGCTGGCGGGATATAATGCGCAGTCGATGGCAACGAAGAAGTCATTAATTGCTCTGTCTTGGAGGCGAGTGGAGGAACAAGTGTTTTGTTGAGGTAGTCCTGAAACAGGTCTTGGTATGGTTGCTGCTGCATCTTGTTATGCTCCATGAGCAATGTGTAATTCCGGGGGTGCGAAAGTGCAGCCTTGACCTCCCCAGCGATGAAATCGTCGAACGACCCGGCCGTGTTTAGCACACCAGGATAAGACTCTTCCTTGCCCTTCCAAGTGATCGGCAGGAATGCATTTCCCAGAGCCTTGCAAAGAGGGCAGACGAATTCATTGAAACTCAGACGCTCGGGATGGTTTCGAGCTATTTGTTGGCTCTGGCGTCGCTGAGTAGCTGTATAATAGACTTCAAAGCATGAATAATGCATGATGTGCCCGCACCCCGTTGTGACAGGCCCACGCAGGTTGTTCTTCGCATTAAACCCTTTACTCAACCCAATCTTCTCGCTGATAACTTCCCCGCCAGTAGAATCAAGCCGCTTCACGGTGGTACGATTTTCTCCCGCGATGCCAAAGGGCCTTATACTTTCGGCAGACTTGTCCAAGCTTAATGGCGTCTTCAAGACTTCCCGGATCCAATCAGGGTCTCGTATATCCGTTTGCCTCGTAATGCCACTATCTTGAACCAGAGCGAAGGTTCCATAGAGTCTGGAGTCGTTCGTCTCCTCCTGACAAAGAATGCAAGTCCCACTCGGATACTTCCAAAGCTTGGCCTCGGGGGCAGCCTCAGGTTCAGACTCGATGTCGCTGAAATCTTCCTCTCCCCAGTCAATCGTGCCTTGACTGTTCAGGAAATTTTGCTGCTGCTGCTGGAACTGTGCCATCACTCTTGCCTGCCTTTCAAGAGCCTGCTTCTTCTTGACCTCTTTCTCATTATCTGTGTCGATGGCCGGCGAGTTTGTATCAACCCTATCAAAGGGGAACTTTAGAGAAGCGGTGGCAGAGGCATATGTACGGGGACGCTTTTGCCAAAGCTTCTTCAAAATGTGACGGATTTTCGGGCCGCAAGCAGAGAATTCATTCAAGATGGAGATCTTCTCCAAGAGACTCACGATGGTCGAGTCGCCCACCTGCGTGGCTCTGGCCTTCGTCAACGCGTGAGATACGAATGATTCCATTGGCTCTTCTGACATCTCATCTTCCTCGGTACTGTCTTCCAGGGCGGCGGCAAGAATCAAATGTAAAACCACCTGCAAGAACGTTTCAATACGGGTGGGTGGGATGTTTGGCGTGCGATCCTTCGATGAGACAACGTAGTCAAGACACTGGTGCACAACCTGAGCAAAGAGCAAGGTCCTTGTGAATTGTGGAAGATCGATGAACGCCCCAGAGGTGATAGGCCGAAGCTTCGGCTCGAACACGACATCGGAGGCTTTTTTGCCTACCTTCTTGGCTACCCATTCCTTATATATATTCTCTGCTTCATCCCGCTGGTTCTTAGTATAGTGCGCACTATACGGATCAATCAAATCTAGATATTGGGGTTTGAGCTCGAAGGTGCCGGTGTCATTCAGCCCTTCAGGGGGTCGGAATCCTGCGACCTCTTCCAATACGTCTTGGAACATATCCGACTCAAGCAGCTTGTCGCTGAGCCGAGCCGATAGGTCTGAGAATGAAAGGGGCTTGAAGCACAACACGTGTGCAATATCACGCCGAATATTCTCGCGCATCGCAGCATCGCCGTCATCAATGGCCGTGAGCGAGTTCCGGTCCGTCAATAAGATAACAAGCAAGTGAACGAACTCCTCGGCAACATCGATGATTTGGCTATCTTCGTAGCCCGCGCGTGGCATGTAATTCCTTGTCATCCAATCGACCATTCCAAATCTATCCGCAATGGATGCGAGGACCCTGCTTGGATTGCATGTCACCAAAGCCGTTTGAAGAAGGAAGATATCGCGATAGTATGCAAAATCACGAGATGAGACGCCACGGTATTGCGACATCTGATGCCGGAGACTGAGCCCATTACGAACCCACATGCCGGCCTTCATCTGGGCTAGCCAGGCGCAGACTCTGAGAGGGAAGTCGAACATCGAAAGGAGTAAATCTTCAGGACCAAGACTACTATCATGAACGAAATTATCGTTCGCAGTTTTGGCTGCCTCGAATAGTGCATCGCGCATCAGGGAGCTGTTCATGTTACGACCACATTCAAGTAGCCAGGAGAGTGTGTAGTGCAATGCATGATGGAAACTGATAGAACCCCGTTCAACGACGAAGTCTACAACGCGGTGGCGTGTGACCTGGCCGGGCTGGTTGCCCTCGAAGTCGAAGAATGGCAAGGACTTGAACCGAACATACTCTTTGATTTCTGCCTGGTCAAAACGTTTGCGCTCGATTCCGGTAGAGTGTACGATTGCAGACACAGTAGCCACTTTGAGTGCTCGTAGTAAATTCTCGCCGCCATCAGCCTCAGGGTTGCGGAATGCCTCGCAGAATTGACGGCACAGCCGATTAATTTCCCGCATAAGAATCGACGCACTAATCCAAGCGTCCGTCTCGTACTCGACATGTTCTCCTACAGCACGCACATTGGGGCAGATGCCCTGTGAGAGCTTGACCAGATCCAAAAACTGGCACAGATACTGTTCCTCGGTCCGTACACGGTTCTGTACGTACTCAGACTGCAGCAGATACCCTAGATCTAGGAAGAAATGGTATAGGCGCCTGTTTGTCACAGAGCCAGCATCGAACGCCAACGTTGCATTGGGATTGACTTCGCATGGCTCACCAACCTGCCTTGTGGTTAGGAAGGTATATAAGATGGACATAACCTTGGTCAAAAAGTTTCCGCGGAGAACTATCTCTTCTGTGATGGAAGGCGTGGTAAGAAGCTGTAAGGAGAGGTTTACAATGGAGTGATCTGGCTCTCTATCGGCAATTAGGTAAAGTTGGGCAAGCGCGGTGTAAAGAGAAGACAAGCGAAGACCCATGATACGCTTGAACTGGGGAACGTTCACGACAGTGCCAATGTACAGATCGCGAAGATCCGTACGTGTCTTCTTCCAAAGCCTAAGGTCGAAGAGAATCATCCAGTCGAGACGTGTGCGTTGCCACAAGTCCTCATATGGAGGAACTTTATCGCCTCTCATGGGTACCGACGATCTAACCTTCCAATAGCTGGGTGTCTTGGCTTGGGGAGGCTTGACTACTCCTGATGGTGTTTTGGGGATGGAGACGTAAGACGTCGAGCCATCGTCCTGTGTCTGATCGGAGACTGAATTATTAGGAGCGGGCTGCGCCTCGTTTCCAACTGGCTCCGCTTGTGGCTGTTGCTGCTGTTCCTCCTGCTGCGGTTGCTGACCATCATCAGGATTCTGGCGTTGGCGAGCAAAATTCAAGAGTGCGTGGATTGTGTCCAGAGTATCGTCCGCATTTCCCATCACCATATCCTCGTCTTCATCTTCAACTTCCTCACGCAGCGTATTAAGTTCTATTTCCATTTCTTCATCTTCGTCGTCGGCATCATCATGTGCTTCAACAAAATCTTCATCATCCTCGCCTTCTTCATTTGCACCCGGCTCATTGTCATTGTCGATATCCTCATCTTCGTCATCATCATCCGCGGCTAATACCACCTGGCCCTGAGGCGATACGGTAAGCATCACTGTGCGAAGGGGCGTATCTTCCATCCTCTGGTGATCATCGATACCTTTCAGCCCGATATCCGCGTTAAAAGCTCCGCTGCCGCGACGCCACGGTGTCAAAAGTTCCTCACAGACGGTGTGACGCAAAATCTCATTATCGTCAAGAACACTGCATCCCGAGATATCGGCGAGCCACTCAACAATAGTCCCACACATTTGCTCGCGGAACGTGTCTCGGGCGGACCGAATCGTAACGGTAACCTTGATCTGCTCGATGACCTTTGACACAGCCAGCAGTCTTTGCAAATCCTTTCCATACTTGATTACACTCCGCCCAATGTCATTGGTCTCGTGAGCCCTATCATTACCAAAACGGTCTCGCTCTCTACAAGCCCGGCTGACTTGATGGGCAACATCCCGGATCGTATGCTTCTCATCGTTCCACAACGCGAGCGCAAACTCCGGCTCTTCCTCGGGCTGATCACCTTCACCGTACCACCCGGGGCGCAAGCGCGACGCCTCTTCATCCTGCCTGATTCCTTCTTCCGTCTTCGGCAATCTCAGCTGTTCCGGAGAACAAGAAAGTACATCACAGAAGTAATCAAGCGCTCGCGCTATGGTAAGCCGGATATTGTCCACCCACTCCCGGGACAACTGGGCCTGCGCCCGTTCCTTACCCTTCTTATCCCCACTGTCTGTGTGGATCGCACAGAACAACGGCAGTCGCCAGGCCTCCTCATCACCACAGTCGCAGCATCCACAGTTCGACGAGGAGAGGGAAATCTGGTACTGATGTCCGGTATGATCGGACGAGTCAAAACACCGACTGCAAAGCACGCATGTATCGTCTGCAGCGCAGGTGATGCATCGATAGGTCGCCTCCCCAGCTCTGAAGATATGACCGCAGCGTTTGCCCCGCGCAGCTTCCGTGTATTCAGCGCCTTCCTTGGCCCCCTGTGCTTCTGCTAGCTTCCAGGGCCCGGTTGGTAGCCCATCGGGGAATAGCTGTCGAAGGCGCTCTTCGCTATGACCAGTTAGGGAATGAAAGAGGAGCTCCAGCAGATCTTTCTCTGCTTGAGGACCATAGCGGCAGTTGTGCTCGGAAGGAAGCCGTTGAAGGCCTTCACCAAGGATCCTCTCACATTCTGTAAGCATCCTTTATCGTTCTTGGCTTGAACAAGTGATACACATTCAGCTACCGAGGATCTGGAGTGAGGTTGTGGCGGCGAGCTGGTAGCTCCGTGTGGCGGGACGGAATTGTAGTCCGGCTTGTTCCACCGCGATAAGGAACGATCAAAAAAACCTCCAATGTGTAGAAGACTCTTTTTCAATGGGAAGCTGAGTAGTATGTGCAAGGATGGATATGGCTAAAATAGGGCGAAACTAGTTAGCATTAAAAGAAAAGAAAAAAGGAGACAAATAGGGAAAAGTTTATCAGTTCACGCAGAGATCGATGTCACTGTGGGGGGGTGGAAGAGAGATTTGGTGGGATCCAAATGAGAAAACAGCGAACTTGCAACCCACCGATTAAGTCTTTCAGATCATTGACAGCATTTATACAAAACTCGTAAGCTCATTCATTGACCGTAAGTGAAACACCGTCAATCATAAAGAAACCCGTCAGCAAAGAAAGGTGCTTTTGTAGAAAAAGAAAGAGGAAAAATGACAGTAGCAAAGGCGGTGGTGGTTGTTCAGTTGGGTTTACCTCTGTGACTATGACATCGAAACCCAGCAAACTACCGCCCTCTTGGCGCCACTGCAGTCCCATTTGTAGGTCATATCTCCCCACCACTAGGGGGCACGATGACCCAAGGCAGCATATATATATATACATATGGAGATGGTTTGATTCGTTAGGCAAAAAAATGGAGAAATGAATTCAAAAGGTGAATACAATGTTCGAGATTCTATTTCATACAAGACACACGCAGCATATATCAATCCGTCCTCCGTCCTCGGTAGTAGTATCACATAGAGCCTATTATTTCCCCCGGGACTGATCTATCAACTACTGCGCTTTCTTTACTCATCATCCTCCTCCTCCTTGACGAGGTACTGCTGCTTGATGTCCTTCCATTGACGCTGTAGTATCCGTCAGTGTTATGTTCATTTCACGGTATCCATTCGTAAGGAATGCTGGTCAGTAACATACGCCGCGGTTCATGGCGTCCCAGACACGGTTGGAGGTAGAGTCAAAGGCACTGTTTGGAAAGCTGGTCAGCAGCCAGCTATGAGAGGGACACATAGAAGCGACACGCACATCTCGAAAGCGAAGGCACTGGTGAAGATAGCCGACAGATAGACGGCGTTCCTACGGATCAGGCCCCTGGATACCGTGGGAAGATCAAATGTTAGCGAGACCGAGTATAAAATCGGCGAGACCATCATTGGGAGATCCGGGGAGAGGAGACATGCTGGTAAATAGCGGAAGCAATCTGGAGCGGTAACCACCGCAGTTAGCCATTGAACATCACCAGTCAATTCCATGAAGAAACCACTTACAGCGCCGGCCATTGTGACGAAGTTGGAGTAGGGAATGAGGGCGGAGAAAAGAAAGAAAGGCAGCAGGGAGAATGGGACTATGTCACAATGGAGGATTGCGAGGTTGAAGTTTCGAGCCGTCAAGTCGGCCGGCGCGAAAAGCACCAGCGGGAATCACCGGGACGCTGATTGGTCGGTCGGAACGAAGGTTGCGCAGAGCCTCCGAATGGCCGCCTTGGGAAAACAGAACTAACACTCGACCCTAGAAAATCATTGTGTCACAATTCACCTCGCCTTATACCTCTTTTTCAATTACGGAATAACTGATTGTAGTTTATCATTCACTACACTCTCCAAATCTTTGCGGGAAAAAAAGAAGAACAAAAAACATATCCGATTCTGGTCTCTCAGATATCATCATAGCCATGGCTGCCTCCAACTCCGGAATCACCGTGGACTCTGAGACCGGGGAGCGATTTATCCCGTCTTCGGTCCGTGCCGATGGCTCAAAACGCCGCGAAATTCGAGTTCGACCTGGATATCGTCCGCCTGAGGATGTGGAACTGTACAAGAACCGTGCTGCAGAAGCCTGGAAGAATCGCGGTAAAGGCGGGGTTCCCGGTGCAGAAGTACTGAAAAGCGAGAATGAAACATCTGCCAAACCAGGCACCGCAGCGAGTAATAAAAATGCCAAGCGAAGGGAGGCAAAGAAGAAAGCCAAGGCAGCTCAGGATGGAACAACTTCTACCGAAGGCAGAAACGTGAATGAAATGGACAACTGGCGTGCTCCTGCTCCAAGCGCCGATAAGAAGCAGGCGGATGGTGCTGAAGGAACGCCGGACCTGGAGGCTGAGAACGAAAAGAAAGCACGCAACCTTAAGAAAAAGCTCCGGCAAGCACGCGACCTGCGCGACAAGAAGAACCAAGGCGAGGCATTGCTGCCTGAGCAGCTGGAGAAGGTGATCAAGATTCAGGAACTGATCCGCCAGCTTGACTCACTGGGATTTGATGCGAATGGTGACAAGAAGGACGGTCCTGCGGAAAAGGGAGAGAAGGCCTGAAAATGATACAACTATCATCGACCCAGAATATCATCTCAATCAAGCGGTGACTCCAAAGGCCTTCTCATAAGGGATCGTCTACGTTGCTTGTCTTGAACGCAACTCATCTTGGTGGCCTGCCGGAATCTTGTGCTCAAAACAGTTTCAAGCAACCCTGCACTATCGTTGTGTCACAACATCGCTTCTATGCGAATGAGACACGGTCACAGCGCAGTTGGCATTCTAATCTGAACTGCATATATGCAGCTATTAGTTGACATTCCGCTTGCTAGATCTTGAGGAAGTCTGATGTGGAAGACCCTAGTGAGTGCCCTATCGCTGTCTTGACAGGAGGGTTCACGACGGATATGCCTATCCACCCCAGAGAATTAACTGAAGGGCATATGGTCGGGGGGCGTTATCTGGCTATTCACCTAATACCATTATTTATTCTTGTTAGTGTTTACCTGTTCTTCACCCGTTTTTCAACTTAATTACAGGTCAAACTTGTTCCGTCATGCGCTACTCTCTCTCTCTCTCTCTCTCTCTCCCCCTCCCTCCCTCCCTCCCTATACACACTATGTCTATAAAGTATAGTCTTGCAATCTAGAGAATCCTTTTATATCTTGGCGAGATTAACTCGAGTCTATATTATACAAGATGGTAGAGTTGAATAGGAGAATATGTGTCTCAGAAATGCTTGCGTTCTGATCTGTATACTTCGGCCCACCGTACAGGAGAAGTCACTATACCACCCTCCAACTCCCATTTTTCGTAGTCAAATCTCCTCCAAGGACGATCGCCGTCGCCAGGGCCCAGCTTCTGAGCGCCGACGCCGTACGACGCAGACAGATACGCCTGTCGGATACAGTCTGTCACGCCAACACCATTGTACCAGCTTCCGGCAAGGGTAAGCCTGTTGTTGAGCTCATGCCGTGCGGACCTCGAGAGCTCCTTCATGCGGGACAGGTGTCCAACTGTGTATTGAGGAATAGCATTCCGTTGGAGTCGACTGCGCGTTACAGTAGGCACGTCCGTAATTCCGAGGTGGCGATGAAGCAACGTGCGAGCCATTGCAACAGCCGTGTCATCATCTGGATAGTCTGACTCTTTCCAGCCATCCCACCAATGACCACCCATCATCACCGTAAGCTTAGTACCGGGCGCCGTGTCTTGGCCAACGCTAGAATCAGATCCGAATATAACCCCCAGTGCTCTCTCCGGGTTTTGTTCATAAGGGATTGACCGTGGTATGAGATAGCCGAAGCCACTGACCGGGAGGATGTCTGGGTTTGGATAATACAAGTTGACAACCTTTACCGTTACAGCATAGTTATGTTCCTGCAGATTTCGTATAGTACTTTGAGGTATTTTCTGGTCTTTTTGTGTTGTGGTGGAGAGCTTCTTTGCGAGCGCAGGAGCGGGGATTGTAGCAATTACGCGATTATGAATGCACGACCTGTTTTGTCCAGATCCGACCTACAGAGTACAATGTCAGTGAAACGTTCAATGTGGGTGAACCAGAGGTTCCTTTTGTAACTCACAATTAAATCATTAGTCTCTGGATTTTGGTTAATGGAACTGACTTCCGTATTTGCCAAAACCTCGACCTTCTTAGACTTCTGCAAAGCAGCGACCAGTGCGCCCGAAAGTTGACCGAGACCGTCCTTCAACGTCAGAACGCTTGTTTTGTTAACAAGGGTCCGTAAGCTTTTCCAATATGATCCTGATTTCTCATGTGCGACAGATTCTAACGCCAACAGGTCGTCCATGAACATATACTTGACATCCGACATGAGAGAGTTCACGTAGCCTCCGATAACTCGGCGATCATCGTTCTCAAGGTCCCGGAAGGTACCCATGATTGTCTGCGCGCTGAGACGGCTTATGTCGCCCGCATAGATACCATGGTACAGGGCTGACACTAGGTTGTCTGCTACTCCTGGGCTCAATCGACGCGATACGAAGTCGGCAATGGACTCGTCTGAGTTGAATGACTTATGCTCCGGTGGGGGCCGGGTTGGTTCCAGGAGAGCAGCCGTGAGAAGGCCCTCGAAGACCGGCTCACGTAGCATAGCATAGAGCGGTTTTGTAATGTTCTCGATCATCCCGGCATTGGGGTCGGGCGCGGGCATGCGAACTAGGTGATCGGGGTAGTAGATGTAGCGGTTGCGTGCTGCAGGGGAGGATTTGCTCGTCAAGAGAACGTCATCGTGCAAGCCAAGCTCAATGAGCTGTTGTACAGTTAGAACAATTAGCGCCAGATCTTTTGATGATAGCGGAAGTATATCAACTAATGTTCATACCAGGTCGAGAAGGGGTAGACACCCGGGGACCACGGTCCGCAAGGTCCGCGGGCCATACTCAAACACAACGTTCCCACCTTCGACCGGAATGGTTTCCGACAGTAGCCAGCCACCCACACGAGGCGATTTCTCATAGAGTGTGACTTTGGAGCAATTGGGGTCTTGCGATAGGCGGTAGGCTGCTGTGAGACCGGTGATGCCACCGCCGACGACGGCGGCATCGTATGCTTTCGTATGCAAAGAGTGTCTGTGGCCGACGCGGGCGAACGCCAATGGCGGGCGCACCCCCCTCAGTGCGCGGCTAGGGACACATGATAGTCTCATCTCCGCAATTAGAGAGAGGGAGAATGAGAATGAAGACAAACGGGGGGCATGGTTGAAAGAGGTGTGGAGAGGTGCTGGAACTCCATCAGGTGAGCGCCCTCGACAGGCTGCCGACGGCCGGCGGTGAAATTACCAAAAAAGTTACTGAACATTACCCAAGCCTGGTACCGAATGAATAGTAACAGCGCCGGGAATAGGTTTAAGATGAAAAAGAAGAAAGCGCCATGCAGTGATGAAATTTCATGATATCCAGATCTATTTACAAAGCCAGTTTAATATTCTTCAAAACCATAACCACTATAGAGAAATCAAACTAACGCCCTCCTACCAGTCACCACCCATCGTCTGCACCGAAAATAATACATGATATTAAAAACCACATGGGGGAAGGTTTTTTTAAACTGTGAGATCATCAAAAGAAATCGTAGACAGCGCTCTTCAGATTATGTCGCGATCTCTTGGCCGTTCTGAGAAGTACCTTCTTGGGCAACATCAGGTTTTATCAATTCCTCTGCGCCATCCTCATCCGAGACGAATTTCCTCTCGCTCACATGAGCCTTTTCGGACGTCCATACCTTGTCCGCAAAGGCCCCTCTTTGGCCCTCCGCGTGCTTGTAGGGACATGACGGGTTGAGGCAAGGGTTGAACCTGCAAGGTGTCTGGACATGTGTAAACTTGCACCCTTCCGTCGTACAGTCGGCGCCATTGCGGCATAGCGGCATCGAAGGATGTTTGAAGTGGCAATTGGGGTTCGCACAATGAGGGAAGAATTTGCAGAGCTCTTCAGCTTGATGCGCTGACCTAACAGCTGGTGAAGGATGACGTCCAGTGCACTTTCTGTTTTTGCAAGCGGCTCCGTAAGGACAAGGGTCTGAGACGTCGACGGGAGTGCCCTCGGGGGCAGCTGGTGACTGGTGCGCGAAGGGGCAATCTTTCCTGGTACATCGGATATTGAAGCGGCACACGGAGTCTGTATTGCTCTCATCCTGGGCACTGCCCTGGTCTGCCTTCATGTCCATGTCGGTATCGGCATTCTTTTCGTCTCGCTTGTTGAAAGACCCATGCGGCCGACGGCCCTGCTGACGTTCCACGCGATCAAACAGTGAACGGCCCTGTTGGGGTCCATTCTGCTGGAAAGCTGGGTTAATCGCTGGAGAAACGAATCCCGGCATGAATTGAGACATCATCCTTGCTTGTTCTTCGAGGAGAGACATAAGGTGCATCTGATCATTCGGGCTCATGTTCATCATGTTTCCGGGGCCACCCATCATTTGATTGGGTCCCATACCCATTCCGCCCATCTGGCGGCCGCCAGACATCCTTCCTCCGCCATGTTGGTTGAAGCGACCCTTCGGATTATCACGACCATGAGAGTTGATCCGTCCACTGCCTCCTTGCCCACGGACCCGATGTAACGCCGTGTCGCCGCGGTCGAGTTGTCTGTTGATCTGGTTAAGCATCCTACCCCTCCCGGGTGGACGGTTGTTGCGCATCGCTTTCGGTCCTGTAGGTCTATTGTTTTCTAGGTTAATCCGAGTTCACCAGCGTACAGTCCAGAGGGGAGACCCACATAGCATCGTTTCCAGCTCCTGCGTCGCCCATGCTCGTATCGGCGTCCATAGCATCAGCCCCCAGTGCCCACACCAGATGAGTAGCTGCTGTCCCTTGGTCGGTGAATGACGGGATAGCCTGCGCAGAGTCGGTCTCAATGGATGGAAGGACACCCTCGCCATTGATCTGTTGGTTGAGTGTCTCAACCTGTTCGAAGAGCCATCGCGAAAAGTCAAGAGCTTGTGTATCGCCTTCACCTAGCCCGAGGAGATCGTTAGAGAGCTCGCTAGCAATCTGCTCCTGTGTCTTGCCGTTAACCAGCATGAGAATCACGTATTCGGTTAACGCTGAATCATCGCCGCCGTCGGAGCTCCATCCCATCTCCACCAGCTTCGGCTGGACCACATTACTCAAGGCGTCCGCGAGGGGAGTGCCAACAGCAACTACCGTAGACATGGTCGAATTTATCGGGCGGTCGAGGTAGATCGAAGGAAAGAGATAAACGAAGGGGATTAAGGAAGGCTGCCCGATTCCTAAGCGCTCGCGCCACCGATACAGAAATAGTTTATGAAGGCCTCTCTTGTCTTGTCTAGCAAATGAATAGACAAAGACAAAATAGTGAGACAAATTTCACAAAGCGGAGGATAATGAGGGTATAACAATGAACTTAGATGTTTTTTCACTTCATGGCAAGGAACTTCGAGAATGATGAAAGATGCCAAGCTTCACTAGCCACAGCATCACGTGCTGCTTCGCTGGGACGTGGCGATTTTGCTTAGTTAATGACAGCACAAACAAACAGCACAAACATTGACCTGCATCGATGAAGATCAGAGGATTCTCTGGTACTGGTATTGGAAGATTCCATTCCATATAACACAAAAGAGGAGGATTTGAAGACTTAGTTCAGCTTAAAGTAACTACTCCATGATACTCATCTAATATATAATCATCTTAGCCTATTTTCTCAAGTATCCAACCTTTTACATATGGTCATCTCCAGACAGTATAATATGTAGTAGTATATCCAGTGACTCCAATGAAGATTCAACCCCTTCCTGTTTACTTATTGGTGCATAGTTTACTTATTATGTTAGGAGAAGATGGCGCAACAAAAGGCTCTATCTCATCTTTTAAAGAGTACACTTTCTCACAAAAATACCCAACCAAGTGTAAACAAACAAAACACTGTCGATCTAGATTCTTACGGCTTAGCCGAATCCCGAGGGTTCATCAACGACAGAGAGCAGTGAACTCCTGAACTCCGACAGGGGATAAAAACCTTCAAAGATGTATCATCCAAATCTCTTACTGGGGCATCAACCCCTAAATACCATTCAGTTGTTATTATCTTCCAAAACATGGTTCGGTTTTGATCTCGATGACACGCTGCATGAGTTTCGCAAGGCATCATGCACATGCGTCCTCAACCGTATTTACGGCAATCCATGAGGAAGAACAGAATGTTAATATCGATGATCTCCAAGCATCGGACCACGATATATTACGCTCAAAGGCAGCGAGTGCATTCACCGACGGGAAGACATCGACCGAATACCGCAGGGATAATAGGTTCTTTCTCCTTCTCCAGGCCCATGGACTAGGAACACCAACCGAGAGATTGGACCATCTCTCGGAGGTCTATAAAGGCAGCCTAAGGGCAGCCCTATCGCTTAAAGCTGGCTCGCTCCAACTGTTTGCAAGACTCAAGAGTCTCGGCAAGAAAGTCATCGTGGTCACAGAAGGCCCGCAAGATGCCCAGGAATGGACGGTGCAAGAACTAGGTCTGCAACCATCCATCGATATACTTATCACGACCAACAAGATCGGGAAATCGAAAATTGATGGGCTATTCCCAGCCGTATTAGAAGAGTATGACATTGCTGCATCCGACATGGTTTATGTGGGGGATAATGAGAAGAGGGATTCCCAACTAGAGGACTCTACTGCGTTTTGTGTCAACTCCCTAACAAAGTTGGAGCACCTAATAGAGTAATAAACTGTCTGAAAAGCAAGGATTGAGAGATTTTGAATGACAAATCTAGAACGGGATTTTGAAAATAACATCGAGGTACACGAGAATTTTGGTCTTTTGACAGGAGTGTGGTATGGGAAGACTATGAATACCTAGATCTGTCGCCTAATTCCTGGTTTGGACAGAGTGGCAGATCACAACTTTCTTACTGATCATTTTCAGCTGTTACACAATATTTGAGTTTGAGACTGCTTCTGAGCTCAAACCAGTAACAAATGAAGGGAAGATTCTCAGACTCCACTCTAACAACAGTGTTATGAAAGTAAAGCACGCAGGTATCAGCCAGCATTGCACGTAGCCAGGCGGGCCATTGGGAGACGGGAAGAAAGAAATGATAGATTTCTGGGACCACCCCTTGCATGATCGTGGCGGTATTCGAACCCAAAAACGGGATACCACATGAGATCTCATATTCCTCATCATTATGTGGTGCTGAAGATAGCTGACACCCCTTTTATCTACTTACCCAAAGCCGCGAAGACCAAAGGGCTCGTTCTTGCTCAATCTCAATATAAATAACTTTTAACGCTTTACATATCGCACATTTGTGCGCTTCCAAATCATCGCTACGGCCACCAGCTGCGCCGCAGAGAACGCCCCAGCGAGCTTCATTTGCGCACTGTATGCCACTGAATACGCCTCACGAGCTAAATTTTGAATATCAGGCGGCAATGTTCCAATAACATCGCCTGAGTGAAGTAAGAGGCGCACTTGCTCAGGGTCCAGAGCCCCCGACAGCCTGTCCTTCAAATAGTTATGCAAGATGGTGGATGCTGCTGCAATGCCCAGGACCCCACCGAGCATTCGCAGCTGAAGCCCGGTGCTCAGCGCAATGGATTGATCTTTCCCATCTACCACAAGTGGCACCATCATGTAAAATACCGACACACTGGCACCTACCCCTAGTCCTGCCAGAACAAGGTACCCATACTGAACCGCTGAGATATCGGTTGCGAAGGGGACTTCGGAGAACAAGAAAAGGCCAACGAGTTGAAGGACTATGCCTGCAAATGCAATATAACAGAATGGGACTTTAACCCGTCCGGCTAGCACAGAGCAGGAGATTATACCAACTGGGCTGCTCAAAGCATAAGCCAAGAATCTGATTCCTGCCTCGAGCGGAGAGCAGTTGTTGACTATCTGGAATCGTTGGGGAATCATGATGATACAAACAGTCATCGGGAGACCGGTCGTGAAGAATCCTCTGTCGTTCCAGTTAGTGTTCGGAAAGAAGCCAGAGCCAAAACCAGATGGTCACCAACAGAACAGAGCCCAGGAAGACACGATTGTGGGTCAGTCGCCATGGGAACATTGCATAAATATCCAGATTTCTCTTATGGATAAACCACTCCCATAACAGGAATAAAATCCAAAAGAGCCCTGAAATAACGAGAAAACTGATCACAAGACCGGAAGACCAAGGGTACTCGTAGTTACCCTCTTGAAGGGCTGCGATAGCGAAGGAGCATGCGACCAAAAGAATCAGTGCACCGACCATGTCCACCCGCCGAAAAACAGCCTTGATTTTCTGACCGGCTCCATTGTATGCGGAAGTTTCTGCTTGAGCAGACGGAGCATTGGGGAAGTTAGCTGGCATGGCGACAAATAACAATACCCAGGCAAAGGCCCCTGCCGGAACGCTGCATCTACCATTAGACTCTTTGCATAATGAATTGAGTGAGGATACCGTACTTGCACAAGAATACCCAACGCCAACTGCCCTTCTCAGCAACAGCGCCTCCAACCAGGGGACCCAGAACAAGACCAAGAGATAGGATGCCACCGGCGACAGAGCTGATTGTGTCATATTGCCGGGAAGGTACTATACGGACGAAAGAGTAAAGTGTGAGCGTGTATACACCTGCGCCACCTATTCCTTGAAAGGCACGACAGATAATCCTATTAAGCAAAGTTAACCATCTTTACACAACGACGGAGAAGGAAGGAGTACATACAGTTGACTGAGAGTGTGCGCACCGCCACACCCGCCGGAGAATGCCGTGAAGAGAAATAAAGAGGTCAGAAGGGCTGTTTTAAGACGCCAGATATCACCAAATTTGGACCAGATCATGAGAAACCCTACAGCGACTCAGGTAAGCCAATAATCTTTGCATGGATTGATCAACAGGGTCAGATACCAGTGTAGGTCAGCAAGTACGATGTTATAACCCAGCTGTTTCGACCAAAGTCTCCTAGGTCATCGGAGATGGTCACTAAGGACGTGCTCACGATCGTAGCTTCGATGGCAGTAAGGAAGACAGCCAGACCGAGCCTGTTATGTATAGATGTATGGCGGTATTAGCAGACCTGAGGCTCTCTCCAAAAAGTTCGGAGTTTCGTACCCAAAAGCCCCAAGATATAAGCGAACCCCATGTAGAGCACCATCCCATTCGGTGGAGCTCTCATTGAAACTTTCATTGACATCCTGGGAGGTCTCCTTTTCGGACATAGTTTGTTCGAACTCCGGCAAGTGTTGGCCAGAAAGTGAAAAGAGTGGTCGAGGTAAGACACCGCAGGAATCTAGGTATTATTTAAGCCCAATCAACTGAGCATGACCCCCAGCCAAAGCAGGGCACCTAAAATGAGGCTGTAAGACCAGTAATACCGGAAATGCGTATCCGAGAGGAAGCTGAGACGAAAACATTCCTTTTTGCAGAATGCACGGGGCAGATATAAGACAGGGTGTTATGCCGGTACGGTATATCACCGTGCAGCGCCATGAAATCCAGAGAAAAAGTATTTTGGTCTTGAAATACGCATAATACTAATCTCTAGGTCGGTAGCATCGGAACTGTGTACTCCATATGTCTAGCACTCTTCTGCAAGGGGGACTACTTCAGCAATAATATGACTCAGATTTTAGCATCTATTTCCCTTGTACTAGACAAATAGCCCTATTAACAACCTTCGCTATGGAGATCGTGTCGCCAACTGAATTAGGAATCTCATGGCCCTTTGCATGCACGAATATGGATTTTTTTTCTGGATTACAGAAATCCACAGCCCACCGTGCCTGGTCTTCCTGTGGGTCTGCAGATCCCCAGATATGGGCAGTGGGGATGTCAATCACCTTGCCTACCTGGGCGGAATCTAAATGTGCAATGTGGCCTCTGTTCAGCTCGTCGTGGTCGTACGGCTGAATGGCATTTGAGAAAAAGATGGCCACTTTAAAGGGTACTGCATCGGACCCACTTCCCTCCGTCGACCGAAACCAGTTCACCAACCATGAAAGTGCCATCGCGGCTCCCATGCTGAATCCGATGATTCCATCGAAAGGACCCTCTTCTTTGATGTACTCCTCAAGGTCGCGAGCAGCCTGTCGACATGACTGTGGCTCCTCCGGGTCACAAAAGGAGAACGTTGGTTCATTCATGTTGATGGCAACAGCTACTCTAACGTCAGAAGCCTCAGATCCTAGGAGGGATAAGGTGGACTTACATGGTTCCCAAGGTACTACCCCTTCAACAAAATCATAGGTATGCTCATTTCCAAGCTCATATCGAATCGCAGCTGAGATTGTCATCAGGCTTGTGCCTTCATTGGAATGTAGCTAACGGCTTTGGGATCCTCACCTGTTTGCTGCTCAAATGTCTGAGACGATTGATAGCATAAGTAAGTGTAGCGAAGTAAAATAAAAAGTGATATGTAGATGTACTTGCCTGAGAGTTACTTCCAATACCATGAAGACTAGTCGATGTTAACAAATGAAGACACGAGTTGTTGGGTCTGTAGGGTGTACCAGAGAAAACGCATTTTGGCGGGATGTTGACTGAACAAGGCCTAAAGCGAGACCTGAGAGATTTTGAAAGGTGGGAGGAGCCGTAGCATTCAATGGCTAGCCTTATCACTGGGACAAAAAGGCCATCGGCTTTGAGAAGGATGCGACGCATTATATCCACCGAGCCGTATGCAGCTACAATCATGATATGTGGATATTTTTCTGCCGCGCTGTTTGCGATGCTTCACTGGAATGGGCGTTTCACCTTTCAAGGGTACTGCGGCATATTTGGCAGAGGTTTTTTAGCCTCGCCATGATCTATTTCCTTGTTTTCCTGCACAATTGGAGCCTGGTAGACTAGTGGCCCGTGTTGACGATGGTGAAGTGGAGAAAAGAAGAAACTAGATGCCAGCCCCGCGCCACCTAGGAGGAGAATACTACCTGCCGAAAAGGCTAATAGATTTACTTAGGTATTTCTGAGTCTGATTCAGCCTGCGCCGGAGTATCAAGACCGTGACGCTATTTGTTATTTGGTGTTAGGGCCCTGATGTGCAAAAGACAGGTCATTTGAGGCTTGGCGAGTTGGGCTGACAGGCACTTCTTATTTACTTCTGAAAGGTAGAACAAAAAAAGGAAAAAAACCAATAATTGTCAATATTGAGGTCGCTATACTTTCTGCCTATCAATGAAATTATTGAGACTACCTGTTATTGGCTAACAGACTTCTCATTATCAGTGCTGTAAATTTTGTGCCTTCTGTGTCGTGGCTTACATGATGAGGCCCATCACAGAGATCGCAAGTGACGTGGCCACGTAGTGTCCATCCTTAGGCGGTAGGAGAGGTTACAAACATTTGGCCATGTCTAAAGTTTAAATCTCTTGATTAAAATCTTACATAAAAGCTAGTATGCACGGACTGACCTTACGGTTCCTTAAGATCTACAAGGTTGAGCGTTCTATAGAAGTCCCCGCAACCCAGCAGTTGTCTCGCGAAGCACATGCTGGATCTATACAAGACAATTAAAAGATTGTCTTCAGTCATAGTCTACTTGCCTTCAAGGTCTTTCTTTCTTTTGTTCACGTATACCAATAATGTCAACATGTCCGGAGCAGGGCCTGCAGCCCCTGGCAATCGTTGGCCTGTCCCTCAAATTTCCCGGAGACGCTGTAACTCCAGATGCATTTTGGGAAATGCTCCTAGAAGGGAGAGTCACATCAGGGGAATTTCCTCCAGATCGACTGAATATCGATGCATACCATCATCCGGATCGTGACCGTCTAGACCGCCTGTCTATAAGGGGAGGCAATTTCATGAAAGGGGACATGGGTGCTTTCGATGCGGCATTCTTCACGATCAATGCCACTGAGGCAGAGGCAATGGATCCACAGCAGCGACTGATATTGGAGGCATCTTACCGCGCCCTTGAAAATGCCGGAATCACCGTTGAAGAAGTATCAGGTTCCAAGACGTGTGTCTTCACGGGAAGCTTCTCCCATGACTATAACACACTGCAAGTGAAAGATCCCATGACAGTGCCAAAATGGCTTGCTACTGGAACTTCCATGAACATGTTGTCAAACCGTGTCAGTTGGTTCTTCAATCTGCAAGGTCCTAGCGCCAGTGTCGATACTGCCTGCTCCAGTAGTCTGATGGCGATTGATCTAGCCTGTCAGTCAATATGGAGTGGCAACTCATCCATGGTAATTACAGCTCGATCGTCATAATATTGTCAGAAATCTGTTAAATTCTTGAGCAGGGGTTAGCGATTGGCAGTAACACCATCCTCGCACTGGAAAATAGTCTAAGTCTTGATAATTTAGGCCTCCTGTCGAAGGATAGTCGCTCATATAGTTTCGATCAGCGCGGAAACGGCTATGCTCGAGGTGAAGGCGTGGGTGTGTTAGTGATTCGACCACTGAAAGAAGCAATCCGTCATGGAGACACTATTAGAGCTGTCATCCGATCCTCCGCTTCGAATCAGGACGGACGTACACCTGGAATTATGCAGCCCAGCATGGCCATGCAAGAGCAATTAATCCGCGACACATATGCGAAGGGAGGACTTGACCTAGCAACAACGCGTTATTTCGAGGCTCACGGAACGGGTGGGTGTATCATGCACAGAAGAGCAATGTTTTAGGGTTATTAATCTTCGTTATTAGGAACGGCTGTAGGTGATCCAATTGAAGCAAGCGCGATTGGAAGCATCTTCCGCGAGTACCGGACATCTGACGACCCGCTTTTCATGTAAGTCCATAGCTACACATATTGAGACGAGATACTGAGACCTATGCAGAGGCTCTGTCAAATCCGCCGTTGGCCATTTGGAGGGCGCAAGCGGCGTGGCTGGGGTGATCAAAGCTGTTCTTGCCTTAGAGAAAGGAGTCATTCCAGGTAATGCGGACCTCAAGACTCTCAACCCCCGAATTGACGACGAATTCCTACATGTTAAGGTTTGTTGTCGTGCACTTCTTATACCCTTCGCCATTAAGCTGACGGCTGCAGATCCCCCAAGCTCCGATACCCTGGCCGGTCGACGGATTGCGACGGGCATCAATCAGCTCCTTTGGTTTTGGTGGTTCAAATGTCCATATTGTGCTTGATGATGCCTTGAATTTTCTCCAGCTGCAAGGTCTACAGGGACACCACAATACCAAGCCGCATTTAAACTCCTTGTGCTCGGAATGCGACCATGCGATTAACGGATCGATAGTGCCAAACACCTCGTCCAGACAGTATGGGATTCTAGAAGGCCCAGTCAATGAGGCAAAATTGCTTGTCTGGTCAGCTGCAGATGAAAATGGGATTTCCCGTATACAGGACACATGGAGATCGTTCTTCTCATCTCCCCAAGCCCCATATAAGGACAAGGAAACGTACTTGGATAACCTCGCATATACATTGGCGAACAGGAGAAGCCATCATCTATGGAGGACATTTACAACCGTGAGACCTTCGGATGACTGGTCTGCTATAGTGGATAAATTTGTTCGTCCGAATCGGTCTATGACATCGCCAAATTTAGCATTTGTATTCACCGGGGTAAGCAAAGTTCTCCCTATTCCGGAATGTAAGGTCTAACATTGTATAGCAAGGAGCACAGTGGTTTGCCATGGGCCGCGAGCTGCTGAACAGCTATCCAATTTTCCGCAATAGTATTCAAGAAGCCAATGACTATCTACAGACATTGGGGTGCCAATGGGACCTTCTAGGTATGGGCCATACATCGGTACAGGGTATGATAGTGTTGGTCCGAAACTGATCATATCTTAGAGGAACTTCAAAGACCAGAGAACCTGTCAAATGTGAACAAGGCCGAATACAGCCAGCCTCTTTGTACCGCGCTGCAAGTGGGATTAATTGATCTTCTCTCGCACTTCAACATTACACCTAGGGCTGTAGTTGGCCACTCAGCTGGAGAGATAGCGGCTGCGTATGTTTTCGAATTGGTTGAATTATGCCATTTAAATGGCTAACCTGATGCAGATACTGCACCTTCGCTATTAGTAGGCGTTCCGCCTGGAAAATTGCATTTCATCGGGGGCAATGGAGCAGCAAATTGGAAAAGTCTAGTCATATTAAGGGAGCAATGCTCGCGGTCGGGATGCCCCTCAAGGAGATTGAACCGTACTTTGAAAGTGTTGCCAAAGAGTGTGAGATTCTCAGATTGACAGTGGCCTGCATCAACAGCCCCAAAAGCTTGACCATTTCCGGCGAGGAGACTCAGATAGACATGCTCAAATCATTACTCAGCGCACAGGATATCTTCTGCCGAAAGCTCAAGGTCAGGGTGGCCTATCACTCGTTCCAGATGCATGAAATCGCAGCGCAATATCAAGCTGCAATGGGGAAGTTGGATGCGTGCACGGAGCAAAGGGCTCCCCTAGAGATGGTATCTTCAGTCACAGGAACTTGGATCAATCCTGAGGACCTCAGGCAGCCAGAGTACTGGGTGCGCAATATGGTCTCCCCGGTAAAGTTTTCCGAGGCCTTATCCAATCTCTGCTCCAAAACAGAGCCACCTAAGCGGAAGATTGATCGGAGCCACCGAAGAGCGTTGCAAATCCATCATTTAGTTGAACTTGGGCCCCATTCAGCATTACAAGCTCCTGTGAAAGAGACTTTGAAGAGTGAGAATCGATCGAGGGTAACATACCACTCGCTTCTAGTGAGGGGGATACCAGCTATCGACACTGTTCTGACTGTGGCCGGACATTTGCATACAGCTGGCTATTCCATTGACCTTTCCGCGGTGAACAAGCTAGATACTTCCAAGGCGAAGAGCCCGCTGAAGTCATTACCAGATCTTCCAGAGTACCCCTTCAACCACAGCAAGTCATACTGGCATGAAAGTCAGATAAGCAGGAATCAGCGGCTACCTAAGATTGGTAAAAAGGACCTTCTAGGTGCACCAGATCCCAACTGGAACCCCCTCGAACCGCGATGGAGAAACGTTATTAAGCTGCCCGAAATGCCTTGGGTCAAAGATCATCGGGTGCGTTATTTGAATCTGATAGCGAATCAAGTCTCTTGTTGAGCTGAAGAGGCAACAAATCCACAATCAAAATAGTTGGTGTACTGATATGATCTTTCTTTCTCTTGGTAGATCAACGGTACGATACTCTACCCTGCGGCGGGGATGATCGTCATGGCCATCGAGGCAACAAAACAGTTAGCCACCACAGGCCGCCAGATTTCTGGCTTCAACGTTAAGGATGTGAATCTTCATGCCGCTATACCAATCCACGGGCAAGATGAGGTTGTTGAAACAGCCTTCCATATGCTCCCGATCAAGCAACTTATGTCCGCAACTTCACAGTGGTTTGAATTCCGTCTTTATACTAATATCGATTCTACATGGCTTCCAAACTGCTCCGGTGCCATTCAGATGACATATTATCCAGAGAAGCCAGACCCTATGGATAGTAGTCGCCTTGAACGGGAACTAACGAACCAGCAAATTAGCTCCTACCTACAAGCTGGTAAGGAGTGCACCTCTGAAGCCGAAATACACGGGCTGTATTCCCATCTGGAGAAATGTGGCTATGGCTATGGCGAAACGTTCAGGGGCATCACTGCCTTGAACGTAAATCCAGGTGACCACACATGTGTGACCAGTGAAGTAAGCAACAGACTGTCAACTCAGCAGGAGACAATCCATCCTACGGCTTTAGATGCACTGATCCAAACGTCACTTTGGCCGATGACGAGATGTGGTGCGGAGATAATACCGACCGCTGTGCCGACTTACATTAAGAATATTTCAATATCAGCCGAGGGCCTCAAGGTTCCCAGCGGCAATTTGAAGGTTCATACGGCAATAAAGATATCTGCCGGGTCGGAAGTATCTGCAAGCATTACTGCTTTTGATCATCAGCTGGAGAATACAGTCATTACTGTGGATGGGCTGAGATGTACTGCCGTTGATTATTCTGCGGTGACCGAAACAAATCAATCCACTGATGACAACCTCTGTCATCAGGTTGAATGGAAGCCAGATATCCGGCTGATGAAAAACAAAGACATTGACCAGGTTTGCCGAGAAGCATATGCAGATCCTCCTACACCCGAAGAGTTCTTCACTGAAATAGACTTTCTTCTGCTCGTGCGTCTTTTGGAAGCTCTTGATGTTCTAACCAAAAGGGAGCTGTCACCGAGCAAGCCGCAACTCAAAAGGTACCTTGAATGGGCGGCTGCTCAGAAAAAACTACTCGACGATGGTCAGCTGTTGTTCTCATCGAAACCGTGGACAAATCGCTTCCATGACTCTAAGTATATTCAGTCCTTAGAGACACGACTTTCCGAGAGTAACAAACAAGGGAGGTTCTTGGTGAGCGTCGCTCAAAATCTTACAAAACTTCTCACTGAAGAGCTGGACCCCTTAGAATTTATTTTTACTAATGATCTTATCGACGGCCACTACTACGAATCTGTAAGTTGGTCATCCGCGCATCGGTCAAAATCGGTGCTAACTCGCAGCTCCCAAGCTCGATGTATCAAACAGTTCTAGGCGAATAATGGCATATCTCGAGCTGCTGGCACATGCAAATCCGCAGATGAAGGTCCTGGAGATTGGAGCAGGAACCGGATCTGCCACTGCAATATTCCTACGCACATTGGGACGTGGGCAGGACAGCTCAAAGTCTCCCAAGTATGCTCACTGGGAGTACACTGATATTTCACGCTCATTCTTCGGCGAAGCGGGAAAGCAATTTGCTTTGGAAGGGGATCGAATGGGATTCAGCACCCTTAATATTGAACTTGACCCGGAACAGCAAGGCTTCGAATGCGGCACATATGACATGATTGTCGCTTCTCTGGTATGCATACTTGCACTTTAACCCCCACTAGTATCCATTAGTATGCTCATACAAGTATTTCAGGTACTCCATGCTACAGTAGATTTAACCAGAACCTTGACCCACGCCAGAAAGCTTCTGAAACCGTAAGTGAGAGGAAACGTGTCCATAGCCCCAAGAAAGGCCAAACATGCTGACTGGCTACTTAAGCGGAGGAAAATTGATTATGAATGAAATGACCAATCCCGCGCGTTCTGCATTCGTATTCGGACTCCTTGAGGGATGGTGGTTGGGTAAGTAGCATGCTTGGATATGGAATAGAGATACTGATTGGAATACTGACATGAAAAGGCTCTGAATCCTATCGTTCACTGGGCCCCTGTGTAGACGAAGCACACTGGCATGAGCTTTTATTACAGACCGGTTTCTCTGGATGTGACCTTGTCTTCCCTGACTTTGAGGAATCCACATGTCATGAGAATACGGTTATTGTCACCACTGCAATGCAGCACTCAGCAACGACTCCCGAAAGTCGTCATATTCAGATTGTTCATGATCCAACTGACCACTTTCAGGTTGAACTCGCACAGTTACTTGTACAGGGGTGTCGGGGGTTGACAGAGTCACCAGTCCAATGTGTCACTCTCGAAGAAACGCGGTCTTCCAATGACCTGATAAGGGTCTTCCTGCTTGAATATAGCAAGCCGATACTGTCTGATGCACACGAAGAGTTGTTTACCAAGCTTCAGTCTCTGTTCATTTCGCCAGGAACTACACTCTGGATTACACGAGGTGGAGGAAAGCATTTTAAACAGCCACATCTGCATCTCATTGAAGGGCTATTTCGAGTATTGAATGAAGAGGACGGGGGCCGAGATCGCTATGTCCTCGCTCTTGAGCCCCAGCAAACAGAAAAGCGTCCCCATCATCAGCTAGTGCTGGACCTCATCTCTCAGATTCTGTCCTCAGTCTCGAACATGGTTGATTTTGAGTATACTGAGCATGAAGGAGTTTTGCAAGTGGGGCGTGTAGTGAGCCATAAGCCACTGAACAACGCTGTTTCCACCCAAACAAACCCACAACAAGCAGTAATGCGACCATTTGGCTGTGGTATCCCACTGTCTCTTGATGTTGCATCTTCTAACATGACCAACGGCTTTCAGTTTATCGAAGCTGAATCGAGAGATCGACCCCTCGCCGCCAATGAGGTGGAACTTGAAGTGGGCTGTGTGGGAGTTAATTTTCGCGATATCCTTGTTGCTCTGGGTCAACTCACCATAGGAAGCGTGGGCCTTGAATGCAGCGGTATTATTACGCGTGTCGGTGCTGAGTGCCGCAAGTTCAAGAAAGGAGATAAAGTTGTTGGTTTCTTGCCTAACTGCTACTCAACACATATCCGATTCCAGGAGACTGACCCTGTAGTCCTCATCCCTGAGGGAGTCTCCCTTCCCGCTGCAGCTTCTGTCCCTGCCAACTTTATTACCGCATATATTGGGCTGAAGGAGCTTGCACGAATTCAGCCCGGGGAATCAGTTTTGATTCATTCTGGGGCTGGTGGTACTGGTCAAGCAGCAATACAAATTGCAAAACACTTTGGTGCACAAGTCTTCACGACAGTGGGCTCTGAAAGCAAGAAGGCCTTTCTTATCGAAACGTATGGGATCCATGAATCTCATATATACTCCAGCAGATCGACGCTATTCTCGAAGGGTGTCATGCACCAAACCAAGGGCAAAGGCGTGGATATAGTCTTCAATTCACTTTCAGGAGAGAGCCTTCTAAAAACATGGGAGTGCATTGCACCATATGGGAGGTTTATTGAGATTGGCAAGAGGGATATCTTGGCCAACAGCAAGCTTCCAATGATGCAATTTGCAAAAAATACGACCTTTAGCTCTCTGGATCTGGGGTCTTGGGCAAATGACCGTCCAGAGGCCTGTATATCTGCATTAAGAACAATATTCGACTTGATCGTTGGGGGCCAACTTCGACCCCCTAGTCCAATTGCTATATATGGCATTGGCGAGATGGAGAAAGCTTTCCGACTAATGCAAGGTGGGAAACATCATGGTAAGTTGGTTATGGAAATGCGACGAGATGACATGGTTACGGTAAGCATAAGGATATTTGTCCTTCTTCCCGTCTTGTTAGTATCATGTTTGCTAACTTATGCAACAGATGGTATTAAAGACTAAGCCCAATTCTTGGTTTGACCCCAACGCAACATACGTTGTCTCCGGCGGACTCGGTGGCCTGGGCCAGAATGCCGTCAATTGGTTGGTTGTCCGCGGAGCGCGAAATCTCCTGCTACTGTCGCGATCAGGAGGTGACAGTCCCGAGGGACGAGAGATACTAGATTCATTGCGAGCTCGAGGGGTGAAAGTTATGGCACCAGCATGCAATGTAAACGATGTACAAGCGTTGCGAAAATCTCTCGATGATTGTCGGCAACACATGCCTCCGATTAAGGGCTGCATCCAAGGTGCCATGGTTCTGCGTGTAAGTGTACTACCTCAATATTCAGTGGAGCGTATTGTGTATGCTAATCTTGCCGTAGGATGCTACATTTGTGGACATGTCGTACACTGCCTGGCAAACGGCAGTCAACCCGAAGGTGCAGGGATCGTGGAATCTTCATGAGCTTCTTCCCCGAGGGATGGACTTCTTTATCATGCTGTCATCTATAACTGGATTGACTGGTTCCAGGGGTCAGGCCAACTATGCCGCCGGAAACACCTTCCAAGATGCCCTTGCCCGTTACCGGGTTGGGATTGGCGAGCGGGCCACCTCTCTCGATCTGGGCGTCTTTACATTCGCTGGGGCCGTTGCGAAGGACCCCAAACTGAGGGAAATCATGCAAAATAACTCGGTACTAGAGCCAGTTACAGAGGCTCAATTCCATGCTCTCCTTGACTCCTATTGCGATCCCGACGTCTGCCAGGATCTAGGGCTCGCTTGCCAGGCTTCGATCGGAATACAGCCGGCAGCCATGGAGAGGGGCGCCGGGAGGGCCTACTGGCTTGAAAAGCCACTCTTTGGGTTCATAGGTCTTGAGGAAGCATCACACGATGATCAGCAGGGTCAGGGACGTGGTGTTAACATCGCTGCAGTGTTTCAGAGAGCGACGTCGTTGGCGGAAGCGACCGCGTCGAGCGTAGAGGCCCTGACATTAAAACTCTGCAGGGTCCTGTCACTTTCGGAGAGTGATATCGAGGAGAACAAACCTTTGCACGAATACGGCGTGGATTCGCTGGTTGCAGTGGAACTTCGCAGCTGGTTCTCGAAGGAGATGCTAGCCGATGTTGCAGTGTTTGATATCATGGGCCGTGCAACGGTTGCATCTCTCGCCCATCTGGCGGCCGATCGAAGCAAGTTGGAAAAGGGCTGGTCTGCGTGAAGTGTCAGGATATCTTGCGCTCAAGTTTAATCTCTCCGGTTTATTCTAGGATCAACATAGTGATGTGCACTTAGGAACAAATTCACTATTTTGACTAGATGGATCATAGGCCAAGCAAAAAATGCTATTCCTGGAAGGAGTGCGAGTTTAGTTATTTTCCTTTTGGAAGAAAAACATACCTTTAGTAGAAACATCTATAATGTGAAGGTTGACAGCACATCTAACATGGGTTACTTGAATTTACGAATCAAACCCAAGTCATTTCCTGTCATGAGTTTTAAGAAGATTCTCTCCTCAACCAGGGTCCATTTCCCAATCAACCAATCATGGTTCTATTTCAGCCATGATAGCACCTACTTATCAGGGGCAGCCTAGGCATGCCTAGGCGACGCCCAGCAGGCATTGAACACCAAGGAGGGCTTAGCCCAAAGACCCTGGCGCAGACAGGCGGTTCGGGCGAGGAAGAGGACTAGAATGATCATACAAGATAGAAGGGGCCGATAGGGCCCCTAGGGACCACCTGGAGGCAGAGGCCGACGGCCACTGCCGAGGGCCATGTGTCAGTCATAGCCAAAGGCTCTATATGGACGTTAAATGATTAATAATAATAATAATAATACCTACTTTTCAGGGCCATACAAGTCACGGGCCAATCACGTGTGGCGTATTTCTATCGCAGTTTCCATTGTGCCACTAACAGTCATCCAAGTCACAATAGGCAGCAAATGATGGAATTAATTGATTGCCAAGGTGCCAACCTTCTTTTTGAGACAATCTATCATCTGACTGATTTGTACTAACTTTTCACCCAGAATTCATCTGCCGAGGCGGGACTCGCAAGCTTTCCTCGAAGTGGAAACTCCAAACGTGCTTAATTGCTAGCCGATGCGGGGATGCCAAATGACTGGCCAGTCGATCCATGTGAAGCAGTTAATGAAAAATATACCATGTTGTGCAACGGTGGCCCCAGGATGGCTCAGCTCAGAGGATTCTCTACCACTATATGAGGGAAACCAGGGATCCTTGTCCTATCATTCATCGCTTCCCATCTCAATTTCTAAATCCAACAGGAGGCCATATTCACCATGATTGAATATTTAATTAGCCAGATGACATCCGAGAGGGCATCTCTCTATCTCCTAGGTGTGCTCTTTCTGTTTGGCCTGGTGCGCAAATTCCAGGTGTCCAGGGAAATCGCCAGATTGGGAAGTAGAGCGCCTCAAATACGATTTCGCCTCCCATACGGCAAGTAGTTCAAGAACTTCCCCTGTGAGCAATTTTCCTAACATGGTATCCTAGCAATCGACTTTATCTATAGATCGGTAGTGGCGAACAAGCTACACCAGGACCCCATCTTCTGGAATACGGCCATAACAACCGGAGATGGGCCCAGTGGCAAGGAGGTCAAAACTGCTGAGCTTGATGCAGGAATCTCAAATCGAGCAATCTTTACAAAGGATCCCGAGAACATCAAGGCAATCCTAGCAGGACAATTCGCAGACTACGGAAAAGGATCTACTTTCCACCGGGACTGGAAAGAGTTCCTAGGAGACAGTATCTTTGTCACAGATGGTGACATGTGGTCTCGCTCACGGCATCTAATTCGACCTATGTTTGTCCGAGAGCGAATTGTCGATACCGAGATCTTCGAGAAACATGTACAACACCTGATCCCTTTATTGTCCGGGGGCAACTCGCCGGCCGGAAGCAGGATTGTAGACGTTGGCCCGCTTTTCTTTCGCTACACACTGGATGCAGCGACCGACTACCTCCTAGGTCACGGCACAGACAGTCTACAAAACCCGAAAGCTTTGTTCAGCGAGGCCTTCAGATACGTACAAAAGCGCCAGGCGGAGCTGTTTCGACTAGGGTAACTAGTGCAACGTCTTGTTACTTTGCGACTGACCAATATCACTGACGATTTAATCCCCAGAACATTCAATTTCATCCTGTCCCGGAAGGAATTCCGACGAAACCTCAAGATAATGGACGACTTCATGCAGCCCTACATCAACCGAGTCCTATCCCTATCCACCGCGGAGCTCGACCAAAAGCTCTCCAAGAAAGACACATTTCTAGACTCTTTAGCCCGGTTCACCCGCGACCCCCGTGTTCTCCGGGACCAACTCGTCGCAATCCTCCTCGCAGGACGAGACACAACAGCCGCAACGCTCTCCTTCTGTATCTTCGAACTCGCGCGCAATCCCCAAGTCGTCGCCAAACTACGCCAGGAGATCGATGCCCGTCTCGGCCTCGGCCCCAACAGCCGAAAACCCACCTACACAGACCTGAAGGAGATGAAATATCTCAATGCCGTCCTCAACGAAACCATGCGCCTCTACCCAGTCGTCCCCTTCAACGTCCGTTTTTCGCTCCACGATACAACCTTGCCCCGCGGAGGCGGCCCAGACGGTCTCTCCCCGATCGGGGTCCGCGCCGAGACCCGCGTCATCTATTCCACGATGCTCATGCAGCGGGACCCGGCAAACTACGATCTTCCCAACAGCTTTGACCCGGGGAAGTTCCAGCCTGATCGCTGGGTGTCCGGCTGGCAGCCTAAGCCTTGGCGCTTTATTCCTTTCAATGGGGGGCCGAGGATCTGTCTTGGGCAGCAGTTCGCTACTATCGAGATGGGATATACGGTTGTCAGGATTTTGCAGGCGTTTCAGGGGATCGAGGCTTTTCCAGTTAGTGGGAAGGATACCGTGGAAGATCCTGTTCTTCGCTTTGAGGTCACTTTGAGCCCTGGGTCGGAGTTGAATTGTTTGTTTGTGAGGGAGGGTGAAGATGGGCTATTTACTACCAAATGAGCGAATTGTTGCACAGGGAACCCGACACATGGTGGACAGGAAGCGTCTGTTATATAGTATATACGATTTGGATGTTTCTATTCTTCGGGGCATATTGGAACTATGGTTACTGGCGGCTTTGGAAATCGTTAGCGTCTCAGCGCAGGTTTATTTGGATTGTTGCTGTGCTAGTTTCGTAGCTAGTGTTGATATTGATATCACCTGCGCTTGGGAATGAACTTATCAATTATCTAAACAGTCTTCAGGCGGGTTCTTGGAGCCCAAAGCATTTGCAATTGTCAAGCTTCAAATAGGTTAATGGCCTGAATTATCTTTGTGGGGAACTCCTCTGGCCTTTATATTATTCGTCGGCATAGAACGTTCAATGTCAAGCTATAGTGTACTGTCCGTTTCAATTATGTACGCTGGGGGATTGGAAGTATGCTCCGGGGGGTTTGTTGTTAACAAGGGAAAAGCAAAAGTTGCCAATAGAACCATGGACCAAAACTCAGAATTATACAGTATCATGTGGTATGTCTTAACAAGTTGAAGACTAGTTGAATAGGCACTCAGGTCGAAAAAAGCGTAACCTTAAGCTTGCTAAGCTTCTTCAGTTTCTGTAGGATCTCAACTCTCCGGAGTTCCAGATACAGATATTCCTCGTCAGCTTCGTCCAGATCACTGGATATACTGAAGAAGGGGGTCTTCGCCGGGAGAAGGGTGCCGTTGACCTTGGCTGGAATCATCTGAGTGGTTTCACTGCGTTCGACAGCCACAGGAAAATCCTTCTTTGTCTCTAGAACTTGGGGTGACACATTATTTCCAACCCAGCCTTTGCTCATATTGACTGCTTTTTCCCAGAGGGCGAACGACTCGGCGCTCTGCGCTCGACTTATCTTAGGCTCGAAGACGGCTCCACCAGCACGATTGATGTCGCGCAATTCGGCGAAATTTCGCCAAAGTCCAACTGCCAAGCCAGCAGCGATTGCGGCACCTAAGGCAGTCGTCTCACGCATCTTGGGCCGATAGACCGGAATGGAGATTAAATCTGCCTGAGTCTAGTTTATGGCGACTAAGTTAGCATGAAGATCAAGAACTGAAGGTCAAAGTCCGCCGCCAAAGATCGGAGGGGTTTGGATGCCATTGAGGATCGTACCTGCATGGCAAGATCAGAGTTACTCATTCCTCCGTCAACTGCCAATTCAGACAGCGCGTGGCCACTGTCTTTCTCCATCGCGTCTAGAATGGCTTTGGTTTGGAAGCAGGTTGCTTCGAGCGTGGCCCTGGCGATGTGGCCTTTCTTGGTGTATTGTGTGATCCCGACTAATGATTGTCAGAGAGTGAACAAAAACATGGTGTATGTTTCTTACATATAGTTCCTTTCGCATCGTCGATCCAATAAGGTGCAAAGAGACCGCTGAACGCAGTGACAAAGACACAACCCCCGTTGTCCTCCACAGTGAGGGCCAGATCATTCACTTCTTTAGATTCTTTGAAGAATTCCAGATTGTTCTGCAAGAACTTCACCCCCGAGCCTCCAACAGCAATGCTCCCTTCGAGGGCATATACCGGCTTTCCGTCGAAATGGTAGGCTACAGTGGCAAGTAGGCCGTGTGTCGATATGACTGGTTTTTCGCCGACATTGTAAAGGAGGAAGCATCCTGTACCATAAGTGTTCTTTGCCATTCCTGGTGAGAATCCTTTCTGACCCACGAGCGCAGAGGACTGGTCCCCTAAGCAACCCATAATGGGAATACCAGCAAGGGCTCCAGACGATATAGCCCCATAGGCCTTCGTGTCAGAGGACGGGACGATCTGTGGTAGACGAACCCTTCCACGGATGTCGAAGAAGTCTAGAAGTGAATTGTCGTACTCGAGAGTTTCCAAGTTCATGAACATGGTTCGCGACGCATTTGTCGGATCCGACACAAACACATTCGCTTTGTGCCCTCCGTTCAGACGATAGATGAGCCATGTGTCGACCGTACCAAATGCGAGCGTACCTTTCTCATAAGCTTCTTTAACCCTGGGAACGTTGGCAAGCATCCAGAGCAGCTTAGATGAAGAAGAGTAGGTTGACAATGGAAGACCACAGATATGTTGCAATCTTGACGCTCCTGACTTCTTCTTCAGCTCTTTGACAATCGCTTGTGATCGAGTGTCAGTCCAGACAATAGCATTGCACAATGGCTCGCCAGTTTCATGGTCCCAGACAACCGTGGTTTCTCTCTGGTTGGTAATCCCAACCGCTTTGATGTCATGGCGGGAATATCCACTAGATTCGAATTGCTTCACTGCTTCCTCAACGCATGTTTCTACTGAAGCCACAAGATCTAGTGGATTATGTTCATGCCATCTAGACCATTGCGTTAACTCTGATTGATTCGGGGAATAGGAGTTACAACTACAGTTGAAAGACTCACCCCGGATTTGGATAGATCTGTGGGAATTCCACTTGATGCGAGGCCACCGGCTCCCCTTCGCGATTGAAAATCAAGAACCTGGTACTGGTCGTACCCTGATCGATCGAGCCTACAAACATCTCTGACGACTGCATCGCTCGAGCGTCTCGCGACCAGCAGGGTGCTTGAGATGTGTGACAACCTCGTGCAGCTCCTCTACTCAACTGGTAATGGAAACGACTAAGGTGAAAGGAAGACCGAGTAAAACCCCAAGCCCGATGAAAGAACAGGAGCAGCGACCGCGGAGAGTAAGAAGCTGTCATATTACTTATATGATTCCAGCGAACCAATGACCGGGATAGTCGCATCGGCTTAATTTTCCCGTCACATAGTGAATAACCGGCGGGGAATGCTAATTAGAGTGAACTAGACCCGAGGGCCTATCACGATTAGTGCATTGAGACAGCAAATGATCCAAAGTGACAAGAAAAGCGTACGGAGTGGCGGAGCCGAACCGATGCTCAGTTGAAAGAAACAATGTTCTCTCATTCGCTGAGCGCAGTAGTGCTGAGAGTACAATGTTTGTATCTCGACCACTAGACGGGGAGGGGAAAACATTACAGACTGGGGGGTTCCATACCTTTTCTGGCGAGTCGCATATGCTGAGAGAAATTGTTTGTCTTCTAGTTCCGTTGTTGGTTGTAAGGAGGAGGGAGAGAGAAAAACGAGGGTGACATAACCAGGGATCATTGTTTTTTTCTTTTCTTTTTTTTTTTTTTTTTTTTTTTTTTTTTTTTTTTTTTTTTTGGAAAAAAAATTTTTCGGATGAAAGAAAAAAGTAAAAATAAAATATAAAAAATAAATTGCAACCTCAAGGCGTGTACAAAAAGCCAACGGGTTCTCACCAGCTTTGAGTGCAACCTCAACTGGAGAACAAGGTAGAATTTGGTTCTCGTTTCTTCCTTTGCTATTGTTTTAATTTCTTTTCCCTTTTTTCTTTCACACTTTGTGTCTGTCTTGTTACTCTTACTACTCTACTTCTTTTTCCTTTTAATTATAAATTTTGCTTCCCTTTTTTTTCTTTTTTGTTTTTTCTGGCTCAGTTGATTTCTAATCCACGATCAAGAATTCACTTGATAGACGAGATGATAAGAGAAAGAAAACTAGGATGGAAGCGAATCATGCAGTCGAACGCTGGCTGACCCTTCCGGAGTACGTACAAGAACTTGGAGACAAGTGGGCACGGCAATACTTTTCGACCAATGTGAATTGACAAATTCCTGTGGATTCAATGGTGAAAGGCGGAAACGACAGTTCAACTCAAAACGAACACCAGCCGGTTGGAACAGGCCAAAAAATGTTTTTGATAATCCAGGGATACCAACTATTTATTCGGGACAAATTGCGAATGGACAATCTTTTTTAGTTCTCAGAAAATAGCTTTAAGGATCGCGAGACAAACAGGGCAAAATTCAAGAAGGGGGTTGGGTTGGGGACGAATATCAGTATGTATGGGCCTGAAGGGTGGAAGGGGAAAAAAAAAAACCAGAGAAAAGGTGGATGAGATCACGGTGACGACGACAGGAATTTCTGGGTTGTCGGACCAGCCGGTTCACAGGTGGCCACTCGCCAGTGCCAGCGGCTCCACTACACCCTGCCACTCACGAGCCTGAATCCGAGCCCCGTCCCACCGTAACTCCAGAGTCAAGGATGAAAATTGAATCTCCAAACTTCCAGGACTGCACTGCGATCTGCCGTGAAAACTGAGCAGCGAATCATAAACCGCTCCAAGTTCGTCCTCCTGCAGGCGGTGAAAGCTCTCCGTCAGATCAATGGTCGAACCCTAACACGATGGATGAGATGTGTGAGATGTATGGCCACTGGCGGGACCCATCAGTAGATTCGAACAAGGAATCTGCAGTCTACGACCGTCCATGCTTTTGGTTCTTTCAGGGGGTTCTCCATTTTCGCCGTCCGGAGATTGATTGATTGACACTTGGAGGTGCTGATTGGGTCCCCTGGTGATGACGCAATGCTCCCGGGACGAAAGTCCCGTGTATATTTATCACGTGAGCATAGATCGCTTGACTTCGTTGGCAGGCCAGACAAAGGAGGTCGAATTTCTTGGATTGCCACTCGGCTTAGTAGGATTCTGGACCAAGCACCGTTGCCTCCACCCCGTTCAGGAATCCCATTGATCATCCTGTCAAAACTGGTGGGGAAAGGGGAATGTAAATCGATAAATCGTTATGGATGCTGTTGTTTGCTACGCAAAATATGTACCACCGTAGAGTAGTACCCTGACCTTGTACTAGCAGACGTCGTTCAATCTAAGGGTCTCGCTGCATTTGCAGACCAGGTGAAAATGCACGATCCCTGACATGCTGACTGATAATGCAAATGTTAAATATTATGCATAAATCGAGTCACGCATTCAACCCTAAACGTCCAAAAAGAATCTAGCCTGGTTTTAGATTTTGGGTAAATCAGGAATATGCACTCGATAATACGGATACTTATCTAAGGTATCGATGGACGGGTAACTATCCGGATCTCAAACGCTCGAACCCTCGGTTTCAACCTCTTATTTTTCTCTTATGAAGTCTGATCCGTAGTACGGAATCCCGTGATTATTGCTACTGATTGGGATGACCCAAGAGTTGGCCATATCATCTAAAAACAAAGTGACACCTGTTTTGTGCTGTGAAAGCTACCTAGAGAGCGATGATTCAGGCAGCAATCTTCCACTGACAGTAAAACTTAAAAGCTCAAGACTAGTATAAGTCGGGGGGGCTTTCTGTCATCTCCCCTGGAAGATGTTGATCATCTTACAGATTGAAAATACTTAGGAATTTTCGCAGTCAAAATGGGGAAATTACAAGATATTCCAGAAATCATTCTCCTCTGTATGGACGAAAAGTTCATAGCGGCTTTCCACGAAGCCCTCCCTATCCAATGGCCATCCTTCACAGAGAACCCCAAGATCAAAATCACTGTGCTCAACTCGGGACTCCATGCGGTCCCACATACAACCAAGTTCCAGCTAGTTGTCTCACCCGCCAACTCATACGGGCGACTCGATGGTGCCTTCGATGATGCTATCTCTCGAAAGTTCTGTCTTCCACATCATCCCTATAACACGCTCACGCGAGCAGCACAGAAGGTCCTCTACGAAAAATGGAGAGGCTTTGCACCCCCAGGATCTTGTACGCTGGTACCTTTCCCAAAAGATATGGAAGGTACGAATACCTGGGGTTGTAAATGGGTTGCTATCTGCCCGACCATGAGATCTCCAGATAGAGTCGCATGGGACCGGGAGGTGGTGTACGAATGTGTGTGGAGTTTACTATGTCAATTAGAGGGCTGGAACTATAAGAGGTCCGAGGACCGGATTGATACTATATTAATGACTCCGCTAGCTACTGGGATTGGGGGCGTGAGTCCTGAACGGTGGGCATCCCAGCTTATATTAGCAATGAAGCATTTCGTTGATGCCTTGGAGCGACCGGAGAGGTGGAGTACGTTGGAATGGTTGGACATTGAAAATGATGTGCTTGAGGTTGAAAAGACGTGGAAAGAATAAATCACTTTTCATCTCATATTTTTTTAAAGTTCGTCAGGGACTCAGAGTCTAACTTAAGGCTCTTAAGTTATCCATGTGTTTCAGCTTTCAACATTCACCGTCTCCATATACGTCATATCGCAGCCTTGACCTCCACAGAATGACGGTGATAAGATCCCCTCAAGCGCCTTTATCGATAGCCTCACGATCCGCGATAAGTCGAGTAGTTCCACGGACCCAAGAGCACCGGCACATGATAATGCCGCCATCCCTCCTCACCTTCTCGTCCACGTCCCTTCACCGTGAATTTCACCTCCACCTCGGGCCAGAAACTCTCAACTCCTTGTGCTTCATACCATGGTCCGACCTCGAAGCGTACTGACCAGTGCGTCTTACTGTCCGCCGCTGGGAGGGATGCGAGGATAGTAGGCACAGTAGATGAAGAGGCCGTAGCAGGTGTCCAACTCTTGACCCGTCCGTCTGCGTCGGTGGTTGCGCGGAAGCTGGTAGGACTTTGGCTACTGGAAGGGGCCGACAGGAGCGTCAGGGTCACTGGGAGATTCGGCGCCGGAGTACCCGACAGAGTATTTAGAACGTGGCAGGTGATAGGGTCGCGAGACATTGGAGCTGGTGCTTTCGTAGGAATCGAGTTGCTAACAGTGATAGATGACTCCGGTGCTGGGAGGAGCTGCTGATGGTACAGGCTGAGTCGGTCTTTGGTTCTGGGCAATTGGTGACTCGATTGGCTTCCAGATCTCAAGTCCATCGAGAGGAAGTATAATAAAAAATAGAAAGGGGAAGAGTGATAATTGGCAGACAGAAGGTGAAGATTAATGTAAATTTCCCATTTCACGTTAATACGTAGACCTAGAGGGGGTTTTGTATCTCCGCTCTTCATGCATCGGAGACCACCGACAGGTCTGTTGAACCATTCCGGAGTATACCTTTCAGTGGGGCGGTGGTGATTTTCAACATTCACGTTGTCAAATCTTGGTACATATTACTTTTTGCATCCTGAGCATAACCATTCTCGTGAAAATGCCTAATTGATCTTGTAGAGCGAAACGTATCATATCATAGCATGTCGTTTATCAAGTATCAATTATTGAACAAGGAATAATTAGCGGAACTATAATGGAAACCTCAGGCAGAAAGGCCTCCCTGCACGTGCCGCCTGGGTTAACAACGACGGGGAATTTAATTCTCTAGTCTCCAAATGTCACAAGCGCTTCTTAAAATAAGAGACACTATTTCGATTTGATCCTACGCCCAGGCGTTTCTCCTATATTCGAAGAGGTGTGAACAGACACTTCAGCCCTTCAAGCTTATCTTCCGGAAGCTTCGACTGCCGCAGCCAAAAAGTTTTGGGTCTTGCGGGGAACAATCTACGTGGTAAGTTCAAACATCCATTATTGCTCATCGGACTCCCAGCTTACCTTGCATCTTTCTTTAGTTCATTGAATTCAAGTCACTAAATTTACGAATCCTAGTCATTTCATACCAGCTCTAGGATGTCTTCAACTGCCGTCGTACAGGCCGACGATCTCATGGAGCCGTCGCTCCAGTCGATCGTCAGTCAGGATACCCTCCGCTGGATCTTTGTTGGTGGTAAGGGAGGTGTCGGTAAAACGACTACCTCGTGTTCTCTTGCGATTCAGTTGGCCAAAGCTCGCAAATCAGTCCTGCTTATCTCGACCGACCCCGCACACAATCTGAGTGACGCGTTTGGACAAAAGTTCGGAAAGGAAGCTCGTCTAGTTGATGGGTACACCAACCTCAGTGCTATGGAGATTGATCCCAATGGCAGCATTCAGGATCTGCTGACCAGCGGTGAAGGGCAGGGTGATGACCCTATGGCTGGTTTGGGCGTTGGAAACATGATGCAGGATCTGGCATTCAGCGTACGTTTTGCTAAGAGCCTACCCAGTCCTATGCTGTGTCGTTTTGAACTAACAATGTCAGATTCCCGGAGTTGACGAGGCTATGTCTTTCGCGGAGGTTCTGAAACAAGTCAAGTCTTTGTCGTATGAGGTGATTGTTTTTGACACTGCCCCTACTGGCCACACTCTGCGCTTCCTTCAATTCCCCACTGTACTCGAGAAGGCTCTTGCCAAACTTTCGCAGCTGTCGTCCCAATTTGGGCCGATGCTGAATTCGATCCTTGGCTCCCGCGGTGGTTTGCCAGGTGGCCAGAACATGGACGAGCTTTTGCAGAAGATGGAGTCCCTCCGGGAGACCATCAGCGAAGTCAACACTCAGTTCAAGAACCCCGATATGACCACCTTCGTGTGTGTCTGCATCGCCGAGTTCTTGTCTCTGTACGAGACCGAACGTATGATCCAGGAGCTGACGAGCTACAACATTGACACACACGCCATCGTAGTCAACCAGCTCTTGTTCCCGAAGCAGAGTAGCGAGTGTGAACAATGCAATGCACGGAGGAAAATGCAAAAGAAGTACCTTGAGCAGATTGAAGAGCTCTATGAAGACTTCAATGTCGTCCGGATGCCATTGCTAGTTGAGGAAATCAGAGGCAAGGAAAAACTCGAAAAGTCAGTTTTCCGTCATCCATTGCTCAAAAAGAACTTGAGAGTACTAACTACCTATAGATTCAGCGACATGCTTATTCACCCATATGTTCCCCCGCAGTAAAGAAGTTCCGTAGCACTGTGAAATAGTTTTATCGCGATGTTTTCGGCGGAAATGTTATTATTGGGACGAGTTATGAGAAATAATTAGACAGTAATGCACGAAGCGTTCTGATGCCTGTCTAGGCATGTCGATCTCCAAAACATCTACAGAGCTTTTTGTTCCTCATTCGTTCTCATTTTCATTTTCCTTTGTCTTCATTTGAGCCGTCTGGCCATCAGTGATCTACCATCATCTTGCTCGCCTCACCCGCGCCTGCTCCAGGCACAGAGAGCTTATCACGAAGCCCCTACAAATGTGGGTCTTTACTAAACCTTTTTTAGGCTACCTCTGAAGCCTTGTTCACCGGTGAACAGATCACTCGGCTGAAATTCCAATTGCACATATGTATGAATTTCCAACACACAGCCTGTCTCTCCCGTTCAGAGAGGGCTACGGGCTCCTGGGTTTGAAGATAGCCTCGAAAGCCTCAATACTAGCGAAAGAGATCGGCTCTATTCCGTACCGGCAAAACGAGATTGCCGATCATCTTCTGGGTTTTCTTTTCTTCTCGCCTCCTATTCTGTGGTGATGTGCAGACATTCTCGACTATATGAATTTGCAAGAATACAGGCATTTCCGGGTATACCAGACACAGACAACACCACGAGGAGTCAATACTTTTGTTAAGTGTCCGATACCACACTCTCGGCTCAATTGATATCAGACGAGCAAACTCGCTAAGGCTATGCCTTTAGTAATTTGGGCGCCTCGTCAGATTTTGAAGAGAGCACCGCCCTTGATACACAGACGGAGCTACCCTTTCGTTCCCAACCCCTGCTTGAATATGCCGTTTCGCCACAACAGCTAGACGGGCCTGGACTTGTTGTACCGCAGTCGATCGATTGTATTGGTTGAATCAAGAATACGAGAACGATAGTCTGCCACCTCACTCTGTGATGCCTTGCTTTATGTTCCAGGCGATATAAAGGAACAAACGACAATCTTGCCGATGGCAAGGCTGGCCCTGCTACGATAGCCAATGTCAATGTCATGTAGAGGTTATCATTGCATGCTGGCGCTCCTGGTGAACGTGGAACAGCGGACCCTAGGCCTGATATCGTAATCAGTTAGAGAACAGCCTAGTCACGATTTAGGGGCCTCCTGTTAGCCCACGTCCAAAACATCGCTATTGCCTGCGTGGGTTTCAGAGGAGGAAACTGATTTGTAAGTTACCGCAAGCAATCTTGCCCGGGGGATCGAGAGCAATCTTGACCATGGCTGACTAGTCGCACTTCTCCGGGGAGGTCGTGAGATGAAGCATTTAGTACCTGACGAGTGTAGGCAAGATCTTCAAACCAGGGGTTGAGATTCATGAATCTCGTTTTAACTCTATTTCCCTTAAAAAAGTCACAACGATCACGAGTGAGGGCAGTAAAGGGTAAATCCACGAAACTGTGCACGAAAACTTTTAGCACGGCTTGTGTTTCATGTAGGTGTCGTTCCACCGCCAGGGTCTTTAGGCTTGTCATGCAAGAATCCCTGAGCTGTAATAAACTTGCCCTAGTCTAATGGATCTACAGAACTTGTGGCGGACACAAACCCGCCCCTTCAATGCTCACTCAGCCCATCGAGCCACGGTATATACCCGAAAACAGACCGGCTTTGACGGTGCATATTCCCTGCAGACTTAGCAAGGAATCTAAACGAACAGGATTGAAAGCCTGGGCGCTATAATTCCAGCACTAGTGGCGTTTACGGAGTGTATGCTCTATTTGTGGATGGCGTAGCTTTTTCCTTTTTTTCTAAGGTCAAGCCTCACTTTTCCCGGCGAAATTGTGTTGGATGAAAGAGTGAGGCGGCTTCCCCGAAGTGACCTCTCAGCCATGCTTCTTTCGAGTCAAAACCCTATCACCGTTTTTCTTAGTTGCGTAAGTACGATCTGGTCGGGTGGATTTCTTCTTGGCTGATCTTTCTACCTTAGTGAACCAGTGGCCACTGCTAGACGTTTCCGCATTTCTAAACCACATACATATCTACAGTACATAAAGCTGGGCATCTTTTTACTCTACCCGCTTGGTATCCCTTGCATGGTGAGCCTTATGTTAGATGTTTATAACCCTAAGTACTCTACCTCGTAGATTCTTGCAGTCATCATTATCATCATCATCATCATCACAACCAGACCACTGAACTCAACTCCCCTCAGTCAATACTTACCCACATACCGTTTCTACCAAGAACAACAAGGAGCATATCAATGAGGATGTCTCAGGTTCAGCAGTACTGGCTACCGGGTTACGGTCTCTCACGACATATCGTCCTCGGACATATCCAATATTTCCTCGGCCCATCAGCATCCGTCAGACCATACACTTACCAGGTATATTCATCACGAGACGAACCCCGACACAAAACGATGAGACCCTAACAACTGAATCTGAAAATCCAAAGGGACGCGAGGGTTACCTCATAGTCGGTGTACCTCTAACGAGGGTCTCTGCCCCTGCTCCCTACCGTTAAGCTGCGCTTCACGCATACTGACATTCTAACCCAGGAACAAATCGATGATCTCGCAGTCATGTCTCGAGAATATGAACGACAGGAGACACTTCGGATGGCGGGCGATGCGGATTTCATTCACGACTTGTCTACCAGATACGCCGCCGTCGCCGAGCCCTATATAAATGAGATCGTGCCCGTTCGAGCCTCGGGTCCACGCAGACGTCCGTTTGAGTATGAAACTCGGCGTGGTCGGTAGACCGGTCGCTTTCAAAAGATAAACACAGTTAAGAAGAAGAAAAAAGCTTGCTGTTCTATTGCCAGGAAAGATGACTTCCACGTCGGCCAGTGGGAATCGCGGAGTAGGATCTATACCACACGCACTTCCTGCTGATTTATCCCCCAAACCCCTGGACTCGATTATGAGTTAACACACTAGATGTCGTGTTCAATGAATTTGCATCCATTGTAGATGTCTTGGAGCATAAATTAGATCTACCATGACAATCTTCTTGCTGAGCTAGGGCTTCTAATGTAGACCAACAACCAAATCCCCATTGTAGATATGCTAGATGAAACAGAACAGCAGATGAGATTATCCAAGTTTAAACCCCAGTTATAATTCCACTAATCTCTATAGATCATTCGTAACAGCATAGATCGAACACATGGAAGCAGGTTTTAACGTCATAGGGACAAAAAAGGAGGATTAGTCCAAAGCCCCTCCCAATCCGAACAAAAGAAGAATACAGAACTGCTTTTTCTTTCTTTATTCCTTTTTTCTGCCGTATCTCTCCTTTCTCCTTTTCTTTCTTTCCCTTCTTTCCCAGAAAAAAAGAGTAGGTAAGGTTTGATCGATAGTCTTTCAATCGAAATATTTTCATAAGAAAAGGTCACGACAGGATGTGCCAACTAAAATCGGTGCAAGAGATTAAAAGGAAAAGAAAGAGAACATGAAAGTGGACCACCTGAACGCCAGCCTGATGCCACTCTGCTTGGTCCCATCATTTAAGAAGTCCGCAATCCGCGGGAAAATACTAACATGAACAGAACCAACAAGAGAACGGTAAAAGACGAATTTCTTGTTTGAAATCTTAATGGGTGTTTATTTTGCGACAGCCGCACTGTATTAACGTTAAAATCAGTTGTCTGGTCAGAGCAAAGGCAACGGTTGATGCAGAAGTGTTTACGAACCTCAAGACTTGTGTCCGGAAGAATGCGCCCTTGGTCCTCTCAATAACCTGCTGGTACACTGACTGAGGAGGGTGGTTCATGATCACTGTGCCCTGCTTGTAATCAATCTTGGCATCGACTCTAGTGTCGCGGATAAGGTTGACAATCCATTTCTCGCCCTCATCCTGGTTCAGACCGAGACGGGTGGAGAGATCCCTGTAGACTAAATTAGTTTCTTCCCTATTCACCCAAACTTCAATATCCTTTCTTTATCACGTACTTGATATCAATCCGCTGGTGGATCTTGCAGTAGCTCTCAGAGATAAGGTGACGGGCAGCCTCCACAAAGGCATCCGCCGCAGAGACAAGGAAAAAGTCACTGCGGAGCACATCCTCTGCCTCGCCAAGCTTCCTCTGGGCCTCCTCGAAATCGAACTCGACGTACAACGCCTTAACGAAGTCGGTGATGGGGTCGGAGTATTCGTAGTCCTCCTGACGGACGACCCGGATCAGGTCCTTCAGCTGCTTCTGGTAGAGACTGCTGTTCTTGTGTGCACGGCTGCGATTGGTGATAACAGCGGCAGCAAGATACCGCAGAATCCAAGGGCAGTATGTCTGGATGGTGTTGATGTAGGCAGGGGAGAAGAAAAGATCGGTCAGGACATCGCGGGCGGGGTCGTGGTTGAAGAAGGGGAAAAGAGACCAGTGGATCAACCAAGAGCGGTTCTGCAGCTGACCCAAGGGGTTGTTGAATAGCCGGGTGTCAATCGAATCCTTGACCTTTTGGACCTCCTCCATGGCAGCCTCCCAGCTAGTGGTCAGAATCTCTGAGGCAAGCTTACCCCATGTGGCCGAGGCGACCTTGTCGTTGTCGGTGGAAAGGACACGGAACTGATACAGCAGTTCGGCGGCATTACCGTAGCTACCGCAGCTGTACTGGAAGCGACCATAGTCGTGAAGACTGTTGACCATCTCGTTGGTGACCCCGTGCTGTTCCTCGAGGAACTTCAAGTTAGCAGCCTTGTCACTCCGCAGGTTACCAACAACCTCCTCATCCTGCAGCAATTCGGTGATCTTGGCGCTCTCGTCCTGATAGTGTTGCAACTTGGCGAGAACCTCCTCCCTCTTCTTGACAAACTCATCGGGAATAGTATCGGAGTTGTTGATTTCCTTCCACAGGTTGGCCACATAGTCGGTCATGTTCGTGTGCTTGAGCAGCTCATATTTCGCCCGCACAATCTCCTTGTCATCATCCTGGCCGGAGCTGAATTCGAGCAGAGGAAAAACAAGATGGCGGTCGAGGAAGGGGATCAACTTGGGTAGCAAGTCATACTGATTGGCGATCTCTTCAGCGGTCTTGGGGGGATGAGCGGCGACACCGCTGAGCAAAGTCTCTGCGGAAGGAGGAACGTTGGCTGCCATGGTGAATAACTGACGGCGGCGGCAGCGTCGAGAACGAAGATAGAGGGAGGGAAGGGGGGGGTGGACCGGGGAAGCAACGAGGTGCGATCTCTGTCTGAAGTCAGTGTGCGGCGTTCTTCTTTTGCGCTGGCGAAAATGTGGGCGGGAGGGCTGGCGGCCACGCTAGTCCCCCTTGGGCCTAGTGACGGTCTCCGCGCAAGAAATCAACTTTCATGCAAAGGATCGGAAGACTCGAACCTCTTGGAGTATTACAGCTACCGCGTCGTTGCTCGCTTTTCTCCTCTCTTTGGGTGAATCGGTGTCGGATTTCCTACCTCGGATTCAACCCCCTGGGTACTCTCCTGTCACTCTTCTTGCACCCTTCCGAGGATCCCTCCTCCTGCTACCGATGGCGTCTCTCCTGCAGTCTCGTCCCGTCTGCTCGGCCGTTCGCAAGCAGTCGGTGGCACTACCTTCCTATCTCCAAAATTCCTTACAGTCCATGGCTTCTACTTCAAGGACATGTAGCTCATTCTCTACACTATCCTCATCATCTAGATTGACCAGCTCTCGTAAGTAATACACACTTTCCGCCTAATTCCATAAACTGGTCTGGTGGAGGACAAGGTATCCTATTATAGAAAGAGGAAAAGGGAAATATTCGGGCTGTGAACGCCGGGAAATCCTAGGATCAACCTAACTGATCTGCTTCAGAACATTCCCTCCGGTCCCTCCAGCGCCTCAATTCCCGCTCCGAAGTCCTTCCCACACAGCAATGTCGGACTTTCTTGGTACAATTAAAACGGCAGTCACAGACCCTCAAAGAGAACACACCTTCGACAACCACCCCCCTCTCATCGGCCAACCTGCAACTCACAAACCTTCCTTATTTCATTCGTCGCACTGCCTCCAACCAGCTCCCCGTATATCTGGTCACCAAGGCCGGTGGTACCAAGCAGCAGACCAAGATACAGAAGACCGAAGGTGACCTGGATGCTTTGAGGAACGACCTTGCGCAGTATCTAGGTCTTGAAACCGGTGATCATCGCTCTCACAAAAGTTCGGACATCACAGTCAACCGTCTTAATGGACACATTATTGTCAAGGTACACACGGGTTGCTCGTCTCCGGCAGGTCGATCGCATGATGCTAACCTTTTCCACTATAGGGTTGGCGAAAGCCTGAAATCCAGAAGTTCCTTATGGAACGTAATTTTTAAGCAAAATAATAACCAGAGGAGCCCTGTATATGAGCATTTGCTCCTTTCTCTCCAATCTCCCTACGCTATCCACTCGATCATCAATCTCCTATCCATCTTCCGGGCCAAACTTCTAAACCAGGGGGTAAAGTCGAATTCGTAACAGGGCATCCGGAATCTAAAGTCGGCGGAATCAAACATTGGCAGGTGGAAAAGAAAGAGGAACTCAAACGAGATGATGAAGACAGGTCAATCACCTGACTGATAAGGTCACCGGCAGAAGTTGTTTCTTTCCCATTACTTTCTACTGCACACCTTTCTTCGTCTCTTTTATCTAGCTTTATTTGCTTGTACTATTTTCTGTGCTGGGTGTTCTGTCACATTTTCAGTTTAATTCGTGTCGTCGGAAGTTCGGTCTGTATTCTGGCATGTTTGTGCCATTTTCTTACTTCCTGATCTCACCTCTCCATCTGTATTTTTGTACATTTCAATGACTTCACGGTTACTTTTCCCCTAATCCTGTGGCTAATAGCGATTCGTAAACAGAATAATTAGGTCTAGGCACTAAATCTGAACATGTCTTGTTAGACACTGTTAGGGTGGTTAGGGCGGTTTTGTCCGAAACATAGCTGCACAAAAAATTACGGCAAGGTAACCCCGATTCTGGAGAAAATTCTATTGTAATCCAGCAATATCTTGAGATCTATATCCTGAAGTAGTGATAGTGTCATGTGCGGCTAGTGTCAGGACGATCAAAGTTTTATAACAGTAGTAAAATCCTGTATGCGATGTCATTGCATGACCCAGAGCATTTACAGAGTTCGCCATCCATAGTCCTAGCAGTTTATAAGACGAAGTGAGCATTCAGTCACAAGAGAGGAATTGCCAAATCCACAAGCGAGACCCAGCAATCAAACCAAACCAAGAGAAAAAGGCAATATAGTAAGTTATGATGACCATGAAATGAATTTACCCATTGAGACATCATGCATGATCTTTCGCCCGAGGGTATTGAGCATTGTACAGCGAGAAGCAAAGATACACAAATCAAAAGGTCACGCCTCACGTATCTTCCCACCGGCGCCAGACAGAAACACAGGAATAAATGGTTTACTCAATAGAAGACATGACAGAAGTAAACATCAAGATGGCATATTGAATGTGAAGCTAAGCATTCACCGACGCTATAAATAACCAAAAAGAAAACAACCGCACCTAACCTATTCAAAGCCAGATCATTCCGCAAGTCGAGCATATGTTATCAGTTGCCGCACGACGCCGGGATCCACATTGTGCATGAGTAGCGCCCCGAGTAAGCTCTCTTTCTTCGGGATTATCCCAGATGGAAACCGCAGCGCCGAGTCCGAGTCAGCATGTTTGGACTTCTCGGCTAGTCGCCGGAGAATGGCCAATCCTCGATTAATGATGGAACTATATGCAGCGGCTTCTGCCTCAGCCTGACCCCTCGCAGCATGTGATTGGCGTGTGTTGTTGGTGGGTGGGGGGACACGTTCTGTGCTCAAGAGGCAAGAAAGTCGAAGAAGATGGATGGCAAACCCGTCAACCGATTCAAGCCAAGACTTGGCTAGGTTACCGTCGGCAAACCCAGAAAGAATGTCGGCGGCTAGCAAGCCCTGCATAAGGAAAACTTTGCGAGCATCTGCTATGGCTAGGGGTTTCCGAGGCTGATCGGGTACCGGGCAGATAGCAAGGCCAAAGGCCCGAGTGAGCAGCTCTTGCTGGATACCACTTCCGTCCCCAGAGAAAATTGCCTTGAAATATGTCCGATTCGGTTCATCGCGCGCCAAAAGCTTGGCTAAGGAGTCCACTGCTGCTGGTGTATACTTATGAACGGAAGCACTGTAGGCGGTAAACATAACGCCATCCGGTCCCTGAGTCGGTCCCGGGAATGGGGCAAATGACATGAGAAAATGTAGGAGACAGAGAGCTTCTTCTTTGCTTGGCAGATGAATAGTGTGCGCCAGGTTACTCAGGTAGATAACTGTGTCCTTCATGAAATCCAAAGTATTCTGGTTATTTCGTAAAAGCATGTTTCGAGTCCCCAAATAACGAATGATGGTGGAGATAAACTGGACGACCGGCGGTGTTGAAAGCACTCCGAAGTTCGACTCGGTGAATGAAAAGTTGCGTAGTATAGTTGTGATACATACGAGTCTATCGACAGCTCGATCTAGATCATATTCAAGACTTCCAAATTCGGGGGCATCGGCCAGGGACGTCCACTCAGATTGACAGCCGCGTGTGATCTCCTCGTAGGATGGAAGAAGCATGACATCTGACACCTCAGTGGCATGTTCAGCAAGAAGCTCGGCTTGCTCCTCTGCACATTCTACCAAACTGTCAACTAAATCCTCGCAGTTGTCCAGTGAGATCTGGATTGCTGGTTCACACGATATTGTTGCAAGGGTATCCAGTGCTATGCGCATCTCCGCATGGATGCCCGATTTGATGCTCATCGTAAGCGCATGGATGTCAATGACACCAAGCTCAGAGAAGACGGGAATATTAGGCTTTAATCTCGAGATATCTTCACTCAGTTGATATATTTCTTCGATCGCGATCGGACCATGAAGGCCACTTGCCGACAAGACCATAGGCTTGAAAGGGTCCTCGATCGGATGCTTAAGAGGCTGGTCAGGGTTTTGATCGAATTGCTCAGAAACTTTTCCAGACACTGATCCAGGACCTTTGGCAGATGGCGCAGGTGACTGACCCGATGATTGTCCAGTAGGGTCGTGAGGCGTTGCCGGCGGTTGGGATTGGCGAGACACACTGAGTCTATGCTGGTGTTGCTGTTGCTTATTCGGTGCCTTCACTGGCGTCGGAGTAGCGAACCCATTTGGCACATTATTCTGCATATTATTTGGTACTGGCGCATTGCTAGGAGAGGGATGTCCAATTTGCTGTGAGGTCTCAAAACCTTGACTTTGTTTCACAGATGGTGACTGAAACTGCATGCCCGAGGGATCGCTAGGTTGTCGCGGCAGCGCAGTCTGCTGCATCTGGTCCGCAAACTGCTTCTGTTGCGTACTAAGGAAAGCTTGTTCATATGCCGCAAGATTCCTCTGATAATGCTCCCGAATCTCTTGCACGGCCATGGGAAACTGCATTGGGGGAAACTGAAGCTGCTGAGCTATAACCGGCCACATATTTGTGGCATTGATCTTCTTTGACCCACCCAGTTTCATGACGGTAGCATAGAGTTGAACCAAATTAATGGGGCGCCCGCAGACAATGGGGTTGGGATCCAGAGGTAAATTTCGCGACATCATAAATTTCTGTAATGACCTCATAAATCCTTCTGGATTAGGGGGTTTCGACATAGTCTGTTGCATCTGCCTGATGGCCGCCATTTGCTGGGGGTTGGCCATGGCGTTCATACCAGCTGCCACGGGACGGCCGGCCATAGCAGGATTCATATTCATCGGACGGGCTTGGCTTTGCATCTGCAAAGCGTGTATACGCTGCTGCTGCTGCTGTTGCTGTTGGTGTTGCTGTTGGTGTTGCTGTTGGTGTTGCTGTTGGTGTTGGTGTTGCTGTTGCTGTTGGTGTTGCTGTTGCTGTTGCTGTTGCTGTTGCTGTTGCTGTTGCTGAGCAGCCATTACCTGCTGATATCCCTGAGGCATGCCACCGAAATGCGCCTGCATTGGCGCTTGGACGGCGGCGGAGGTCATCGCTGTTGCAGGCGAAAATTGCGGCCCCATACCCTGAGGAAATGGTTGTCCAGGTATAAAAGAGCTATTCTGCGGAGTGTTGACTCTACTCGGATGATCTGACTGCGACGGGGACATATGGGGACCAACATGAGGACCAGCGGGAGAAAAAGGACTAGGGGACGCTGTCCCCATCCTCTGGACGCCATGCTGGTCAAAGTCCTGGATTATCGGTGACTGGGTGATGTTTGGTGACGTCCCTTGTTGAAGGTGCTGGTACTGGGCAGGATGCGGAGCGAATTGTGTAGCACCGTTCGCCGGTCCCTGGTACCCTGGGTATGGTACTTGATGGGGCGTTTGCGATCGCGACGCAGTTATTCCACCGGGTGCTTGTCGAGGCGACATTGAGAGGCCATCCTCGGGACGTGGCCGTTTAGATGGTATCACCTGGTTTGGGTTGTGGAAGCCAGGGGAAGCGTTTCGCGGCACGCCATTGAACATGCGCTGGTATTGATTGGGGTCGGGTGTGGGAGACGCATGGAGGAACGCCGTGGAAGGATCAATGGTCGCCTGATGGAAAGCACCATTATCATGGTTCGAAAGGTTCGAGGCGTCGGCTAGCCAGGCATTCATGTCGTGTGGTTTTACCAACCCATCTGCAAGGTGAAAGCTGTCAGAAATTATGAAACAGAAAAAATGACATCAATCATCAATGGGTGTCGACGAAGAATACAATATTGAAGCCATCATGACCCAAGTGGGAAAGTGTCTGGCCCAAATTTGATAATCCGCCGTCAAAGGAAGGGCTCTAGACGCGTCGAGTCGGACTGAGAGGCAAGTCGCGCTTGTCTGCGACACCGAACACACCACAGTCCGGACTGACAAGTGAGGGGAGGTTGGAGTGAAGGATGGGAAGGTTAAACCGTGGGAAGGGAACTGTTTCTTTGAGGACAAATGGACAATAATGATTTACATACCGACAAGGCTGGACAACTAAAATGCCGACTCACAAGCGGAGGATGGGCAGCCGGTCCCGAAATGGCAGCGGTTGGAAGGCTGAGAGAGGTTGCGAGGATGTGAGGTCACGGGACCATGAGCGCCGCAGGCAGAAAAAGTACCCTGGTGTTGTGGCGGGTTTGGACGGCCTGAGGGGGCAGAAAACATTAGCAAGTAGCAGGGGGGGCAGAGTAGCTTCTAAGCTAATACAAAATTATACGATTAAAAAAAGGGTAAATAATAAAAACACAAAAAAAAAATAGAGAGGATAAGCTATAAAGCAATCGGTAACTATCATTTGTAGCGTGCTTGATAGACCGGAGGAATGGAGGGTTGGGTAACAGTGCGTGGCCACAGTTGGTGCAGCGTGTGATAGGGATAAAAAGGTAAATCCAATAACTGAAAGCAAGCGGGGGGAAATGGGATGACAGGTGTACCTGGGCAAAGGTCGCAGTCAACTGTAGGGCCGTCTGAAATGTTGTATTTTAATTTAGATTTTTTTGGAGGGGATATTTTATTTCTCCTACTTGCCCTGGGGAGGGAAGGGAGGTCGCTTGGGAAGGAGGAAAGTGGAGGCACGGGGTAGAAAGGCAGGAATGGAGACGGGCGTGGAGAGAGGAACGGACGCTTCAGGAGTAAAAAGGAACTAAACAAGAAACGTAATTAGACAAAAAAAAAGGGAGTGTACATACGAAAACTGGCGTATAACTTTCCAGTAAGTTATTTTACCAGTGGGCAGCAGAACACAGGAGAAGTCTCAGGCTGGCAGTCATCAGTAGTCGGTTAGCATTATTGGCGGTAAAGGGGAGGGAATCAGAGGAAACAGTAGGCGGAAAGCGGCGGCAAGACGAAAAAGAGGCTGGGCTTTGCGGCTTAGGTAACACTAGCAGTGGATCCATGGGTATGCCACTTTCCCTCTTTCGGACAACCATGTCAATCGCGGTTTTTGGTCATTAGCATTTTATCCTGTCCATTGGTTCAAGCATTATTGATCCTGAATGAACTGTGAGGATAGCTGGCTCTTTCATCTGCCTAGAAAAAAAAAAAAAAAGAGAGAGCCACCATGTCCCCTGCAGTCAAAATGAACATTTTGCTCGTAGGCTCAGTGATGTATTGACTCGCAAAGATCAAACTCATGATCAGCAGCACACCCTCAATCCTTGCCAATTAGTCCATAACAGCAATCACTCGATCACCACTGTAGTTTTTTCAGAAGCACAGAGACAGGCCATATCAATAAGGTGGTATATGTTAGAAATGTTCAGGTTCTACCGACTCCGGAGAACTTATAGCAAGTGGCAGCTTTCCAACTGCCATATGTGTATATCAGGATGGAGAGTCCGTTTGGTAAAATTACGTTGGCCAGTATCTATTAATTGAGCTTTTAAGGAGGACATAGGGCCTAGGACAGGTAGGGGAGGAAAGAATTAGCTGAGAATGATGAAAGATGATCTTTGCAACAGGAAAATCAGAGACGAGGGCACCTGATTCCCTTATAACTGTAGTTCCATCAGCTACTTGTACTAAGCCCACCCAATAAATTCGCCTGATCTGAGTAGTTGAGGTATGGATGGACATTTACCGGCCGACTTGACGGCACTCGTTGTCCCCCAGCCCTTGCACGCATCCGTCTAAATCTGTAATGATTGTGGCTCTATGTCTTTCTGGGTCCCTTTTGATTTTTCTCGTTTCTTTTTTTTTTCCTGGACAGGGGCCTTCCACTGTCCCACCTGCCACGTCCTTACGGTTCTCCACTAAAATGGTCATTGATTGATGTGAATTGGTTCCCGTGTAGTGTGGACTCTGGGCTCTTGTGAATCTATATGGAGACGGGCACCATGTTTAGGGATGCACTATGGGCAATTCAAATCAGATTGGGCTTTATTTTGTTCGGCGAGATAATCAGACATCTTAACTCAAATAAATGTTGGGACTTGGCCAAACCAAGGGAGCGATCACTGGCGATCCCTCACCATATATATATTTTTTTCGATGTTACACACCCACTCCATGCACATTCAAAAGGCATTCGGCACCAATATATTTACCAAAATTCCACGTAGAAACCAACATCCACCGGGCATTTCCCAATCAGAGTGGACCGAACAACCACACAAGACAATTATATATTGCTACTAAAGGGACCTACAGTATGACTTGACTAATGATCATGTATACAATCTAGTACGCCCTACAAATTATACTAGCAAAGGCGGTTATTTATTGCAATGAAATATGTCAAGCACATTTCTAAAAGGAGTTTTTCCTATTCCTCATAA
>ML732205.1:0-21465 GCA_009176345.1 Aspergillus leporis | reverse complement strand
AAAAAAAAAAAAAAAACACACACCAAAAAAACATGTTAAAGGGCGATATTATTAGGAATTCGATTTGTTTCCAATATCAGCCGGGTTTAACTCCGTATATTGAGTTGTGGTCGAGCTCTCATTCACGTGACCAAAATCGTGAGCTACGTTCGAACCAGTTTGGTCATGACCAAAGCAAAAGCTCCGATTCCTTGAACACCACCAAATCGTACAAACCCTACTCAGATCTCTTAAACATTCATCTTATCCATTTCCTGACTCTCGCTCTACGCTATCGCTTCTTGTCTCTGCTAGATTTTCAAGATGGGAGACGTCGCCGTGGAGAATCCGGCGAACAACGTCACGCCTCTTACCAAGCCAGCTCCATTGGACACTATCCCCAACATAGAATCCATCGAAGGCACAGGGACCGACGGAAGTGATGAATATGCCACCCTGAAGAAACTTCAGAGACATTTAGAGTATGTTGGAGCATAAAGCTACCCACAACTGATATTGACGCCTTAACAGATACATTCAGCTCCAGGAGGAGTACATCAAGGATGAGCAAAGGTAAGCTATTAGCCACCTCGTACTACAGTGGTGATAATACTGACGCATATGTGAACCTCAGGAGCCTGAAAAGAGAACTCGTCCGTGCACAAGAGGAAATCAAGCGGATACAGAGTGTTCCCCTGGTTATAGGCCAGTTTATGGAAGCGATCGATCAAAAGTACGGTTTCAAGATGGGCTTGATACAAGGGATTGTGCTAAGAGAATTTGTTTAGTACCGGAATTGTGCAGTCATCAACCGGCTCGAATTATGTCGTCCGTATCCTTTCCACGCTTGACCGTGAGAAGCTTAAGCCGTCGTCCTCGGTCGCTCTTCATCGCCACTCCAATGCCCTCGTTGATATTCTGCCTCCAGAAGCTGACTCCTCCATTGCTATGCTGGGTGAAAACGAGAAACCAGACGTGACGTATGCTGATGTTGGTGGGCTCGACATGCAGAAGCAGGAGATTCGGGAGGCAGTGGAATTGCCGTTGACACACTTTGACCTTTACAGACAAATTGGTGGGTTGATGTCCTTGGATTAGCCGACGGTTGTGTGGTGTTACTTACCATAATAGGTATCGATCCTCCTCGTGGTGTTCTACTATACGGCCCCCCCGGAACTGGCAAGACCATGTTGGTCAAAGCAGTGGCGAACAGCACAACTGCCAGCTTCATTCGAGTAAATGGCTCCGAGTTTGTGCAGAAGTATCTGGGTGAAGGTCCTCGTATGGTCCGTGACGTGTTCAGGATGGCTCGGGAGAATGCTCCTGCTATCATTTTCATTGATGAGATTGACGCCATTGCCACGAAACGTTTCGACGCTCAAACCGGCGCTGATCGTGAGGTTCAACGTATTCTCCTGGAACTCCTAAACCAGATGGACGGTTTCGAACAATCGAGCAATGTTAAGGTCATCATGGCTACCAACCGAGCCGATACTTTGGATCCGGCTCTGTTGCGTCCTGGTCGTTTGGACCGAAAGATCGAGTTCCCATCACTTCGTGATCGGAGAGAGCGTCGGTTGATCTTTTCCACTATCGCGTCTAAGATGTCGTTGTCCCCAGAGGTCGACCTGGATTCGCTGATTGTGCGCAATGAGCCATTGTCTGGTGCCGTCATTGCCGCCATCATGCAGGAAGCTGGTCTACGAGCTGTGCGGAAGAACCGGTACAATATTATCCAAACTGATCTCGATGATGCCTATGCCGCCCAGGTGAAGACTGGACAGGAAGCAGACAGGTATGTTTTGATTACGCACTAGGCCCGTCGAGCAGAAATGACTAACAAATGGCAGGCTTGAATTCTACCGGTAGATGGGCGATGATGTACTGTTTTATTTAATGAGGTAGAAATACTGGAATACATGGCGTAACATGTGTTGTAACGTCAAATATTTAGGCATTTTATCACAAATGTAGGAAAAGGATTGATGTGTTCGAAAGTGCCCATAAAGCCCTGGCAAGTTAAAGGGGCGTGTGAATGGATGCCTTGGAAGTATTAGGTTGTACAAGTTAACACCCGGGCCTACTGGCCTAGGCAGTGATGCAGGCTCCACACTGATTGTACCTATCAGTTCCGCCAAGATTACCGTAGGTCGTTAGATAGGCGGGCGATCTTACCAGTCTTTAGTATTTACTGTACTCCGGAGTGCTTATTAAAGCTCCCGAGGGGGCGGTCTTACATCATCACCGGCAGTACGTAGTTTCTTAGTATCTCTTTGAAACATCCTGAATGAGCGAGAAGAAAGAAGGAAGAACCGTGATGTGATGACACGAAAGACAGGACTGGAAATTACGTGTCATGAAATAAAGTAAGATGAACGGTCATAGAATCATAATAATAGAAGCAATTCCAATCGATGAACTGTCTTCTCTCCAGGGGACAACGTTCCTGGTGGTATTGATTATTAGGTTTCGTGGATTAAGTGATTGGAATACCCGTGATGAAGGAGCTCCACTCCAATCCTATGACGCATAGGCCTTCTCCCTGATTGGTTGGTTACCCGCAGGCAGGTCGCTCCGCAACCGGGTCGCTCATCCGCATCACCTCACGCTCCCCAGACCTGAAGGTACTCCCCGACTTCCCTCACTCTCCCTCTTTCCTATCATCTATCCCTTTCCACTCATATCTCATCATTCCTTCGCTCCATTATCAATAGAATTCATTGATAGCTTTCTTTTGATTTCGTTCGTTGAAGTGTTGCCTTCTCTTCCCTGTTGTCTCTCACCATGAAGTCGGCCTCCTTGGTCACAGCCTCCGTGCTGTTGGGCTGTGCCTCCGCCGAGGTTCACAAGCTGAAGCTCAACAAGGTGCCAGTATCGGAGCAGTTTGTAAGTGAAACCGTCCATTCTCTGGCTCCGCGAACATTCTTGGACCGGTCTGAAGCTTGTCGGTACATCGCTGACTGAATCGTGCAAAGAGCTTGAACAACATCGATGCCCATGTGCAGGCTCTCGGCCAGAAGTACATGGGAATTCGTCCCAACATTCATCAAGAGATCCTCAAAGAGAACCCCATCAATGATTTGGGACGTCATGATATCCTTGTTGACAACTTCCTGAATGCCCAATGTACCAGACCCCAGCTGTTCCGGTACCTCTGAAGAGAACTTCGACTTACATGTGGACACTCTTAGACTTCTCCGAAATTGAAATCGGTACCCCTCCACAGAAGTTCAAGGTTGTCCTTGATACTGGCAGCTCGAATCTCTGGGTACCATCCTCAGAGTGTGGCTCCATTGCCTGCTATTTGCATAACAAGTACGATTCATCTTCGTCGTCTACGTTCAAGAAGAATGGCAGCGAATTTGCCATTAAGTACGGCTCCGGTAGCCTGAGTGGATTTGTTTCTCAGGACACCATCAAGATCGGTGATCTCAAGGTGAAGGATCAACTCTTTGCCGAGGCCACCCAGGAACCTGGCCTTGCTTTTGCTTTTGGCCGCTTCGATGGTATCCTCGGGTTGGGTTTTGACACAATCTCTGTCAACAAGATTACTCCTCCCTTCTATAGCATGCTGGACCAGAAGCTTCTTGATGAGCCGGTCTTTGCTTTCTACCTTGGGGATGCCAACAAGGAGGGAGATAGCTCCGAAGCGACATTTGGCGGCGTTGACAAGAGCCACTACACCGGCGAGTTAATCAAAATCCCTCTTCGCCGCAAGGCCTACTGGGAGGTCGACCTGGATGCTATTACTCTTGGCGACAGCCGCGCTGAGCTCGACAACACCGGTGTTATTCTGGACACCGGAACTTCCCTCATTGCCTTGCCTACCACCCTTGCCGAGCTGATGTAAGTTAATCATGTAAACTGCATGCTTTGGGTACTTTACTAATTTTAGCTCTGCAGTAACAAGGAGATCGGCGCCAAGAAGGGCTTCACCGGCCAATACTCGGTTGACTGTGACAAGCGTGACGGCTTGCCTGACCTCACCTTCACCTTGAGTGGGTACAACTTCACTATTGGTCCCTACGACTACACCCTCGAAGTCCAAGGCTCCTGCATCAGCGCCTTTATGGGCATGGACTTCCCCGAGCCCGTCGGGCCCTTGGCCATTCTGGGTGACGCATTCCTCAGGAAGTGGTACAGTGTATATGATCTTGGCAACGGCGCCGTCGGCCTGGCCAAGGCCAAGTAAAGGTCAACCAATTTCCCACTGATTGTTTGTGTATGAGAGACCAATGGTACATGAAAGCCCACCTTATTAGCTGGTTGGCCTTTTCCTTTTTTCATGGGAGATGGAGAGAGGGTCAGTCGTTGATGGCCTCAAACCTATCTTGTTATTGTTTCCCCTGTGATGTAGTCAGTCGTTGAACATGTTCTAATGACATTCAAGTTGGGTGTTGATAAATTTTCCACGCTTCTTTGAAGTACATATGTATTCTTGATCCAACGGTGCTAGTAGTACTTTGGTATGCCACTGAGCGTGGTACATCCCAGAGTTTTCCCATCAACGAAGAAACACCGCTAGGCGCAAGTACTCCGTAGGAAAGGGCCAATGCTCCCCGCCCATACAGCTTATAATAGTGCTACTTTCCGACAGTTACTAATCACTTACGTCTCTCCAGGTTCGGCCCATATTTTTGCTACCGAGTCTTTTGTTGCCTCGCGTCTGCCTCAACCAACGTCATGCCCGCCCTTCCTATATACGGACAACATAGCATAGGAAAATGCGAGTAAAAGGCACACATCATACCTAATGTGTACTTGCAATTTCGAAGATTGTGAGAAGCCTTCAGCGCGCACAAATGGGGAATGCATCATTTGCGATAGCCATCTGCGTGCCAAACATCTTCGCCCTGAACACCATATGTGTCCTAAATGGGAGGTGAGTGAATTTGCTATACTCGATAGGCGCCCTGAAGAGAGATCACATATCAATTATTGACTGAAAGGACGGAAAAGCCTACGACCCTGTCGCCCGAGATGCAGAACAAAGAGAAATCACAAATCTAAAGGTCGACACGTCGGCACTCCTCTCTCGGGCTAGCTTTTTGCGTCATAGTTGCCCTTGTTCAATTGCACAACCTCTTCAATATAACCGCGACATGCGCTCTTCAGTCATGGGCAGCATGAACTACGACATTGAGATCTAATTTAATGACGGAATTAGCTGGCTGGCAAGCATTCGAAGATCTAATGCAGCTTCCCCGCCGCCGGACCTCCAATGCTATATAATGCGCAGTAAAGTTGCCACGCTTCTATTTCTAGACAAAACAAATGTCCCTGCGCCGAGAATATTCGATTACAACGTCAACGGTGGAAATCCTATTGGTATGGCTTATATTCTTATGGAAAAGCTACCTGGAAAGTCGCTGCGTTGGTCTGTTGTGCCCCCAGAGCAGAGAAAGAAAGTTATGAGTCAACTGGCAGACATATATATCGAACTTCAGGCGTTCCCATTTGATCAGATGGGTTCACTTAATTATCCAGGAACTGATCAGGTTGGACCTTTCGCAAGAGAATCATTGACAGACTATTGTGACGGTCAAATGAGACAGATAGGGCCCCTGCCTTCTCACAAAGAATTTCTCCTTATGAACATCCAAATTTTACTAGATTGAATTGCAAAGGGAGAATGTTATACTAAGCAAGAAGTTGATGCATTCCCGATTCACCACTTTCTCCTTGACTCGCCTCTGGAGGTCTTGTCATACTATTACCATGACGATACACAATTCTACTTAAGGCATGCAGATGATAAAGGGGATCACCTTCTTGTTGATGACGACTACAATATCACAGGCATTGTTGATTCTGAATGGGCGTATACAGATGCAAAACCGGCAGCTTTCAATTCAACGCTAATGCTCCTCCCTGTTGCTGATTTCCACGATGGGAAAAGCCAACTTGGTGAGGACGAACTGATTTTTTGCCCTGTTACTGGAAGATAAAGGGTACCTGCAACTGGCGAAGATTGTGAAGAGTGGCCTTTAATTCACCGGTTTGAATTTTGTTGCGAGTATAGTTCGGCTGATTGGAACGGTTTTCTCGACCTTTTCTTCGGCCTCGCAAGGCCCTAGACATTGACGGGGATCTGAAATGAAAAGCATGGAGGAGAAAGCCCTATCCAAGTACGGAGACGATAGTCAGCCAAAGGAGCTGATGACCTGTTGTCAATTGGAATAGACAGTATCAACAGCTACTTTAAAAGTAGCCGTTCGCCTACTGGTGCAACGTCGCTTGTATTTTCTTTTCTTTTATTCTTAGTCGTGGGTCGTTGTGGTCTTTGTATAGCAACTCATTAAGATGGGCAAAAGTTGACATCGCAGTTGAATAGTTTTTATACATTGTTGTGTTTTTTTAACAATCGAATCAACCTATAAAGAACAGAGAACCTCTTCGTTAACATTGTTGGGTCCTCCATCTAGCATATGCAAGTACCTATCACCAAAGGACCATTCTTACAATACAGTCGGTTCACTTCGAGGCACATATACACTCTTTGATTCATTTCTATCAGAATGAGAGGAAAACTCACATAATCAATAAATTGATAATAGGATAATAGAAAGTGAAAGGAGAGGAGAGAGCGAGAAATATAACCACCGACGCGGCGAGAGAAAGCACCTACGCCAACCCCATCACGATAACCGAAAAACAAGTCAAAGTATCATAACTATGGATTTCCACCACCCGCAGCCCTGATAGTTCAGCAAGCGCTCCCCACTGCTCCTTTGAGCGCTCTTTTCCACCCAACAAGGCCATCAATGAGAGATCTGCCAGGGTCGCCTGCCAGGGCACATTAGTCTCTGGTAGGACCATCTCGTCAATCAGAATCCGCGAATCAGTGGCCATTGCAGCGGCTAAATTCTTGAGAATCTGGACGCATTGGGTGTCGGGGTAATCGTGGAAAATCCAGCGGAGGTAATAGTATTTGGCACCTTAGAATTGGGTCAGACGGGGAACTAGGATAGGGTACATAGGAAGTAGTATTGCCTTTGACGACCTGTGCCTGGAAGAAATCAAGCGCCATAACTTCCACCCCGTCAATACTGGGGAGCTTGTCTACTGCTTGCGGTAGATCTTGGAGAACCAGCCGTCCGCTTAAATTTGGATACTTGTTTCTGAGCTGGATGCACTGATGGCCGTGGCCACCTCCCACATCGACGAGGAATGGACTGTTTGATTCTTCTGGTAAACCAGCGATTGTGCGAACCTCTGCCTCGAATCGATTGAATCCAACTGTCCAGTCGCTTGACTTCAAGGTGGTCATTGTTTGCTGCATGGCATCAAATTGCTTTGGGTGTTGGGCAAGCCACGCAATGTTAGTAAGGTCGGTATGGAAGGCCTTCTGAAATGGTGTTTTGGTATTAGTGGTAATTTCTTGGTAGTTTGTCTCAGCGAAGAAGCTGGGATATGCCTGGATGGCTGGGCCACAGTTGTCGAAACTGGTGTAGTGTTTTCATTGTTAGTTTGGGCTCGTTCCTTTTGTCATTGATTGCTGAGGATGTACATACGCGTGGTAGACGAAGGCTTCTGCTGCACCACTGGCTAGAAGATGAGTGCTTTTGTTTGCCTTGAACCCCCCCTGGCTGGCCTCTATGATTAAGTCATTTGACGCAAGGTAGCGAACGATGCGTTCTATATGTCGCATTCAGCAGCAGATAGAGGTGGAGGTGGGAAGTGAACAAATTTAGAAACTGCATAAGCACCTTACCGAGTAGTTGAGAACTGGCACCCGACTGCTCTGCGAGCTGAGATACTTGCAGAGTTGCTTCGCTTTGGGAGAGTGACCGGAACAGCCCTAACTCGATCCCAAGACGGACGGTTGCAATCTGTAAGTGCTGGAAGAGTGTGAGCTGGGGATATAATAGTGAAGTACATATAAGATAGCAGCATATTAAGTTCATATATACCTTGTTAAAAAGTCCCATAAGCGTGTCCTTGGGAGTTTCCAAGTCTGATAGGACTCGATGAAGGGCACTCCGGATATTAGCGCGACCTGCTTCATCGGCCTCTCCGGCCAAAGATCGAACTTTGGCAATGATTGCTTCCATTGAGAAATAACGTATAATTGGTATTTAGAAGAATGTAAGGGAAAGTAACTTACATATCTATGAAGTATGGGTCTTTTGCTGTCATTTATAGATTCGTGTCTCTATAGCTCCACGGACACTCCATGGAGCTGAAGCGCCTGTGATTGGCTATTTTCAGTATACCTCCGATCCTATCATAAAACCATAACCGACCCATCCATGCATATCTCCTCTATGGAGTACATGCGCAAGTATACCTAGACCACAGTCACTAGAGGTTGTTGGCATTTACAAGCCACGTGATATGACCAGCCCATTGTTCCACCAGCGCGTGTGGATTTAATCGTGAATTTTAGGTCTGATCATGCTAGATCTCGAGATAAACCATTGATATCATCATTGATTAGTGTTCAAGCATACAAATGCTTGTAATGATCTCATATGTAAAGACAACACAGCGGTAATTTTATACTTACTCATAAGAGGCTCAAACAGGCACTAGAAGGGGGGGTATTTCGTGCGACATCAGTATGCGATGACTGTCAACGGCTCTTTTATGACTAAGGACATAAACTCTTTTTCGAGTCCTGACCGAGAGAGCATGTGACCTTCACTGTATGAAGCAGTTTCTCGGAGGAATGCAGATATCGTAATACTACTATCAACCATGCATGGGAGTATTGTATGGATAGTTTCTCTTAATACTACTCCCATATCAAAAGAGGGTCCAGCCGAAGTTTGAGTCTCGCCCCGCACGGCCCAACAAGACCAAACCAAGGTTGACTGGCCTTAGGCTGCCAAACCTTCTTGCTCCAAACTGCTTGCTTTTCTTCTCTTTCATCATCACCCCATCCACCCTCACACGACCCGACCGCATTATCCTTTGTTCAATTCAACGCTTATTTATTGGTATTTTCTGCGCTTCTCGTAGCGCATCTAACCGACTGCTCTTACGTCTATTGTGGATATCTCCCCATAGGCTATTTTCCGTCGCGTCATCATTGTGGCGACGACTGACTACCTCTGCGCACCTGAGCTACATTAACCCACCCCAACTCAACCCGCGAACCAAGTCGGAACATCTTACATCGCTCTCGCTGCAAGCTGTTGGATTCCTGCAGCTTCAAATCGGGTTCGATCAAAGCTCGTCCTTGTCGGTTCTGAGATCCGCAATCAAGCGCGTTGGGCATGGATCCATAGCTGCCGGGATCGGCGTTTCTGCTCGCAATTTAACCGTATCACCCCCTCTTTTACTTGCTCTGTCAATAGAGGTAGGGGTCATCAAAGAGTCTGGAAGAAAGAACCAAGTAGAAACGAGTTAAATTACACAGGAGCATGCTCCTCCGGTTACCGCCCAGCCTCCACTACCCGATCACCGTAACGTCGCTGCTTAAACAGCCTGGCGATTCGGTGGAAAGGGACGAGGCCCTGTTTTGGTATGTTTACCAAACGACTGTCACCGAGGGTGATGGGCTGGGCAACAAGGTTGAAGTTTTGCGCAAGTTTCCGACCAAGTTCGAGTCCACTGCTGATGGTGAGGTGGTTCAATGGAAGATTGCGAAAGGGGATATCATCGACGAACCGTAAGTTTTCTGTTGTTTTGTCATGGGGCTTTCTAGCATGGCTCGCATGGTTCCGGTGGTTGACTTGTGGGATAGTGTCGAGGTTGTTGAGATTGATGAGCCATGTGCTCACGAAGTTCAGTTTGGGGGGCTCTGCGCGGAGTGTGGGAAGGATATGACCGAGTAAGTTACAGAAATAATGAGACTGTTGCGATGCTGGGTGGGATTTGACTTGTCTATCTTCTGCAGGTCTACTTACAATACGGAGGTGACGGATTCGATGCGCGCACCGATTCAGATGGTCCATGATAATACCTCACTGACTGTGAGCGAAAAGGAGGCCACGCGTGTGGAAGAAGATGCGAAGCGTCGGCTACTGGCGAATAGGAAACTGTCTCTCGTGGTAGATCTTGACCAAACCATAATCCATGCCACTGTCGATCCAACCGTTGGGGAATGGATGGAAGACAAGGATAATCCGAACCATCAGGCTCTTAGCGATGTTAGAGCATTTCAGTTGGTTGATGATGGACCGGGCATGCGTGGTTGCTGGTACTATGTCAAGTTACGACCAGGGTTAGAGTCATTCTTGCAAAACGTCTCAGAGCTCTATGAATTACATATCTACACCATGGGCACCCGAGCGTATGCGCAACATATTGCAAGTATCATAGACCCAGACCGGAAGCTGTTCGGCGACCGCATCCTCAGTCGCGATGAGAGTGGGAGCCTGACTGCTAAGAATCTTCATCGTTTGTTTCCTGTGGACACGAAGATGGTTGTTATTATTGATGATCGCGGGGATGTTTGGCGCTGGAACCCTAATCTCATCAAGGTTTCCCCATATGATTTCTTTGTTGGCATTGGCGATATCAACTCGAGCTTTCTCCCCAAGAAGCAGGAGTTAGGGGCAGTCAGCAAGGCTGGAGACAAGACGGGGCTGAAACCACTGAAGCCGTCTCCACCTGAACATCATGTCAATGGCACAACGGTGAAGCAAGAGGGGGAAGTGTCGGCGTTAGAACAACTTGTGACTATGGGTGGTGGAGATAATCCAAGACTACTACAAGAACAGAGTGACGCTCAGGAAGAGACAATAATGCATCAGGTTGAGGATCGCCCACTGTTACAGAAGCAAAAAGAGCTAGATGCTGAAGATGAGACTGCCGAGAGCAGCGATACCTCTTCTAGCGTGGACGAGTCGCAAGACGCAAGCAAACAGCGGCATCACTTGCTAGAAGATAATGATCGGGAACTATTTCAGCTGGAAGAACGGCTCGAGCAGGTGCATAAACAATTTTTCGAAGAGTATGATCGAAAGCGAACGAGATCTTTGGGCGGAAGAGTGGCAGCCCTAAGAGGCGAGAAGACGCCCTCGAAAGAGAAGGATGTTGACCTGAAGCTAGTGCCCGATGTCAAGGACATTATGCCACAGATTAAGCGCCGAATCCTCGGTGGTGTGGTTCTGGTATTTTCCGGGGTACTTCCTTTAGGGACAGACACTCAAAACGCCGACATCTCTCTATGGGCGAAGAGTTTTGGGGCCGTGATTTCTCAGAAGATCAACCTGAAGACCACACATCTGGTGGCCGGCCGTAATCGCACAGCCAAGGTTCGGGAGGCGACACGCTACCCCAACGTTAAGATCGTCACGACGCAGTGGCTCTTAGACGCCCTGACGCAATGGAAATGGCTGGATGAGGAACCGTACTTACTTCCTGTCCACCCTGATGATCGGGGAGAGCCCATATCACCTGGTTCCAAGGAGATGGAAAGCGGATGGCTTTCGTCTTCTGAAGACACAGGAGGGTTTTGGACCGAGGAAGAGGACGCTCCAGAATATACAGACATTCTCAAGTCCACCGGACTCGATGAGCATTCACCCATCGGTTACGACGAGGACCAGCAGGCTGCTATTCACGAGGAACTAAAGGAGTTTCTTGGCAGTGACGACGAAAGCGAAAGTGACAGTGAAGCGATGCCCTTGGCGGAGGACGCGGCCTCGAACAAGAAACGGAAACGCGAGGAAGTATCAGAAGGCGGGGACGAAGTAGACAGCCAAGAAGGCGGCGATCCACCAGGTTCGCGCCTATCACAGCGTATCAAGCGCTCATACAAGCGGAGTACGGGTCTGAAAGAGGTATCGAGCGCCGGCCATGAACTCCCCTCGCAAGAACCTTCCGTACCCACAGAGCCCATCGTTGAAGACGCACAGAATGAACCGGAAGACCCAGCATCTGAAGACATAAATGCCAATTTCCCAGAAGATCCCGCAGAGGACGACGACGAACTTGAGCGGGAGATGATGGCCGCGTTCGAAGATCGCGACTATGACTCTAAAGCGGAAGAGGACATTGCAGCGGAGAATGGATGATCTATTCCTTCTTTCACCCTTTTTTCCTCCCCCCTTTGTACTTGGTTGTCTTCTCATTCTGCTGTTCATATGGAGGCGTTGGGGTGTATGAGGTGACCCGGTAGCTGCTACAGCAGCTATCTGATAATTCGCTATATGATTGTTGTTGATATGATTACCGTTTGGTATTCCAGATTGGCTGAGATTTATGCTTTCTCATTTCGTTGCAATTGGTGCGATGCAATGGTGGCATAGCGATGGCGTTGGGTATCTAACTCACATCTTTTTGTTCCATTGTCTGATAAGTTGTCAATAGTAGCCCTGGTGTTTCGCTGCACTTCTAGTTTTCGAGAAAATAAAGCCGATATCGAATTTTGGATATCATATACCATACAAAATAACGCCCATGGATTCATACAGATCAGATCCAGTCATCCCACCATCATTATAATCATCATCATCATCATCATCATCATCATAAAACAATCATAGAAAAAGAACCGCAAAAGAAAAGAACAAGGAAAAGGAAAAAAGAAAGAGACTCAGTCATATACGTCGCGATTGACCTGCCACGACAGAATCATCATCCATAGAAAGAAAATGGTATTCACCAGCTCAAATGCAAATGCCGTTTTCCAGCAATCACCTGCAGTCCTTGTTAGCCCTGAAATAAAAAAATAAAATAAAAAAAGGAAACGAAATTGAAGGAGGGTCAAGGGAGGAACTCACAAATAGTCTTCTGCGTCAACCAAGCCAATGTCTGCATATTATTCCCCCCAGCCCTATTATCAGTAACATAGATCTGGCAATTATCATCGACGTTCCCCACGACCCCGTACAACTGCAACGAGGTCTCGATCAACCCCGTTAACCACAGAACGAACAGGATGAAACTGCCCAAGATGATAATGCCCGGCAGCAGGAAGCGTTGGGCGGCTAAGATGAGAATAAGGATGATAAAGAAGATGCCTAGAGCGCCGGAGACGACCATGAAGGGGAAGAGCCTTTGATTTTTGGCCGGTGGTTAGTATATATATACATACTAGGTGGTTTAAAATTGGAGGGTGGGTGGTGTGATATGAAAAGAGAAGGGAGTATATTTACCATGGTGTTCCTAGACGCATCTCCGATTGTACGGACATGAGCCAGGCGAAGATACCCATGCAGATGGCCGATGCAGATAACACGATGAGGATCCAGATGTTGAGTTGAAGTTCGGGCCAGTGGTAGCGTCTGCGGCGATATCTGATTACGGCCATTTTTTCGTCTTGCTTTCTTTCTTCTTTTTCTCTTTGATGATTGCTGGCTGGCTCTGTATCTGAGGAAGTGTATGTATGTTTGTATATGTGTGAAAGACCTGTTTTCCGTGTCGGAGATATATAACTTTCAAATCAGGCCAGTCTGCAACTCTGCATGGGTATATATATATATAGATATAGATGACTCCGCCGTGATGTTTTTTTTTGTTTTGTATACACTTAGTTTTTTATCAGGTATACTTGCGGGGAGAAAATGAAACTGCGGTCACTCCTTCCCACTGCAATGGGCCCGTCGGGCAGAAGACAAGGCGATTCAATTGGTGACGGAATGCAGGAGGTAAGAATGAAGCGCAGTAGAAAAGACAGCGCATCAGCGCCGTAATGGCGTTCGTTGGGCTGTTGTTCTTCTTTTGTTTCGGATTCCTTCAGAGTGGTTAAATGGGATTGAATTGTTATGTAAGCGGTGGAGGATTCGCCGCTATGGGTTGTTAGTATATTATCTGATAGACAATAAACGTAAAAAAAAAAAAGAAAATGGGAGAGAAGAGAAAGAACGGTTGATTGTATGACTGAATCAAAGGAGATGTGGAGTAAAATCTCTATGTAAAATGAGGTGGCAGGTGGGAATTGCGGTGGCAGGGGTACGGGGGGAATTTCTTGATATATCCACTGTACCCTAATTATCTGCAATGCTTTTACTTTTATGTACCACAGAGAAAACCAACCAAAAAAACCAGTCTTGAAATCATGTCAATGTCATTGTACACATACTAATAAAAAAGCCATGCGGTCGTCTAATAATAAATAGAAAAAGAAAAAAATCTTCTTCAGTTGTCATCCTCCAGCCTATATATCTACATCCCCACTCACAGGAGGGTGTCACCCAGGGCGCTGCGCACCAGCGAGCAACCTGTGCGAATAGTCTCGGAAGCGCCCACCGACTCAAGGCTAGGGTTGACCTCCACCAAGTCCATCGCCACCAGGTTACCTGTCTCATGCACACACTCACAGATGAAATCACCCTCTCGGAGAGTCAGACCGCCACGCACGGGAGTGCCGGTGCTGGGGGCCCATTGGGGATCCAGAGCATCAACGTCGAATGAGAGATGGATAGGAGTATCGTTTCCGATGTGGGCCAGGGCCATCTCGACCACGCGACCAATACCGTAGCTATCAACAAGTTAGCCTTTTTTTTTTTTTTTTTCACTGTCTTTCTTTCTTTCTTTTCCGTTCTGGGATTGAAACATACCGGTCAACATCGTGCATGCTGAACGCCTTGATGCCATGCTCCCGGAGCAACTGCTTCTCGCCGCGATCAACATCACGCAGACCAATGTACACCAGTTTGCGAGTGCTGATGATGTGCTCATCCTTCAACCAGCCGAAGATGTCCCTCTGTTCCTCGCGGGCCAACCGAGTCAGGAAGGCCATGGGCATGCCGTGAATATTTCCACTGGGGCTCATCTCGGGAACGTTAATATCGGCATGTGCATCGACCCAGATGACCGCGAGCTCGCGACCCAACCGTTCGCGGGTAGCCTTAGCCGAGCCGGAGATGGATCCGATCGCGATCGAGTGGTCACCTCCTAGCGTCAAGACCATCTGGCCCTCCTTGGCCTTCTCGTAGACCTGTGTGCTCAGCGCTTCAGTCACGGCGCTCACGGCGCGGGGCTTCTTCATGCCACGGTGGTCGGGGTCCTCGGCAGGGATTTGCTTTTCATAATAGTGGACGGTGTCATCATAGTCGAGCTTGTAGCCCAGGTCGTCGCGAAGTTGGTCGAGAAGGCCAGCCTCGACCAAGGCCATGGGGGCTGCTTCGACGCCAGCTTTGCACTGTATGTCGAGGAGAAGAAAACAATTAGTTTTTGTTTTTTGGTCCTCGTAGTGAAGTCTTGTGATCGAAATGATCGGCAGATATGCGTGGGAGAGTGAAGAATCATACCTGGCCGCCATTGAAGCCGACTGCCACCACACCCAGTTGGTTGGGCTTGGTGAGGAATCGCTGTGTGATAGTTGATGGCTGGGTCATTGTGGAAAATATGTAGGAGGTTTGGTAGACGGGAAAGAGAGTCAAGAGAAGGTCAGAAAGGGTCTTGATCTGATAGAGAGTAAAAAAAAGATTCTAGAAAGTGGAACCTGAAAGATAAGATCTTGCAAGTGGGGAACGTTTCTTCTTCTTCCGAGGGGTTTGGGAAAAGAATCAACAATGAATTGTTCCTCTTCAACTGACTGGAAATTCACTAAAAGCGAGGTAGGATAAATCTCAGGTAATAGGAAAAGAAATAGAACCCATGACAGGGGAAATTGAGGATATTTATGTTGCAGGGCTTCGTGGGGCATTCACCCGCGGTACTCTTGGGCCATCGCTAAGACCTGCTTTTAGGGATCGTGCACTTCCCCTAAGTACAGGTCGAGGAGAGAAGCCCGCGACGGCGTCAGCATCCCACTCCACCCCAAATTTTCATTAGCAATCCTTTTAAAAGATAGGAGATAGAAATCTGGGAAAACAAAAGTTAAGAGGTCTTGTTTGAAAACAGGTTAAAATTATGGATGTGTTGGAATAGCACGGGTATCATTATGGCTTATGACGCTATCTATACATTCCTCACTACATACAGAGATAAACAGAGACTAATCCGCTCAGGGACGAGGCTCTCCCAGAATAAGCTCCCGGAGGATCGCATCTGCCTTCGGCGCTTCCACGCGGCCCTTCTCTCCCATGCGCATCATCTGTCCGACAAACCAGCCCAGTTTACCCAGCTGATTCTTGGTCCGGATTTGTTCGACCATCTGCGGGTTTTCGCTGATCGCTGCTTCAGCCAAAGCAACATATTCCTCTCGAGAAAGAGGACGGAGGAGCAAATTTTCCTCCTCTAGTAACTGAGGGATTGACCGGGAGTCCCCATCAAACACCATGGCTAGTACCTGCTTCGCTGTAGGGCCTGTTATTAGCTTTCGTTGAAGGTGATCGATGATCTGGGCCAGAGAGAGCGCGCGAACTCGTTCTGCATCCCAAGGAAGGTCCGCTTTGGTCAACAGGCCCCCAAGCTCGTGGAGAACCCAATTACCCGCTATGCGCGCAAGGCCCCCACGGCTCTCGGGGTCTTCGTCTTGATGCAAATCGCGTAGGATGTCCACCACATCTTGATAGTATTCCACTCGAGCCCCGTCCTCCAACTCTACTAGTGGTTTGGCATCTTCAATCGAGAGCCCGTACTCTTTGCCGGTCAGTAGTCCGATTAATTCCTCCGGCGATGTCGGCAGTGTGTCCCTCAGTTGCGACACAAGGTCGGGTCCGATGATTAGTGGTGGTAGATCCGGATCCGGCATGTATCGATAGTCCACTTCGCCTTCTTTGCCTCGGAGCTTCCGGGTTTCGGTGCTCCCAATCGTCCAGCCTCGGGTCTCGCCCTCCACTACTCCACCGCTCTCGAGAACAGCAATCTGACGGTTTTTCTCTGCGATAATGGCATCCTCTACAGCCTTGAAGCTGCTAAGGTTTTTGATCTCGGTGCGCTGACCGAGACCACTGATTCCACCATACTGATGCGTGCTCGTGGTATCACCCCGCTGGCGGATGGACACATTCACATCGGCTCGGAGTCCTCCGAATTCCATACCAGTAGTCACAGCGTTACACGATTGAAGGATGGCCTGAATCTTCCGGACGCATGCGGCAGCCGTGGCGGGCGTGTGGATCTGGGGCATCGTGATGATTTCAATGAGGGGGTGGGATACACGGTTGAAATCGAGAAGTTGCGTGGAGGGAGGGTATTCCTGGGATTTGGCTGTGTCCTGTTCCAGTTGAACCTGTTTGATACCAATGCGAACCTTATCTCCATCTTCCGGCGCGATCCCATCGTGGGCGAACAAATCTACATAACCGTTTCTCGCAAAAGGTTCTGCGAGTGTTAATTAGAAGTTCCGACACTAGGCGAGGCAAATATTTACCGTAGTATTGTGTGATCTGATATCCGGCCGGTTGATCCTGATAGAAGTAGTGTTTCCGATCGAATTTGCTCACAGGCTGAATGTCACAGTTCAGCGCGATTGCGGCGCGGAGGGCGGGTAGTAATGTCGGTATTTGGAATTCCTATAGCAATTTAGCCGCCAACAATGATCAAGAACCCGAAAGCGTAGACTAACCGGCTGGCTACCTGGGAAAGCGAGGTCGAAAAGAGCAACATTAGAGTTGGGAAGATCGGTGGATGATGTCGGAGCACCTGATCAAGCGGAAGTCAGATGCATGATGCTGGATGACCAGAACAAGGGTATAAACCCACGTGAAAACAGTTTATTCGCGGTATTCAACTGCGCGTGGATTTCCACCCCCACAGTCAGTTCCCATTTCTGTCGAGACGCCTCCTCGCTCTCCCTTCTCTGACGCTTCTCGGCTTTTAAAGCCTTTGCGTTTTGTTTGAGCTGCTTTCGAAGTGGCACGCGCTCCTGTGAGTCTGGGGTTGAAGTCTGGAGGGATCGAATTGAACGTGCGGGAGTGGACGAGAGAGCGTTATATGAAACGGTGTGCAGTCGCGAGCTATAAGGCTGGCGGCATCGGGGACAAGTGAGAGAGCGGACTGCTCGGGGCGATTGGCGCAGCCATGAACGGAGCATGGGGGGTGGAAAAAGGGGGCGGTTCGGCCGATACTACAGATAAAGAAAATAGTAATTTGCCTTGGGAAGATAAGCGTAGGGGTAGAAGAGGACGAATGAGAAATGCTGAAGATGTGTGAGTGTGAGAGTGAGGTTGTGAGAGAGAAATGAAAATAAAAATGGTTAGTATCTATACAGTATTGGCGATAAGAAGTATTGAAACTCGAAGATAACCTTTTTGGGAAAGGCGCGAATTATCGTGACAGTACCAGTACCGCACTTCTGGTACACCACACGCTAGATTAAGTTAAGTTGATAGAGTGTGGATTCTTCAAAAAGAATCGCATTTTGGTAAATTAGGTTCCTTTATAACTAGTCTGTCAAGTAAGTAGAACCGGAGTAAAAATGTTGTGCATTGCATTTGCGTACAGTCCGTGAGAGAAAGAAAAGAAATCCCCTCCCACCCAATGCAATGCAGCCAACACATCAGTTCATGGGAAGCGCATCCGAATTGATGGCCGAACTGCAGGTATGACGAAGATATACTTGAAATTCCTTTTTCTACTGTACAAAACCTCCCCCACATTCATAAATACCTTCTTCTCTCTCGATTCTCTTTCTTCTATTCCAACAACCCCTTCCTTTTTTAAAACCTACTCTCCCTCGTTGCTGGATTTATCCTTAGAGTAGTAGCATAAGCAGAAGAAACTATGATTTTGCTAGTTTCGCACTCGTGATCAGAAATCGAAGGATATTGAGTTTGGACTCCTCCATGATCTTCGTCGTATCCCCTCCAATAATAGGGATTTTTCGGCTGGCGCCAAACCAGTTTGCGTTCTAGCTTCAAGCTGATACTTGAGTCCGTCTCAGCATGAAGCCCATTGTTTGGGCTGAGAGTTTGTTATCTATATAATGGCCACTGACTAACTCTCGTCATAGCTGGGCGCTTCGGATCTACAGTATAAGCAAGGGCCTTAGTCCTTGGTATGTATACTTCTATTTCTTGATAGACTTCCAACAGCTCCGATTTGGCGCCACTTCGTTCTCTTTGTGTTCCTTACCTTTTCGGAAGAGAGAAGAATTCAAACCTACATTCTGTCCTACATTCCTCGCAAATTGATATTCAGAAGGTTTTATGCTATTTGAGCGGTCCTTTTTTCTCCCTTGATATGTCTCGCCGGTTGGCGCCTCCAAACAACTTTGGACTGTGCCTTGTCTTCATGTCTTAGTCCCTTCAACGTCTACGGCGCATGTCCTACAATCTGTAACCCTCCCTCCCATCAAACTTGATTAGACCTTTTCCTATCACCCGTCTGAATCACAATGCCGCTCTACCCTGGATCTAAGCGCTTCATGAAAGCCTCGAAAGATAGCGGCAATAGGGCACCTATAGCTTCCATCGTATCCCTGAAGACGCATAGTACTTCGAAAGGCTTAAGGCCTCCGACAGAGAGCACCAAAAAAGGGGGTCATCCCGCCATGTCAAAGAGCAACACGAGCTCTGCAGATGCCCAGAAAACGCAGGTTGCGCGAGATCCCAAATTCAAAGCGACAGGACCAGAAAGTAAAGTCCCTAACGTGTTCGAATATCTTGAATCTAACTCCGACTCAAACTCCGACTCCGATCATTCCTTTTCAGAGGATGATGACATTCTAAACAACACACCAAATACGTCTTACGTTTCGTCTAAGACTCCGCATCTCGGACTTGCGCGCCAGACAGACTTAACAGCACAAGGAGCAAATGCTCGGAGTCGAACATCGTCTGTGAAGTCGAAGGGATCAAAGGATGCCCATCAAGCATCCGCTTTGCTCTCACTATCTGCCAAAAACAACACGTCTCAGCGGAAGATGCCCATGGAAGGGTATCTGACCGAGGACTCCAACAACTCTGAGAAACAGAACCTGCATTTAAAGTCAAGACCAGAAACATATTATCCTTACCGAAAGAGTGCATCATCTCAAAGGCCTCCGCTTCCGCCGTCTCCGCCACAGAGTCCGGAAGAAGACCCCCACCGCTTAAACAGGAGATCAAGACGGAATACGCAGTCCTCACACGTTTCATCTGGCTATGGACTACTCACATGGCAGCTTAGCTCATCTGTGGACAAGGAAGATCACTGCCTTCCCCCACTCTACCGTCGATTCGAAAATCTTAATCACCGCGTGCTCCTTTATCTCCAGGATGAGATCGCCCAAATGGAAGAGGAACTCGGTGTACTTGATGAATATGAAGAATTGAATCGCATTTCAACAGCAGAACAGGAGAGGACAAAGATTGTCCCTGCTTCAAGACGCATGGATGCCCAAGCGCAGGTGTACTCATCCCTGCATTACCGACGAGAAGAGATAATGACTGCATTAACTCACAAGACCCAGCAATATAGTAAGTACACAAAACAAACAAACAATGAGCACCACCACGAAACTAATCGAACAAGATAACGCTCTCAGCGCATACAGCAAAGTCCTCCAGACGCTTCCCAGCGCCTCAGATAAAGACATTGACACTTACCGCAATTGGATGGACGAGAACTCTCCCATCGCATTAGCCGAGACCCGTTTCCTAGACCACAGCAAAGACCTTGTCTCCCTCGCGTCGCGGGCAGTATCTAGCCCTACCCCTGTCTTCTCGGCCATTATTATCGCCTCCGCTGCCATCCTCCTCCCACTACTGGCATTTAGCATGATTTCCGAATTCTCGGGGCGTCTTCTCATCGTCGCAGTGGTAGGTGGCGCCGCATCTGCAATTGCATCCAAATCTTCGACTGGCGCAGAACAGCTCGTTGCTTCTCAGGATGGATGGAGAACTGCTACATTGTATGTATCCGCTCTATATATCTCTAGCCTATACCAGAGCTTAACAAATTTTTTTCCTGCAGATATTTCGGATTCATGTCCATGGCCGCAATGTTTATTCCGTAGTTGAGCGATCACGTGAGTGATTGACTAACGCGGTAACGAATTTCTTTGAGTGTTGTATTCTTTGTCTTCTATCATATGTGTTTATTAAACGTTTTGTGCGTCGGAAGGGAGACTGGTCAAATGGAGGCGCTCAGGATATAACGGATAAGTGGGTTTAAGGTAACTTAGGGTTACACTGAAGGTATCATCTTGTATAGCCACTTTGGTTCTCATTTATAGCTCCTTCAGCTCATATTGTACGATGTCGAGTATAATATCCAGTAAGCATAAGTTTGAGAATTCTGTGGAGCGTACACTTGCATTAGGTAATGCAACTAAACGAGGTAATACATAGCATTTCTAGGTACGAAATACCATTGAGTACTAAGACAACAAGACCAATCTTGGACTCAATTCACGCCCTTCAATGATTCCACCTCATAAGGAGACAATAACAGGACCCTTGGAACGTAAGGAAATGAAACAGGGATAAAACGAAGCAGGTACACAACTGGTAGTCGTAGTAATATTGTTATAGATGTAATCTGGAAAGAAATGTTCTTTCCCTCCCTTTTTCATCCGCGAATCTAATAACCCGTAGCTTTAAGAAAAAAGGGAGTATAATGAATCAAGAAAATGGGCACAAAAAAAGGGGAAAGAGGAAGAGCAAGTTACAAAGGTCAATACTAATCATTAACTGTGTGACACCATTAACCGAACCTTCCTTTTCTAATGACAAGGGAGAACGTAAGTATGGAAAAGGACAAAAAAGGGAAGAGAAA
>ML732204.1:76654-186759 GCA_009176345.1 Aspergillus leporis | reverse complement strand
CTACAGAATAAAAATCTGCTACGTATTTTGATTTGCTTCAAATATTGATTTCAAAAAAAAATACCTGTGTGAAACGAAGAAATTGGATATTTATGATATAGGATACATAATGGGTATGAGAAACAGTAATTTATCAAGGTATGTCAGCACTTTTATGCATCTGAAATAGGAAAGGTATGAGAACATTATGCATATGCGGGTTGTCTGGGTCATTAGAAGGGTCACCCATCTGAAATGTTATGACCCTCAGGGTAGGGGAGGGTCGTAGAGGTATAACGCTACCCGCCTCAGGGGCGGGTCGCGGGTCGTGCCCTTCGTCCCATGGGGCGGGTCATGGCAAGGTCTACTAGGGCCCTAAGGGCCTTCCCTGCAGCTGCCTTGCTGGATTAGGTCTTGGGCCATCTCCTGGGACTGAATCGCCCATGTCTGCCCTGGGCCTGGTAGATTGTGTTGCAGACGTCGCACGCTATATATTTTTCAAGCTCCTTGATGAGGCTAATGGCCCTTCAACCCCACCGAGCATAGTTTTGAGGTAGTATCTAGACGATGATATCTTGCATGCATCCAATAGCCAAAGACTTACCCGTCCTGAGGTTAAATATGTTGCCAAAAGAGTGCTGAGAGCCTTGGCTGTTTTACATGAGAATGGGTTTGTTCATGCTGGTACCCGTCTCACCGCCGGTCCCCCACTTGCAGTAGGGGGTCGGCTACAGCTCAATGAAAAAGTTTTTATATTTCAACCTCACGATCATTTTGAAGCTATTCCCACAACATAAACAATGCAATCCACCTATAAAGCTGAAGAAGAGCTTATTCAAAAGGCTGTACACGCGTACAATGAACAAAAGCACGAGAAAGAACGTGTCAATATGACCAAACTCGCGCAGGGTTACAAAGTGCCCTATCAGCGCCTCCGACGTCGAATTTTAGGAACAGATAGTAAAAGTACTCGAAGGCGTACTAATCAATGTCTTGTTCCTGCTTAGTATAGCGCTTTATATGACTATTTAGATCGGCTTAACGATCTGGGCGCTCCACCAAGCGCTCCGCTTATACGAAATGCTGCAAATGCAATCCCGGTCTCATATTGATCCTTTTACACCACCACCACGAGTCTCAAAAAAACTGGCCATATCGCTTTCTTCGGCAGACAGATCGCTATATAAAAGGCAAACGACGTGTTGTTGATGTGGATCGCCAGGAAGCCGAAGATCCAGCTACAGTCATGCAGTGGTACAACTATTTTCAGCTTCGAGTTGAAATATATGGTATTCATGAGGAGGATATCTGGATTTTTGATGAAATCGGCTTTCGTTTAGGTCAGGGCCGTACGGAGACTATCTTTACACAGTATCCTGAGCGGAATAATGACATTGCAAGCGCGTCAGACCGTACGCTTGTAAGCTCTATAGAATGTGTAATGTCGTTGGAGATTCTATTCCACCAATATTGGTTCTACCAGGCAACGTTTATCTGGAGGGTTAGTTTACTACTACAAAACTACCAGATGACTATATCCTTGAAGTATCTGACTCAGGATACTCAAATCAAGGATTGCATACAGCTGGATTCATCATTTCAACTACTGTACAGCCTCAAGGCGGCGAGGTGCTTATCGGCTTATTCTTATGGATAACCATAATTCGCATCTTACCATTGAGTTTGTAAAGTATTGTGAAGAATACAATATTCTACTTCTTCCCATTTCACCTCACTCAACTCACCGGCTTCAGCCGCTTGATTCTGTACCATTTCAACAACTAAAGGAGGCTCACAGTGCCAAGGTCAATGAGGCCTCTCGATTTCGTGGCGAGCGTTATAAGAAAGTTGAATTTCTATATGTATTCCTGGCATACGTGATAAACCTCTCACACCCCCTACGATCAAGGCAGGCTGGCGAGAAACAGGCATTCGGCTGTTCAATCCTAGCCTTGTCCTGCAGAAAATGGGTTATCAGACAGATGATGATCAGAATATATTGCAAATATATGACGGGGGCCATACAGTTGAGGATTTTGAAGAGCTTTCTACGTCTCATGCCACTACTACCACCAATACCACCACCACCACCTAGTAGTAATAGTAGTTATAAAACACCATCTCCACCGCTTGAATTGATTACCAAAACGCCTAAACTCTAAGTTCAATACGTCAGGAAATCACTATAGTACGCAGCTCTAGAGTAAAGCTTTCTCCTACTATAGATCGTCTTCTACGTGGCGCTTTACATAATGCAGAGAAAGGCGCCATGACCTCAGCCGCTCTGGATAGAATGATGGAAGAGAGAAATCGACCTTCTAACCCAGCGAAATCTAAACGCCAGGTCAAGTTGGATGGTCTAGTATATGTAGGAGATATACGGCGTCATATTTCAGCTGAAAATAAGGCTAGTATATGTAAAGGATTAGGCCTATCAGAGGCTATATCTAAGCGGTGGATCCATGGATTAGTCAGAGCCTATTCTCTAGGGACCCGCGTACAAATTGGTGTACTACAAATAGGGACGAGAAATCGGCCTGTCTGATAGTTGAATAACATCATGGTTCAATAAGCTCCTCTGATCATTAGAATGATTGGCGTGTAGTTGATACACCTATATCGCAGTTCTCTATACCGAGACTACCTAAAGCTCTTCCCCCAAATCTTTACAGTATAGAACGTCGTTGGCGTTCTACAGCTAAAAAACGTCGGGAGGGGAATAGAGCTCTTATGAGCCGGCTCGGCCAAAACCTTGATGAGACCCCAACGTGGGCCTTATCGAGCCGAGAAAATGGGCCATCTAAAATCTATTCTATATAGAATTGCATGGTGAACCTAATCTGGCTTCATCTCGATCAAAATAGGCTATTTTGCAGGTTTTTTTTTTTTTTTTTTTTTTTTTTTTCATTGAGCTGGGAATTTCATTTAGCTGTAGCCTGCAGTAGGGGGGTCGGCGGTGAGACGGGTATATGGAATCTCTCAATCCATTGGCTGAGATCTCAACAGTCTTAGATATCAAACCGAGCAATATAATAGTAAATTATAGATCCAAAGACACTCGATTCAGTGACGTTCAGCTAGCAGATTTTGGAAGCACTGTTCATCAAGATCCTGGTTATGCTCGAGATGGCGACGCTATTGGGACGCCTATTTTCAGAAGCACTGAAGCGCAGCTATCGATGGCATGGGATACTGCCACAGATATATGGTCATTTGGAGCTATGGTAAAGCAATCCTCTTGTCTACCTATCTCGTGTTAGCTAATTCCTTCGATCTAGTTTCAACATCCTTCTATATGGAGAAGGATTCCATATATTCAAGCCCGACGTCCCTGCAGACAACGACGAGTACGACCTTAAAACTCTTATGAAACATCCTCAAGTCTTTGGTCCCTTCCCTAGGTCATACGACGAGGTTGCCGACCAGGAAAGACGAGCGGCTATTGTATGGATAATGCAGATACTCGCCAGACACGCTTAAACCGTAGAAGGAAAGAGAAGGAGGGAAGCTCCGCAAAATGACCTCAAGTGTAAGATAAATTCCCTGGTGGAGCGTGCCTTCCATCCTAGACTACGGAGTGTTAGTCTTTTGCACTAGCATTTACTTCTCAAAACGGAAGGCAGCCCTATCCTGTTCGGCGAGCTTAGGTCATGGGAAAAGGAAAGTTCCATTGAATAAGAGCAAACCTGTATTGCCTATGCTATTGAGCTATGAAAAAGTATCGGTATCTTCATCCGTACAGACCCCCGTGGACGATGGCATGGCATTCCAAACACTCCGGGATTTTATAAAGGTCCAAGACCCGAAAAACATGGATAATAGGACGAACATCGCTTAGATAGGGTGATTGCCGTGTGGTATGTAATGTTGACTAAGAGGAGCTCCCAAGAGTTCGGGTCGTGACATGTAACAACACCACGGTATTCGTTTGTTCCCTGCAAAATCCAACAGGTGCCGTACAGATCCGTTTCTCATATGATCTTCCCTCAAGAACGACTCGTTCCGGCGAGTCAGGGCATCAAGTGGGAACGCGCTGTCGTGCTCGGATTGTGAGCGGACGTCCCATCCGACTGAGTCGCCTCAAGCTCTCTGAAGAAGCCGGTACCATGCAAGTGTCTCGACCATCGGAAGTCGGTTGGAACAAGCCCCGGTCCCAAATCCAGCCCATTTGGTAATGGCCAAGGCAACGCCTTCAGTGCCGCACCTAACCACCTCGAATTAGTAATCCAATCCGCAAGCGAGACATCAGAGATAATCGGATCGGGGCGCGATTCTAGTCCTGAGCTGTTGTAGGCGTCCCACGCGGCGCGGATGATCCGAGCGATGATGGTGACCAGTGTATTCAGATGAGCACAGATCCACGTGAAACGAAAGGTTCCCTCTCGAGACTTATCTCCTACTGTCCAGGTTTATATGCGAAGGCAGAAGCTCGGCTCCCCAGATATCTGTGCTTCGACTGAGAGTATGGTGGTAAGTAAACTCTTCTGGGGTGAGGGTCGAATCCAACGTAGGCTAATGAGTCGGTCGACACGCCATGTAGAGCGCAGCAATAATACCTTTTCGTGGCTTGCTACAGATGCATGCAATAAAACTGATACAATGATGTGCCATTCACATCGCACGATTCCCAGAGACAGCCCAACAACTCCCCAGATGTTATGTGGTTGGCAAGGCATCTCCTGGGATGCCACCCCGGATCCGGGGGCTCAATATTCTCCTGAAAATGTAAAACAGAGCATACGGGGCAATAAATTTGACGCGGCAGATCTCGAGAAAGTCTCATCAGGAAGATCGAAATGAGAGAGAAAGGAAACAGTTGCCCTTATAATTCAGCATGCATCATATCAAAGACAAGGAGGTAAGAAAGAAAGAATAAAAAACAAGGAACAGAAAAGATAATGTAGGAGAAAGGTGTATTACACATGTCCTTGAATGGCTTTCAGCACGGAAGATGAAGTTCTTTGCGATATTAGGGCTCCATGCTTTTGATGTAGTCACCGTGGCGCAAGATTTGCCGAAACCATGGCCTCCCTTTCGAATTAACATCTTCAGATGCATAAAAAAAAAAAAAAAAAAAAAAAAAAAAAAAAAAAAAAAAAAAAAAAAAAAAAAAAAAAAAAAAAAAAAAAAAAAAAACCAAGAAAGGTACTTATTTATAATGGCTTATACATAAATGTCAAGTATAAAACTAATGTGACCAAAAATCGAAGCCGAACGCGGGGGTCGAACCCGCAACCTTGAGATACCGTGAGGACTAAGAGTCTCACGCTCTACCGATTGAGCTAGCCCGGCTTGAGTTGTTGAGAAATCTTGATATGCCGTTATAAGTCGAAATCTCAGAAATATGAACCGTTGTAACTTATCTTGAAGCAGGGAACAAGGGCAGGATCTCATACTCAGGATGTGCTTGGTCCTGCGCCAAGCCCTATAGAATGTGAAGAACGACCTTCCAGCAGGTTACGCCAAATAGCACACAGAGGTCTTTCTAGTGCTTACTTTCTTACAATAAATTTTAAACTAATATCTTTATTATACCTCATGTTTCCAGCTTTACTCATCTTTTATTCCTTTCCCTGGATCACTCTTATCGTGTACCCTCTTATTGTTCTAGCCACTTCTACAATTATCCTTTATCCTTAATATCAGCTTCTACCATTATTTGACATTGGCTCCTACTATGGTCACTTCTAAGAGCTATAGCTTCTCCAAAACAATTATGCGTGTCGGATGATCTCTCTCATGGGCTCTTTCTTCTAGCATAAAATATCAAGCTGCAACCTTGGAAATACTAGTTTTCCTCAGATCTGTTCTTGGCTTCGACTTTGACGTGCCTTGACAGATGTTCCATCCTACCCTCTTTGGTCCACCGGGATGTTGGTGTAGGTCGTCTGGTATCTTCCACTTTCTGGTCAACGGAGAGATAATAAAAGACGTTACAAACATATGTTTCGCTGCAATAGCCTTCCGATTTGTTCAGATTTAGTTGTGCGATGCTTTCAGGACAGGAGTCTATTATAGACAATTCGGTCCATCAAAAGGCCAGCCGTCTGCTTACCGCTGGAGATATTTACCCATTGAGTCGTACCTCCCCTGCAGTTCCCGTGCCAGAGATTGTACTGATATGTATAGATCTGTAAGGGGCAAATCCGACAAATAGTCACAACACTGTCTGGAAGGTATATTGTTAGGTCGGGAACTGTCAGAGCCCAAAGGAAGATAGCGCAAAAAGAAAGAAGAGAAAACCTTTTTGAAATACACAATATACCCCCTTCAGTGGCATTGCTCACCGGATTTAGCCATGTGGCTGCGGCATCTTTCCATTGCCTGGTTATATAAAGAGTTGTCCTCGTTCCATTTCGCTTCCGTACCCACATGCCACATATCACCTCGATCTGATACACAGAGAAAACTGAACGATTTTCACTTTTCACTACTAGCTCTGATAGGCATCTTTTTTTAACTTTGCAGTCTGCGACTGCACTTCCCAATACCCCGACAGTGTTCCACATACCGAACTATTCTTCGACAAGCATTCTAAAATTATCAAAGCTGCTCCAAGTGGCAGATATGTGTGCTATGAAAGCATCCTCTGATTACAAAATAGCATGGATCTGCGCCCTCGATGTGGACTACAAGGCTGCTAAGCTAATGCTTGGTAAAGATCCTGTCCGTTTGAGGAAGGTCCACACAGGGTTCCAAATGATGAGAACATCTATACCCTAGGGGAGATGCATGGTCACAATATAGTTGTGGTCAAGGTGGAGGAGGGAACGGTCGATCAAGATATTGATGCCTCATCCGCTATCAAAACCATGCAATCCACGTTTCGGGCAGTTCGATCTGGGCTGATGGTTAGCATTGGCCAAGGTCAAGCAGCGGGGTTGATGTACGACTAGGAGACGTCGTGGTCGGCCGACCAAGTGATTATTCAAGAGGCATCCTAGAACTTTCATGTATCGGTTACGAGCTCCGAGCAGAGCGAAGTCTAGGAAAGCCACCTTATTTCCTCCGTGAGGCGGTATCAATACTAGAAGAAGAATAAGAGTCTGATAATGCTCAACTCTCGAAGACTGTATCAGGCATCGGAACCCGCAAGCCAGAAAGATGTATTATGTTCAAACGAGCCGATATTAGCCAAGATCAGCTTAACAAACCGTCTCACGGTTATATTGACGCCAAAGGGACCTGCGTCTGTGTCGAGGATTATCAGCTTGTGATTAGAGGGGAGCAGGATACAAAAGAAGTACCCCAAATTCATTACGGGTTTGTCGGGTCCTGTCCGCTATTCGGGATAGATGAACCCCCTGGCCTGAAGAGGAGAGGAAGCAGCGAGATGAGGTAGCGGAGAAGTACAAAATTTGCTGCTTTGAGAGCGGAGCTCTTGGAGCTATAGGCTGGCTTCCTTGTCTCAACATCCGAGGTATTTTTCACTACACTGGCACCTATTCAAGCGGGGAGTGAAAGAATTATGCAGCCTTTACTGCAGCTGCCTATGTTAAGGATCTTCTTTCCCACCTCCGAGCTGAAGATACAGAATGAATGAAGTGAGATGAGGTACTAGCTTCCCAGACTGCAGTCCGCTGCCAGGGTCTATGATAGGCTGACGAACAACAGTGAGACAATCCAGATGTTCCTCGGGCATATGTATGCCTATGATAACGTGCTTATTCGAGATTTTACTGTAGGATACTGAAGGAACTAGAACGCGAGAGAAGTGTCGTAGAGCGAGACTGATCAATATTTATGATTGAAACAAAGGCTACGATCATGACCGAATTGCAGTCAGTTTTTCAATAGCACACACAATAAACCCGTGATGAATGGCGAGAAAAGTCGAGCTAAGGTTTCCTCCGAGGGCAGTCCGGGACATCTGATTGTACCTACAAGCGCTGCGCTGACTTAGACCTTCCTAAAACGCATAGTAGTATTATGGTTCTTCTCACTGCCATTCACTGCAACCTCATATAGGCCATTATCCAAGTCTTTTAGTGTCAATTCCGGTGTCCGTCCGAGGCTTTCAAGAGCATCCAACTGGCCAATGGTGGCTTTTAAATGCCCAGTAAATAAGGGATGGCCACACACTGCCCGGAAGGCATTCTGCATCGGCACTAAATCAGCTGACTACAGAATCAGCGTCTATAACGGTTTCTACTTTCTCGAAGGGCTTTGGCCTAACTATGCTTTTCTCTTCGTTCAGGCTGTCATTCTAGCTGGCCAGATCATAATTATCTATAAGGGCGGCCAGGCATTCGGTACAGTTCCTCTCACTGGGATGGTCTTTCTTTTCTGGACTATTGACTTTCCCTGTAGAGGCTTTAATTCGTCTAGACCCGACAAGCTCGTCTCGCCGACATTTGGCCAGGTGAGCACAGTACTCCGGGTGCTGAATCCATTTTCTCGACGCTGAAATTAATGAAGCCAAGCCCTCTCCACTTCATAACGTACTCCTTCGGTTACCTTTCATGCTTCACGCCACGCTTGAAAAACAGCCGTCGCTGCAAGTGAGTGTAGTTGCCAATGACGAAGGAGTCGCTGCACGGTCAGTTCAAGAGAAATTAGATGGTAGCGAAGGGGCTGATTCCTTTGATATCCTGGGTGCTGTCGAAAATGCCAAATTCGGGGCCGAAAAAGGGGTATATGGCTTTGAGCTCCTTGCCAGCACACAAAAAATGATGAGGTCATAAAATCTCGCTTAGAGAAAGTATAACATTGTGTATGGGTGCTTCTACTCAACAATTTACTTTTCAGCTCCTGGGACATGTATCTGGACAGACAACCATGTCGAGGACCTATTGATATTCAACATATCCTATCATCCCATCACAGCATAGTACAAAAACAAGAGCGCATTATGACAATAAATTTATGATTATACCCAAGACAGAAATATCATGGAAAAGAAAATTCAACAATTGAACTGTTTGAGAAGCCCTAAGACGTTAAACCTCTCGTATCACCGTCATTTAATTAGCCTATTGAATCATCCACCTCAAATAATCCATAGTCCCACCCCCAGTTTGTGCCGAAAATTCTTATTTGATTCGGTTGAGAGGAGGATGCTATTACAGCGGGTTTTATAGCCAGGCGATTGGTGTGAGACAGCTTGAAATGTACAGACCGGGATGCACCTTCGTTGGCCACTCACACGTCTCAGCAACACAGTAGCTAGCCTTTGTCGTATATTATGCATTCCATTATCTAGGCGAAGCTTTGCTTTATCTCTTTTCTTTATCTTTAGTCCCGGTAACTTAGGGATGGGGAGAGTGGCCATGAAGACCAGTTCGTTATTTATATTTACCAGCGCCCGAAGTCATACCAAGGTGATTCTTGGCCGGTCATTCCCAAGGTGCGTTTAGCCGGCAGCTTGTCATGATACAATACAAGTAGGTGAGTATAAAATCAGATAACATCAGCAAAGCCATTTGTCGTTTAATAGAACTTGTGCAGTTGGCATATTTCGAGGGTCTAATTTCATTAACTTTGACATGAACTCTTTATCCTCCTGGCAGATCTCTTGGATGCTGTAAGATGAAGGACTTCGGCTACCGCAGTCTTTCTTTTTCTGAAAGGGAGCTAATAATGACCGGAGCGTATATCAACGCAATCAATTGTACAAGTATAGAGTGGGAAAAATAGGGCCTATATAGCTTCATTAGCATGGATTCTGTACATGTGTGGAAAATAGATTCAAGACCAGATTTGTATGTTACCTATCTCAATTAAGTGCATGGCTCTAACATGCACGAAGAATGAGTAATTTTTGTTTGGTGTCTTGCAGAAAAATCAACTTGTTCGTTGGGATACTGACTACTGTGGCATCCCTTGGTATGATTGAATTAATTAGGCACGATAATTTGCATATGTGTAGTATAGGCAACCTACCTGGGTGTTATTCTGTGCCCTCATCAAGATATTTCGGCAATTATCTACCGAGAAGAGCATACCGATCTGTAGGACTTTGAACCCGGTCGATGTCACGACATATACGAACAAGTATGCGGATCTTGCTCTCGCAGCTTATTTCAGAATCCTCATCTAGTCTTTAATCCTGGGTAGATCCACAGAATGTGCCTTATCGGTGCATCCTCTGGCAGCGTCCGAGCTATTCAAATCACAGTGAATGCTCAGGTTCGACACTCTCCCTGGATAGGGACGCAAAAGCTGCAGCTGGTTTATGCAAGTTGAACTAATTGCTTGATATGGAAATGCTCCTATAAATCCTTTCCCTACGGCTTGATTGGACCCCAAGTTTGTCAAAGGCACTCACCACCACTAATTGAAACAGCTGATTCTTTGACGTTTGGGATAACCAATACTGGATCAGGGAGCCAGCAGTACTGCTAAGGCGGGACATTAACAACGTGAACCCTGACACTATATCTGTCTCATTGAACGCTCAAGATGTTGGCGGCCTGGTATATGAGGTCATAAATATCACCTTATTTATCAGCATACATTCTGCCCCGACCATATTCTGTGGGGAAGAGTACTGGCTTGGGCTTGTATAATACCAGGTTTTGTGCCTCATAAACTTACCACCAAAGATCAATGCTGTCTTCGAGGTGCTTGTTGAACATTTGTTTAACCTTTTGACTAACATACTGACCACCCGGTTTGTTCCATCGATCCGAATGACAAGGAAGGGCCTCTGGTACAGCACCACTTCATTTTCAACGACTGGATGTCCCGCACTAGTCAGTTACTGCTTGAATCCTGAGAAAACTGGTTTGATAAATCATCTAGGCTTTCCATTGCCAACCTTGGTAAAACTATAATGGGCAACAGATGCTCGGGGAAGAGCTCACGCCATAAGCCTGGCTAGTAGTCTACAGCCTATATATCGCGAGTGGAACCAAAGAATCCATGGAATTAAGTTGGTGTATTAGAGATTAACTGGAGGTCTACCAGGCTGCAAGTTTATGGGTTAATAAAGAAGAAGTTTAAAGCATATGCCAGGGTAGGTTACCCGCTTCTGTAATCTCTAGGTTCCGGACAGGAAAGATGAGTACTCTGGGCTCAAGTTAGTCGAGACGGGCTTCTCAGCGGGCTAACCTTGCTTATTTTTGAGATCCGTTGTGAGGATGGTATGTAAGCTCGATGCGTCCTCTCTCTTAGTGGCTTACTCGAGATATTACTTGTACGGCTCATTATTTACTGACAGAAACCTAGACAGCTGTTGGATCTTCCTTGATGTAACGAAGAATACCCTATAGAGTTTATAATAGCCTTACTATTCGGAAATAGAATAAGTGTATCGGCTCAATCCATGAAAGAGGTTGTTTCCGGTATTGTGTTCGTAGCTGTTATATACTATACCATAAACAGTAGCAATACTCGAACAAAATGAGAAGATTCGAAGCGAAGAGGAGTATCATCTCAGAACTCGGATCCCCATGTTGTTACGCCCTCTGAAGATATGGCTCTATCAAGTAGTAATAAATCAAGGCGCTATTCAAAGCTGGAAGAAAGGAGGAGATCGGCTAAAAACCGCATGAAAAATCCTACTCTTGTTACATACGTCTTGTTTTGTTATTTTTCAAAGTAATGTGTAAGTAAAACATGCTATTAACACCATAACAATACTTGGGCTTATTATCAGGCAGACAGGCCCATTGTGGTCCTATATAAGTGGTGAATATGATCCTGAATAGGAGACTTAACATTCTTTTCAATGGATGACATTCACACTTTCTCTCCTCGAATAGGGCATCTACATAGGCCCCATTGAATCAATGAACCTATAGATAACAACTACAGATAAGAATAGCCTTTGCCAACGTTCCAGGTGTATATTGTAGTGTACCATTTTCAGCTTCATATATAGAGGGATGTTGGGAGGACACGGGTATTTCAAGACACATCACGTCCATCTAGTCAGTCTATCTAAGCTACCATCATACTTGAATCCTGCCTTCCCTGTCTAACTTTAAGGTAGGTATCCTAGATTCTCTTACTTATTTCACAAGAAGTTGCAGTTGGCGACAATGAATCTATCGCTAGGAGATCCCCGTCATGTTAGTTCCAGAGTAAGAACCAGTTATACCGATTGATATTGTCCGATATACTTACCCCAGTAGTAAGAGACTTCCTGAAGAAGATATCACGAAGCTCAATCCCTTCTACGAAGAATATAGAGCCTTTTGGAACATGGCTCAGAGACCACAAATACCACACTCTCCTCGAATGCGTCAACCACCTCTTTGCGATCCACCGTTTCGACATTAGAGAATGGCCAGTCTCCCCGCACTCCAGAGCTTCTGCCAATTCTCTCGTGCGTGATATTCAGCAATGTGTTGACATTTCTCCAGTGGAAGGGTTTCATATGGCTGTTGATGGCGGGTATCAGAATGAGCCAACCTACCACCTACCTCAAAAATTCATACCCAGCCGGGCTGCAATCCTGGAGAACGGTGATTATCGCAAGCCATTGCCACCCCTCAAGGTATTCAGCAAGCTATGCGAGCGTAAATTACCGGAACTTAATCTTGTCAGCACCCCCCCACCCCCGGTGTTAGAACAGGAGTTTCGCACAAAAAGCTTTTTGGGCCGGATGGTTTACTTGAATGTACAGCAAACTTGAAAGATGTTATGATCTGCGTCAGTGCGAACGCATTCTTGTCCAACAACGTAAAGAGGGCCGACTTTCGGAAAGATCAATTAAAGAAGTCATCAACTTCTGGGGGTCGAAGAACAGGCCTCAAGTCACCGAAGTTCCAGTTTGACTAAGCCACGCAACTCCGCCTAATCTCAGACAACATCCGAACATTGGGATTCTACGGACACAGCTCGACTAATCCAGTCCTTCTACACTCCAATCTTCATAACTGGAAAGCAACCATCAAGGAGATGAGCATCCGCACCTTTTGTGCCCCTGACAGTGCTTTCCGGAAGCATTTGCATGATGTCTATAAGCTCCTCGACATTTTGGGCGCTCCCGATGTCACCCTAGCGGTATTCCAAAAACTGAGATTGCGAACTCTATCGTTGATGAGGCAGCATCTCCGACGAAAGCTGTCATGGGAGAGAGTGATGGCAATGCGGTTCCAAGTCGTGGCAATGGCCCCACGCAGGGAAGATAAGTTTAGGTGCCGGGTGCTAGTTAAGTGGAGTACACCGGAAGGCGTTTGTTTCATGGCCACTCATGTAGTTCGAATTATCCCCTAGCACTGTTTTTTTTGGTCGAGAGGCAACCGCGGCACTCAGCCCTAGCAATGCTCAGTCTTTCTCCACTCTGTGATTTGTGATCTCCTTTAGCGCATCGACAGTATAGCCGTCTGTTTAATGGAAGATATCCTTGATTTTTCTTTTTCCCACAAATTCGGAGGTCACTGTAACTGGCACGAGGGGTCTGTTGAATGTGATGCAAGACAGAACACGACGTGTCTTTTGTGTGTCCATTATTTTCGGCCAACAAATTCCCGCGGGAAGCCAAGGCACGTGGGCCGACGTCATAGGCTCAGACGCGGCCTCAAAAGTAAAAAAAGGGCAAAGCTGGCCAAACATGGACGCCTGTCGCCCTACAGCAAAAGGGACCGCAATCTGGCCCTCTTATTATGCTAGCCTCACTGTACTCACTAATCTTATTATAGTTTGTCTTTTCTCGCATGCATGCTAAGCTATTTAGAAGCTATCGTTTATCCCCCGATCCTCCCTTGCTGACGCGCAACGTTGGAGCCGCTAATCACTGCATGTTTTGGTAATGCTAGTCCGCTGTTGATAATTCCTATCCCGCGCTCTTTTTTTTTTTTTTTCCCTCCCTGGAAGAGCACAAAGTATCAAGCGCACCTGGTATCCTACAGGGTGCCCCACGATGAGTGGCCCTATCCATACTTACGACCCGACATGTCTTCTAGCGGACGACGATCCGGACCCTTCTTCGTGGCATTCTTTAGACGAACCGCCAAAAGTTCGGCCTCAGTTTTTTTATGTTTCCTCCCTGCCGATCGACGACCCATTGACTGCTTTGCCCCCTCCCTCCAGCGGTCAAGGGCTAGTTAACGAAAGGGCTCCACCCCAGCCATTTTCGACCAAAGATAATCTTGCACTGGAAGAGGCCTGGCTGTCCTTACTACGATCTGGGAAGCAGGAGAAAAAGCATGCGCGTGGGGGGTCTTTGTCCGTACGGAACTCGGGAATATCAGTGCCTGGGAGGGGTCTTGTTCAAGATACAGATCGCAAAAGGCGAGCGGGTAGTGGAGATATAAGCTGGGCCGGAAGTCAACGAAGTCAACCAAATACACGTAACAGTTCGCTGGATGATAACGCGGGTCGCAGTCCAGAGACATGTGTCAAAGAACCTGGAGACAAGTCCCGTATCCGCTTCACCTCAGATCAAGGCATAGATGAGAGCGATAGATCCGGCATTCTCAGTTATCGAAAGAGGGAATCATCACCCAGTATCAACCCGAAGTCAGCTAGACGCAGGACTACTGAATCCCCGCAGAGTGAAGGAGCAGCCTTTGATGCTGTAGCAAGCACAAGCTGGCGTGGTCACCCCTCTCGTGATAGTACCATCAGTGGCTCGCCATTTGCTAGGGCCCCTTTGAGCCAACCTGATAGCCCATTAGGGCGCTCGTTGGAATCTACCTCGTCGAAAGATGGAGAGCAAGGTCATCGAGCTGGGCACCAAGTCAACCTGCCTAGTCATGCTGCGCAGAAACCGTCCGGTTTGAAAACGAGCGTATATCAAGAACGAGCCCCAGGAGCCCCCGTGGATGACGCTGGAAGTTCTACCGAAAGCCAAGAAGCTCAGTTGAAGATCCCTGTGGGTGTGTCCCGGCTTCATCTAGTCGAATTGCCAAATTTAAAGGTACGAGATATGTACTTGAATTTTCTCTCCTAAACATATTATTAAATTTCATAGATGAAACCTATTTACTGGAGTCCCCTGCATGATATTTCAAGTGTTGTCCGAGCGACGTGGTTCTACAAGAATACTATGCTACCCGTCGAAACAGAGCTTGCCAACAAACTCGAGGATGGCTATATATATCTGAAACCCTGGACTGAGACATGGCAAGATGAGCTCAATAGCTGCGTGGAAAATGGTGCGGACGCCGAAATGAAGATCGTACACAGACTGTGGCCGAAAGATGACACGAAACGTAACAGCTCAATTATCTCGACGCGTGATCATGAAACATCCAGTCCTATTACTGGCGGATCAGAGAGACTTGCAACCCCCAATCCTAGTATCGTTTCCCCTGCTGATGAGAGTCGGGCTGCTGGTGGAACAGCTGCACATTCAGAAACTGTGAAGCAATATACGCATTCTAGTGTTATTTATGTTGATGGAAAAGACGCACAGATTCTTCGACCTAGCTTATTACCATCAGCATCGAGGGGAAGGCGACCACTTAGCGCAATCCGTAAAGGGCGACAGGTTGGTATACCTGTTGTTCGCGGCTTTAGTCGGCAATTGTGGGACCAGCTACATCCATCCAAGCCGAATCCTGTTGACGTCAGGAACTATCTTCGAAGCACTCAGTCGCGCACCACGTCCACAGCAAGTGGTGGCAGGCAGATTTGCTATGCTTGCGCCATAGAGGAGTTACGTCCTACACCAACCGATCTAGTGTTTGTCATTCACGGCATAGGCCAAAAGCTATCCGAGCGTATGGAAAGCTTCCATTTCACACATGCCATTAACGCCTTTCGTAGGAACATCAATATGGAACTAAACAGCGAGCCGGTGTGGCCACATGTACGCCAGGGTCATGGAGGTATTATGGTTCTTCCTGTAAATTGGCGTTCGACTTTGTCCTTGGAGGACGCCAATTTCGACTCCCAGGGTGTTGAGGATCCAACCAGCAATAAATTCACTCTCCATGACATTACGCCAGACACTATACCTGCTGTTCGGTCATTGATAAGCGATGTTATGTTGGATATCCCTTATTATATGTCACATCATAAGCCCAAGATGATCCAAGCAGTTGTCAAAGAAGCCAACCGCATTTTTCGGCTTTGGTGCAAAAACAATCCTGGATTTCAGCAGAATGGCCGTGTACATTTACTCGCACACTCCCTTGGAAGTGCAATGGCTCTGGATGTACTCAGTCATCAACCCACACATGTACCAGATTTCGATTTCTCCAAAACGAACATCCATGGAGACATCTTCGAATTTGATACTAAGAATCTATTCCTTTGTGGAAGTCCAGCAGGGTTTTTCCTACTCCTCAATAAGGCAAATCTCCTCCCGCGCCGTGGCAGGGATAAGCCCGGCTGCGAAGGCGATGATTTAGTGCGTGGTGTGGCTGGAGAAGCGGACACATATGGTTGTTTGGCTGTAGATAACCTGTATAACATTATGCATACAACAGACCCAATCGCATACCGTGTTAACGCCGCCGTCGATAGTGATCTGGCCAATTCACTTAAAAACACTTCCATTCCAAGCACGTCAGCATCATTCTGGAGTTCATTCGGCAGCGTGTTTCGCTGGAGTTCAGCTCCCTTAATTGCCGCCGCTACCACAACACCTGCTCGTCCTGCTACCATTGCGAAACTTCCCTCCAACGTCGAGCTCGAAACCCACGACTTCACTCGCGAAGAGATTGCAGAAAAACGAATGCTCCTTCTCAACGACAATGGCCAAATAGACTACTATCTTTCTGGCGGCGGCGGACCCCTAAATATTCAATACTTAAATATGCTAAGCGCCCATAGTAGCTACTGGACCCTTTCGGATTTTGTGCGTTTCGTTGTTATTGAGATTGCCCGCGAGCAAGGTAAAGACTATGCAATTCCAGCGTTCCGAGCTCAGAAGAAGAAAGGTTGGAAAGTCCATAAGGGTTGATTCCCATAAATGTCTTACCTGTTTGCTGCTACTATTTGTTCGCGTATCCTTCGCGGTCAGGGCGTTATTTGGTGCAACATCTTGTTTGAGAGCATGGAATAGATCTTCTTTTTTCGACATTTCATTTCTCAGCTTCACCTTCTTATCTGTCTTTGTTTCCTTTCTCAATGTGGCATGCTCTTCATTGAATACTCAATCTGTAACTATTTATGATTTGGGATAAGCTATGCTAAGTATATTCGAAGTACTTCCATCACATTTCTATTTAAACAGCATATTAATGGCTGATTGTGAAGCGGGCAACATTTGACTATAGGAGGCTTAACATCACTTACACCTTGCTAGTTCAATAGATAATATTCTTAGTAGATGGAGAAAGCAGCCGAAGAGATCATTCAGTTCTTTTCACAAGAATTAGGAAAGAATAAGTGTTATGTAGAACTAGTGTCTGCTAGTGTTAGGGCTTCTCGAAGATAAATGGACGGTTACTACAGTCTCTTGATGATGCTTAGATTTCTGCGGCTACCATTTCGAAGGCATTCGTTCAGCCTAGGTAAAGATTGTCATGATATTGGCTGAGTTCATTTTACACATCACAGAAATTAGAACAGCATGATTCCAATCTTGTTACTAGAAAATAGCACAATGGGCACAGCAATATTCTAGATCATGGTTTAGAGTCACTCCGCCGACACAACCGGTCCCAGCATCAATGCCTCTATCAGTGAGCCCTTTTCAATCTTCCCACTTCCCGGTCGAAGCACTAAGAGTGCATTTGCGCTTGCCAGACTACCAACCCTAGAGCTCCGCTGACTGACTCCTCCCAAGCCTGTACTAGAAGCGTACAGTCGGCCGTCTGAGCGAGATGCAGTTACAATGGCCCGGTGGTACTCGGTACGCTTGGGGTCCAGCGGAAACGCATGTGCCAAGCTAACTGAAAAAAGGGGTAATCCGAGTGCTGAAGATACACCAGGTGCAGATTGTTTTTCGTCCATACCCATCAACTTGTGGAGGGATGGGAGCACGAACAAATTAAGCGTCACAAGCGCTGAAGCAGGGTTTCCGGGTAATGAGAAGATAAGCTTGGTTTCGCGTTCTTGTTGGACCTGTTGGGTCAACGATGAGGGCTTGAATGGAACCGTAGCAAATGTGGTTGGTTTGCCTGGCTTCATGGACACGCGGCCGAAATGGATTGTGCCGCCTAGTGAGCGCTCAATAGTTGGTTTGAGCAGGTCGAGTTCGCCCATTGATACGCCGCCGGTGGTGATGATCACATCCACGCTGGATTTAGCTTTCCCCACTCCTCGGAGGGCATCTCGAAGGCTCCGTTCGAGTTCGCCTACTGGCGTGTCACGAGCAATGCCTAAATCGACGGTAGGGAAGCCCCAGGAAGCCAAACACGATAGCAGAGAGGGACGGTTAGAGTCCCGAATTTGTCCACCGCGAAGCTTCCTCGGATCATCGTGCTCGACAAGCTCGTCTCCTGTACTCAAAACTCCCACACATGGTTTCTTGAAAACTTTGACAGTCTTTGTTCCCGATGCTGTTAGAAGGCCGATTTCACCTCCGACAGATGTGATCAAGTCTCCCTTCTGAAGGATCCTAGATCCCAACGCAATATCACTACCTGGCTCGCGCACATTTTCGTTTGCTTTGATCTCGCCGGTCAATATCTCTACAGTTGCTTCCTCTTCACCGTCAGGGGTTGAGGAAGCCAGCACGGTGTCCTCAACCATGACAACAGCATTAGCATTTGGTGGAAGGGGGGCTCCCGTGGTTATCCTGGTGATAGTACCGGCCTCGAGAGCTGGTAATGTCCCTCCTGGATTGGCGTACGAGATAGAGGCCACCGGAAAAACTCCTTTTGTGCTTGGACCAGCCTCTGCGGATTCAGGTGCAATCACGGCATACCCATCCACAATGCTCGCTCGGTAGGCTGGAACAGCTTCTGCGGCATAGACATCCTCGGCGATGACCGATCCGACCAAGGCAGTAGTCACGGGAACTTCAACAACCACTGGGTTAGGGGTATGTTGGCTGATTAGTTTAAGTGCCTCGTCGACTGAGAGCATCGGGTACGGAGATTCGCGGTATCGTCGATTAGGTCCTGCATTGGGATCATTTGATTGCGGCCTCTCCGATGGTGAAGTATGTGCCTTTGGAACAACATGTCCATGTCCATGCGAATGATCGCGGTGGGGATGGTGATGGTGATGGTCGTGTTTGTATTCCGCTTTCCTTACTGATTGGTGGCTCCCAGAAGAAACACCTGCTTCAGTTTCCAGCTTCTTAACACCCCCTGCATGAAGAGCTCTCGAGTTAGCACCAGCTGCTTGAATACAGGCATGGGGTAGAAGCTTGAAGACAGCTTCAAGGTTCTCTTTAGCCCCTTTTGGAGAGCCCGGCAAGGTAATAATCAATGTTTTGTTTCTAACACCTGCAACAGGCCGAGACATCATCGCGACTGAGTTTTGTTGTCAGTGAGCATCCGAGTAAATACCCCAGTACAGTTTAAACTTACAAGGCGTGACTACCAAAGAAGCGGCAAGCATGCCGTGTCTTATTTCATTCAATCAGTTGTCATTCTCTATAGTCTAGGGGACAAAATGGTAGCACGACTCACACCAAACCAGGTGCATGGCGATGGATAAGAGGCGAGACAGCCTAAACAAGCGGTGAGTCGAGAAAAAAAAAGCCCTCAATAGGTTTAACGGACTTCAGGTGTGTTATCCTTGACTGCAAAACCTGTACCGCCACTCAAAAGGATGAGATTTACCCAATTTGGCCCATCAGACCAGTCACAAACGGATCGTTGGATATCGAGCACATTATCAGCCACTATCTTAGTGGTCGGTTGATCCCAAGTAGTCGACCCCTCTGCGGAGAACAAGGTAGTGAGAGTGTCAGCTACCCTGTCTGTAGAGGGGTCCTGTGAGGCCGTATCCGACACAACCAAAATCGCTGCTTTGAGTTTGTGCTCTGCCATCTTGGATGCTATCTTGTTCGTTGAATTTTGCCGGGATGCGGGGAATCAGTCATTCGGGACTTCGGAGATATAAGTACCCAAACTCCGGCATAGATGCAAAGTAGGCTAGCGGCTACTAAGGATAGAAAGCTACTAATAACCACAACAACCACAATAAGCATCTTTATCGGTAGACAGCTTCCTTGTAATAGTGTAGTTTCTTCATCAAGGTATTACTCATAGAAGCACGCTACTGCATTGATGTTTTGAACACTTCAATTACTTCCCGACGCCCGTTACTGTACATCAATCACCTCAGACATCATGGCAAACCAGCGGGACGATCAATGCTATTCAAGCATACCCAAAAGACTCTACAGTCGCATCGGATCCATACGCCTTAATGCAGTATATAAGAGAACATCAGAAAAAGAAAACCTGTAACATAGAAGTCATACAATAGTTACTACCCCCCCCGACTCGCATAGTCTTCTCTCGGAAAAGACGCTCTCTTCAACATTTATGCTGCCCCGAATTCGAGAGCCTTTCCTGTCACCAGGAGCCCAATGATGAGGCCGAACAGACCAAGGACAGAGCTGAAGATCTCGATGACAAGTATCTTCACAAACCTGCGACAATATTAGCTCACTTGCCGCTTCCGAAGGATATATGCAGGGAGAACGAACAAGGTTCCATCAGCAGCATCGGCTAGAGCTGCACTGCTTCCATTGATACCAACCGAGATACCGCAAATCAAATTGCACATGCCCACGGTGATGCCACCCCAGAATAGTGCGTATCCAGTATATTGATTGCTGCCGGAGAAGATTTCGTCATCGCCAACGAGGTTAAGCTTCGAAGAGAAAACGATAGCCATGATGACACCGTAGATGGCCACAACTTCACAAAAGATGATAGAGATCAAGTTCTTCGTCCGGATTCTTGGTGCCCTCACACCTCCGCCGACAATCGAGGAGCCTGTTAGGAATATACCCCTGGAAGGTCATATCGTAAGTAATTAGACAATGAGAGAAATAGTTTCAATGGTAGAAATGTACCAAGCTGCGCCGACAACTGATAACCCTATGCACATTGCGATACCGATGTTTGCCCATGCATATGGAGACACAGATTCGAGGAATTGGCCAACCTAGAAACGTGTCAATAAGGCGTTCTATTAAGAATTTCACACTCAAGAGCCTTTCAATACATTAAACTGTTCGCCATCCCCATGGAAAAGCATATCTGCCAGCCTTGATTAGCACACAGCATCGACATCCCTGTTTGATGATCTCACTTACAGCCTCCGATCACCAGGAGTGACACGGTAGCAGCACCGGCTGGATAGACGAGACCCATGGTGGCCTCCAACTTATGACACGGCTTTTCAAGCTGGAGGAAGTGACAAACAAGGTACAGGGTCTTAAAACACCTGACGAAAATTCGCAGATGGTAGAAGGAATGCGGTGGAGCGGAGCTCTTGTCCGGATCATTACTTTGGGACACCCGCACTTGTGATGATGGTGATGGATCGGGCCGGAATTGATCCGTCGGAAGGCGGTCGAAGTTTATTGCTGGCCTGTCAGTCCATAACAATTTACGTACCGTACACCGTACAGCTCAGTTTCCCCATATTGATCCATGGGTTGAGTTGAATTCACCCAAATCGCCCATTTGAATAACTCCCCCGCGCCTCATTTGGTCGCAATCCGTATCTGATCTCCAACAATACCCCTCTTCTAAGCCCCTCTATCTTTAATTCTCTTTGCGCACCCTTGCACGTCTTTAATATAGATTTTATCTGCGACCTTCCCTCCGCTACCCCTGATCCTACCATTACAATCCACAAGTCCTGTTGTCACAATGGCATCCACTTCTGCAGTCGGGTCGTATTCGAACCCTTTGAAGAAGTTCAAGTATGTCCTCATACTGAAAACCTTTTGTGGCTCAAATCAATTGTCTACTGGATCGCTGACTGGATCGCAGACTGGTGTTCTTGGGAGAGCAGAGCGGTATGGATACCACGTTCCATCTTTCACTGAAATCTGAACCCTGTGCATGTTTCTGACCCCGGGGTGCAGTTGGCAAGACGTCGTTGATTACAAGATTCATGTACGACTCATTTGACAACACATATCAAGCGACCATTGGTATCGACTTCCTGTCGAAGGTATATCTCGCCGCAACTAGCCAGTCTTTTGGTTCTAGGGCCCTGCTCCCCATGCCCTCTGATTTCCAGCGTCATTATTGACTCATGTGCTTTTCCAGACTATGTACCTAGAAGACAGAACTGTTCGACTTCAGCTTTGGGATACGGCCGGTCAAGAGCGATTTCGATCATTGATTCCTTCTTACATTCGGGACTCTAGTGTTGCTGTTGTTGTTTACGATATCTCAAATGCCAAATCCTTCCAAAACACTCGGAAATGGATCGACGACGTACGGGGGGAGCGAGGCAATGACGTTATCATCGTACTAGTTGGCAACAAGACTGATCTCAACGATAAGCGCGAGGTCACAACCGCGCAAGGTGAAGAGGAGGCAAAGAAGAACGGGTTGATGTTTATTGAGACCAGTGCCAAGGTCGGCCATAATGTTAAGCAACTTTTCCGGCGGATAGCCCAAGCTCTGCCGGGCATGGAAGGTGAAGGTAGCAGAGGAGAGAGTCAAGGTTTGTTGTCTTACTGGGTTACATTACAGGTTTCGAGTACTGATTGATTCTCCTTAGTGATTGATGTGAACATTACCCCTAAAGAGACTACGAGCAACGATGGATGCGCCTGCTGAATGTTGTAATTTACTACTTGTTCGACAGTTCCGATTGCATTTCCCTTTTGTCCCCTCAATCTCAATGATGAGGTTTGAGATTGTCAATAATGCTCTGTCATTCTTAATCTGTACATTTTTCTTCTTGCTTTTCAAGTGGATAGCGCGTTTAGATTGAAGCCTTTTTATTTTCTTCTTATGGTCATCTGGTGCTACAAGGGAGAATATGGCGTTTTATTTGCTGCATTCTTTCAGCATCCCGTTGCTTACCGCCGGTTTTCTGCAATGTCCTTTTTACTTCAAAGGTTCAGCCTTGAGGCTAACACATTATGATCCTATGATCTTGTAAGATTTTGGACAACGTCTGCCATGCATATATAGCACCACAGTCATGTACGCCAGTCACAACTGTACAGAAGGCAGAATGAGAGCATAGGCACGGTCCAGCGAAGCATCTATTTCAGAGAAACATAGCCAAGGCAAACATGTTCGAAACGTCCTAGTAGTAAACCCCTTTGGTTCTTCGGGTCTGTCGCACTCGTATCGCCCGATGCGATTTGTTGGCTCTCTAGCCTAGTTTGTTAAAGGGAGGACCCATTCACGAAGGGTCAAGCCGGTGATTCAGGACGGACTAGGCATAACTTGCTAGTCTATTTAGATCGTATCCAGATTAACTGATTGTGAAGCAATGTCCTTACTCCCTACTCTCTAGATTAATTCCTTGAAATAGTGATTAAACATCTTGGAATGTGCATTACCATCACTTCATTGGATGGAGTTTATGTACTGATGGCCCAGATCGTGGATGATGGGTAAACGGACTAGGTTAGTTGACTAATGAAATGAACGAGGTTCCAGACTTGTAATGCCGTTACCATTCGAGGTCTGAGGTGCGTAGCTGTTAGGTACTACTAGGGATGTTGAACTAAGAATGATGTTTTCTAATTACAAGGACATGTGATCACGTGACTTTGCCTGTGACCCCGATCCCCTATCAGTAACCAAAACGTCATTAGAAGGCAGTCGATTTCTTGGCATAACAACCGGCAGCGATCGGCAGCGGATCGACCGGAAAATCGCACCCCTGTGTAACAATACACATGGGACAATCGTGACCACTCGCTCTCCCGCCAACCGCTGACCTCTCTTTCTCCCTTTCTTGTCTTCTGCACATATTGGCTTCCATTCCTTTCCCCTTTTCTGCTGTTCCCTTCTTGTGCCACAACCACAGAGCCCATCGGCGAAATCAAAGATGGGTTTATCAACCCGTTTTCTCCGCATCCCGCGGCCAGAGGTATGTCAGAAATTAAAATTTGTGATAAAGGCCTTCCCGTTCCGTTACTACGTCGCTCGATGATGCTAAGAATGAACCCCGGAGTACAACAGACATTCCTCTATGTCATGAGCCTGCGGACGGGTGCTTCCTTGATCACTCTATCCTTACTTCTCAACAAAATTAGCGGTCTTTATGGCTTGCTCGCCCTCTTAACCGGCTACCACCTTTCGCCCGTCCAGCTATCCATGTACCTTTATTCCTTACTGGCTCTTGGTGTCGCAACCCTGCTCTTCCCACATATCCGGAAACAGTCTCCTCTACAATGTCTTGCTCTCGCCTGGCTTTACGTCTTTGACAGCATCATCAACGCCGCCTATACCGCCGCCTTTGGTGTGACATGGTTTCTCGTCGTCTCTCAACATTACGATAATGGAAAGACGTCTGGTCCCGGCAGTGAGACGATCGCTCAGACCGCTGGCTTTACGAGCCCGAAGTACGATACATACGATCCATCCGCCCCCCTGGGCGAGCATTATGCCAGAAGCTCTGATGGCCTCAGTAATGCGGTTACCCAGCCAGAAAGCTTCCAGAGCATTGTCTTTATCTGCTCGCTATGGGCCATCCGAGTTTATTTCGTTTTCGTCATGCTAGCCTTTGCTCGCCAGTCTCTTCGCCTTTATATTGCTGTGCCTCGTCACACCCAACTCCCGACACATAGCCGCAACACTTCCGTCGCCAGTGTGGCCAGCGTTGCTGATATTGACAAGGAGCCTTTTTCACCTTACACCCCTGATGGCCAAGGTTGGCAGGGAAAGCTTGGCCGCTCTATGATCAGCATTGGTCGTAACTACTGGTTGGGCGAAGATGAAGATGGTAACTGGATGGACACCATCGGCCGTCGGTTCCGCGCCCGTGGTGAGAACAGCGAACTCCCCGGCCCTCTTGAAAGGGAGAGGAGACGTCGATCTGGAACGGGACCTCCGCAGCCTTCTCAATCGGCTGTTCAGGCTGCTGCCTTGCAACAACCGATTTACGAGGTTCCAGGTATGAACGTCAAGATGCAAGACTGGAGCGAAAATAGGTAGAAGGGCAATTTGAAGTCGTTTGTTCGCTCTGGGTCGCCCGTTTAAATGTTGGTAGTCGATTTCAGAAAAAAAAATTCGCACCTTCTCTCGATACCCGCGACCGTTGGTGCTCTTGGCAAACTAACGCAGAAGAGGCAGGAGTCGATACTCCTCTGCTTGCCGTGAACACCCAAGGCATCCGCGACGAGGCTTTAATGTCACAGCCTCCTCTTCCTGGTCTACAATATATGGGTTTCATCACTATTTGCTAATTAATTTATAAGGCGGGATGATTTACGACCGGTTGTTGCAATTCATACGTGTTGAAGGGGCCTATGCCTTGCAACGCTTATACCTCTTTTAACTCCTATACGGAGTGGGATTGCGGGATGACTTCTTTTGAGTTTTGGTTTGCGCATGGAAGCATTTGGCCAATGGGAGCCGTTCTCATGCGAGAGAATGTGTTTGTTTGGCCATAAGGAAGGTATTACTGGATTTAAAGATGTGGTCGCCGGCGTCTGGGACTTGTACATTGATATCAATATGGGCTTGGCTTCATCTTTGGTGTCTTGAGGGTTCAATTTTCACGCAGTATATCAGGGTCTCACATGTTCGTATTGTATTTGAGAAAAGGCAAATTAGTCACAACGCAGGATATGTATAGTACTTAATTGTATATACCCCACCTACCTCTTTTCTTTTCTCTTTCCGTCCTCTTTTTACTCTTGTGGGAAAAGAGGAGGCAAATTGTATTTCTCCATTCATCGTGTGGTAGTACAATGCGGGCTGGTGTTCAGTGCTGACGACATGAAACCATACCTCTCTCGCCCGAGAGTAAATTACCTGAGGACATCAAATCCAGACTCAGCTGCTTTTCAAGCACGAACCCCGAATGAACAAATACCGACTGCCTAACAAAAGGGGGTAGTCATTATGAACCCGATGGATGCACCGAGCTGTGAATCATTTGTCCAATAAGATTTGGGTGTCTTTCACGTTCAGTATTATTATTGTAGTACGGAGTATAGTATGTACCTTACCACCTCTTAAGATCTCGGGTTTAAATCGCACGAGTAGGAAGAAATCGGCCAATCAGTGTTTTGCCGAAGCAAAGCCCGCTGAAGAACTGACGTGCTCGACCTGCGGTCACGGGTTGCCCGCACTTGACTTGATTAGGGGTGTTTGCACCTGCTGCCCGCTACCGTTTGCATCGATGTCGTGATCGCAGTCCAATAAAATCGTTGCTAATCCAACCCCGATGGCGGAGAAAGTCTATAGGGAACAAATTCACTGCTTTAATTTTGTAGGAAATCTAAAAGATAAACGGGAAAGAGTCAAGCTAGATTTTAATGTCTTTGAGTCTGTCACTTTTTCTTCCCTTTTCTCCCCATCCCTTCATCTATTGAGCTCAATTTGAGTAAGGAGTCACCGTATGTGGTGACATCTACTTTATATCTTTAGTTCACCCCACCTTTGCGCTTTGAGTAGCGCAACAGGCAATTGCCAACATGGCGCCCGTTTCAACAGCCGGAGAGGCAGGTAAGTCGGTTAATGGTTTCGTCCATTGATTTTAATTTCTATTCTTTTTGGTTTCGAATGTGTGTCAACGAGCTGGTGGTGCGGTGCTAACTCTCCTTTCAGTGGCGAGAGTCGCCTATCTCACTAGCGATGTCGTTGTCTCCGTCCAGCCATCCCTGCAGGCAGATTCTTTGTTTAGCAAGTCGCTTAAATCACTCAAGGAAGGAAAAACGCATAGCATCCTGCCTAGGGGCGTACCTGACGTGAGTCATACTGGAGGCTTCCATATATAGTTATGAATTAGGGATTGACAAGTCAACAGGTGGTATCTGTACGGTACAACGGAGATCCTCTTCTCTCTGCTTTCCACCCTTTGCAGACTGGCAATGCGGTTTCTATAGTCTCTAGTTCTTCTGTCCTACTCTCTTCCATTCCTCACCTCTACCGCTTGGCAAACTCTCCCGTTGTCATCCATGTCGCCTTGGAACCTTATCCATTCCCAGATTACTCAGTAATCAGCTCAATACGTCAATGTGGCTTCACATTCTTACATTCTGAGACTATTCAGGAGGCACAGGATATCGCTATTACTGCCCATGCATTGGCCCGCAAGTCCGGAAAAGGTGTCATTCATTTCTTTGACCCTGCCAATTCTGCTCGCGATGAGCCTATCGCAGAGGAAGATGTGAATATCATTCAAAATGTTCTTAATGTGGGTGGACATGTTGCTACTCATTCCACTGAACTCGGCCAAACTCTTTACACTGATTCTGGACGTGTTGCTACCGTGTCCGATGAAGGTGTAGAAGAGACTTCCAGGGCCCGTGGGGGTTCTACTACTCCTGCGCAACCATCGCAGACACCCTCGAGTGTCAGTGTTGACAACTCGTCTGTTGGTTCCTCCAGGAGAGACAGCAGCACTGATAGCCGTGCTACCAGTTCCGCTGCCACAACTGTGGATGCTTCTTCCGTCAGGCCAGTTAGTGCCTCGGATATCTTCGAGTGGGCTGGTCAGATTTGGCGTGTCTTGTCGGAATTGGCGGGACGCAACTACAGGGCGATCGAATACACTGGCCCGTCGGATGCTAAATCTGCTCTATTTGTCTTTGGTTCAACTGGGGTCTTTGTGGATGCCTTGTCCAAGGAAGATACTGCCAGTGAGCTTAAGAACATCGGGCTTATTACCGCGCGGTTGTACCGGCCCTGGGTTGGTGGTCAGATCGTGAATTCCGTCCCATCCTCGGTTGAAAAGATCGCGGTTCTGGAGCAGGTCCGCAAGACCACGAAATGGGGTCCCTCATTCATGGATCTTTTGTCGAGCTTGACTCCTACTACTGCTGGCGGACGTAACCCACAGATCGTCGGTTACAGACTTGGGTACGTCGAGCCATCCACCGCTATCCAGGCACTTCGTGGTATCATTCAGAATTTGGACTCTCGTTCTCCTATCCAGAACCTCGAAATCGGTAGCTCCAAGGTTCCGACACTTGAAACTGCCCTGGAGCAGCCCCATATTGAAAACGCTTATCTGAAGATCCTGAACCAACTCTTCGCGGAGCGTTTGCACATTGCCAATCAGTTAGATTCCAAGCATGCTGGTGTCTCCTCCACGATTGCAGCCAGCCCTGAGTACGGTTTCGGTGCCTTGATTGCTCGAATGGAACACCGTCGTCGTTTTGTGCGAGAAGTTGAAGAAGCTTCGAAAGCTGGCAGATTTGCCACTGATGCTCCCAAGTCCTTACTGTCAAATTGGGCTCTGAGTGCCGGAGACGCATCCAAGGCTAACAAGCTAGCCCCTGATGTTATTGCTCATCTATCGGACGACAGCTCCGAGCTGGCCAAACAACTTTTAACAAACAAGAAACTGTTTTACGACGAGTCTTTGTGGCTCATCGGCTCAGATGCCTGGGCCTATGATCTTGGAAACTCAGGTGTCCACCACGTTCTTGCTTCCGGCGCTAATGTCAATATGCTCGTTATCGACTCTCAGCCTCATTCGGAACGTGCTGCTGCCGATCCCACCCGTAGAAAGAAGGACATTGGTTTGTACGCCATGAACTACGGCAATGCCTACGTTGCCTCTGTTGCTGTCTACAGCTCCTACACCCAAGTTCTCCAAGCCATGGCTGAGGCCGAACAATTCAAGGGTCCATCCGTTATTGTTGCATATCTGCCTTATAACCAGGAGAACGACTCTGCTTTGACCGTTCTTCAGGAAACCAAGAATGCTGTGGACCTCGGATATTGGCCCTTGTATCGCTGGAACCCCGGAAACGAAGAGAGCGGCGAACCCAAGTTCTCTCTCGATTCAGAGCGTATCAAGCGTGAACTTGAAGACTTCCTTCGTCGGGATAATCAGCTTAGCCAGCTGATGAACCGCCATCCTAAGTTCTCTTCTGCTCTTTCCGAGTCTTACGGTTCTGAGGTTCGAGCCCTCCAGAAGCGCAAGGCTAAGGACTCTTATGAAAAGCTTCTCGAAGGACTTTTCGGCGCACCCTTGACAATCCTCTTCGCATCAGACGGTGGCAATGCTCAGACTCTGGCAAAGCGTCTTGGAAATCGTGGTCGCGCAAGAGGACTCAAGACCATGGTTATCGCCATGGATGAATACCCGCTTGAGGATCTGCCAACTGAGGAAAATGTGGTCTTCATCACTAGTACTGCGGGCCAGGGAGAGTTCCCCCAGAATGGCCGTAGTCTTTGGGAATTTGTGAAGAATTCTGGTGACCTGGACCTGTCTACCATCAACTACTCTGTTTTCGGTCTTGGCGACAGCCATTACTGGCCACGTAAGGAAGATAAGATCTACTACAACAAGCCAGCCAAGGACCTTGATGCCCGTATCGCGTTTCTGGGTGGACGCAAGCTCACGGACATTGGGCTTGGTGATGATCAGGATCCAGACGCCTTCCAGACTGGTTACTCTGACTGGGAGCCACGTCTCTGGCAAGTGTTGGGAGTGGACAAGGTTGAGGGCCTGCCTGAGGAGCCCGCACCGTTGACAAACGAAGATATCAAGATCCAGTCTAACTACCTTCGTGGTACCATCGCTGAGGGTCTGTTAGATGAGAGTACGGCCGCTATCTCTGCAAGCGACCAACAATTGACCAAGTTCCACGGCACTTACATGCAGGATGATCGCGACGTCCGCGAAGAGCGTAAAGCCCTAGGCCTTGAACCAGCCTACAGCTTCATGATCCGTTGCCGGCTTCCTGGTGGTGTTGCTACTCCCACCCAGTGGCTGCAAATGGATGCTATCAGCAGCTCACATGGTAATGAAACCATGAAGCTCACAACTCGACAGACGTTCCAGTTCCATGGTGTCATCAAGCGGAACCTCCGGGGTGCAATGCGTGCTATTAATAAGTCCCTCATGACTACCATCGCAGCTTGCGGTGATGTCAATCGTAACGTTATGTGCAGTTCCCTTCCAGAGCTTTCGTCCTACCATCGCGAAGCGCACGCCGTCGCACAGAAGATCAGTGATCACCTTCTTCCTTCCACTACAGCCTACCATGAGATTTGGCTCAAGGATGAGGACGACAAGAAGATTCAAGTCGCAGGAGATGCTGTTGTCGATCATGAGCCCCTTTATGGTCCTACTTACCTTCCTCGTAAGTTCAAGATTACGATTGCCATTCCACCTCACAACGATACCGATGTGTATGCACATGATATCGGCTTGATTGCCATCAAGGGATCCGACGGACATCTGGAAGGTTTCAATGTTCTTGTCGGTGGTGGCATGGGTAGCACCCACAATAACAAGAAGACCTATCCCCAGACTGGTCGTATGTTTGGATATGTACCTGCCGATCAGGCCCACATATTCTGTGAGAAGATTATGCTGGTGCAGCGTGATCACGGCGATCGTAAGAACCGCAAGCATGCACGTCTGAAGTACACTCTTGATGACATGGGCGTTGAGGGCTACAAGGAGAAGGTGGAAGCTCTCATGCCGGACAACTTACGGTTCACTGAACCTCGCCCGTTCAAGTTCGCTTCGAACATTGATACCTTCGGCTGGTTGAAGGATGAGAAGGGTCACAACCACTTCACTTTCTTCATTGAAAACGGACGTATTGAGGATACTGCGGACTTCCAGATGCGTACCGGCTTGCGTGAACTAGCGAAGCTTGATAAGGGCGAGTTCCGTCTCACCGGGAATCAACATCTGATCATATCTAATGTCAAGGATGAGGACCTTCCTGTTATCAAGGAGTTGATGGCTAAGTACAAGCTCGACAATACTTCATTCAGTGGCATGCGTCTTTCTTCGTCTGCTTGTGTCGCTTTCCCGACTTGTGGCCTTGCGATGGCCGAATCCGAGCGCTATCTCCCAGTTCTTATCTCTAAATTGGAGTCCACCCTCGAGGAGGTGGGTCTGGCTAGAGACAGTATTGTCATGCGTATGACTGGCTGCCCGAACGGTTGTGCCAGACCCTGGCTCGCTGAAGCTGCCTTCGTCGGCAAAGCGTATGGCGCTTACAACATGTACCTTGGTGGCGGCTACCACGGACAGCGTCTGAATAAGTTGTACCGCTCCTCCATCAAGGAGGACGAGATTCTGGAAATCATGAAGGGCCTCCTCAGGCGTTACGCACTCGAACGGAATGCCAATGGCGAAGAGCCCGAGCGGTTTGGAGACTGGTGTATCCGTGCAGGCGTTATCAAAGCAACGACTGACGGACGCAACTTCCATGAAGGAGTAAGTTGACACTCGCTCAGGTACCTTTGGAATCATATCTAACAAAATTGGACAGGTTGCTGAAGAAGATGAAGAAGACGAGTAAAGGATATAAAACGAAGGGATGAAAAATGAGGTAGAGCATTTTGGGTTACGTTGAGCTGCGCTTTGATTTATTGTCATGACCATCTAAAGTTACGTCAATTGCATTACTTTGTGTTAAAGTTAGAGCAAAGTTCCATCTGTTCATTTTTTCTTCTTATTTTCGCGTTTCTTGTATATTGCTGTATATGTCTTATTCCCTATAATATGGGTTTTGGGACAGCCCATCTTCATTTACTCTCTTGTGCTATGCTGAGGATGTATTAGTTCTGGCGAAGCAAATGCCATTCAGCTCATGCATAGGACAATGATATCAATTTCCTACAGTGGTAATCATCTCTATCTGATCGGCTTACAAGAAAGAAACCCGGCGCTTGGCCTGCTAATTGATCAAAAGCCCGATGGACGCTTCCTTCTCGCTTCACCCCCCCTTCAACTGGTATATTATGAACTTCTTTCGAATAAAGCAACATCCTAAATTCCTTCTCCTGCAAAGACAGAGATGAGCTCAAGACCCGCTTCCTCCGATCAATGTCAACTCTTTACGCTTCGTATATTCGGATCTCCTTCTTCAGGATGCCAAACCTAGCGAAGATCCCACAAGAGTAATTTGATGATGTGCTTGAATTTGCTTAGATGGCGAGTCAGGCCTCCAACAAATGTGGTCTCTGTTATCTCAGCCGTCAGTGGCATGCAACTATAATGGGGCGAGACAGTCATCTGTAAAACTTTGGAGACCCCTACAAACAATCCTTCAAATCACCGTCTCGTAACCTTGACTCGGACCTTGCATGCTGGTAACTGGGGTTTTTACCCACATGGAATCTCTGGTGCATATCAAGAATTCAATATCCCGCAAGACAAGTTGGATCTTATATATGCAGTTTAATCGTGGGAGTCGATTCTCTGGAATCAAGTATTATCGAACTTCTCCTACCATGTCTGCCAAGCGCCAGAACCACGTATGCCTATGTCTCACCGTGTGACCTGATTCTAAGGGAGTTCTTGAACAAGTATTAACTTGAAATTACCAACATAGCGGTGACCTCTCATTTTGAATTTTACCAGCCTACGAGAGATCTGTTTATTTCCTGCCTTTTTAGTAGATAATATTGTGTTTAAATATAATATACTGGGGCCTACTGTAAGATACCTACGCTCGAATCAAAGGCTACTAAAAAAGGGAACATAAGTTACTTGATTTAAGATCCAGGGCTACGATAAATCACATAAGTATAGATCACAAGAAAGGAAGGCGGTGTACGCCAAACTTTTCTGCAAGCAGCTTATCAACCGCTCCGATATGAAAAATAGGAAAAAAGAGGTGGGAAACAAAAGCATTTAGTTGCCTATTATACCGCGCCCTCCATAGACTTAACAAATTATCACTGAACTAATGATACGACCATAACGACCAACTCAACCCACCCACAAAAATAATTCAACCCCACACAATGGATTCCTCAGACCCCGTCATCGCATCCTACGACGTCTACCTCACAGACTCCGAAATCTCTCGCTACGTCCTTCAATACCTCGACCGACTACCAGACTACCCCTATGACGACCGCCACGGCCAAAAACCCACAGGCTTCCGTCTAAAACCGAAAACTGGGCTCATCGAAGTCGACGTCCCAATCAACACACGCAAAAACTACGATGTTAATAAAGGCCTCAAGTACGGAGATGCGCTGAAGAAGAGCCGCAGTGCGCAGGATGGAGGCGCATTCGGTATGGCCGGGGGGTTTAGTGGTGGTGCTCCCGGTGGAAGTAAGGTGAAGATGGAAGCAGGCGGGGATGTGGAAATGGGCGGGATGGGCAATGGGGATTCGGCTTCTTTATTACGGGTTCAGACGCTTGGTGGCCGCATTAAAATTCCGGAAGAGGGGGATCCGGTTTATATGTTGGCTGCTTTTCGGGGGAGTAAGTGCTTCTTCTTTTTGCGTCTTCTTCTTGGTTGGTGGATGCTAACAAAGGATGGGTAGACAATCTCCATCTTTCTCCTGTTTCTGCTGTTGTACAAGTACATCCTCAGCTTCACCATCTCGATGCCTTGGATGAGATTCCTGCGAAGGGGAAGGGCAAGCGGAAGGATGAGGAAGAGGGAGGTGGTGGAAACGAAGCTCGCGCAATTGATGTTAAGGTCAAAGGAGCTGAAGATGGTGAAGCGGGGATAATGGCGAGCAATATAGATCTCCTCAAGAAAATGCAGGAAGAGAAATGGGGGGCCTATGATTGGATTGACGCTGAGGTGAGTGTCTACGTTCTGTTGTTGCGTTTGTTCGTCCTTATGAAGAGCTCTGCTAATTCGATTGTACTCTGTAGACTGAGGAGTCGTGGCATGTATATGAGAGCTACATGATGCATCAAGATCTAGAAAGCCTCCCACAGTTAGAATCGGCTATCAATAGCGAGAACTATCTGGATAAAATGAGTGCACCACGCATAGACCCAGCGAACCCGGAAATGACTGGATGGGCTATGAAGCAAAACCGGATGAAGCAGGGTGGGCGAGATAGCTCTCGGTCTTCCAGAAGCAGTACTACTGAAGAGGGATGATAGATTTTTATACATACTTAAAAAGACATCATGAAAGGAAATTACATGGAATATCCTCAAATCACACAGCATATGTAGCTGATCGGTTGATCGATAGTATGCGGGAGAGATAAGATTGATAGTGATACTGCAAGAAATTGGATGAAAAGTAAAATACTACCTACCCATGTATGGTGCAAACGGCGGAATACAAGATAAGTGCCTGATTGACACTAGGAATAAACAATGTTTTCTGATACACCCCTGAAACAACATCATTCTAGAGCAATCATGTCGAAAGGTGGGAAGCATTATTGTTGTTTACATTTGCCACCGTTGATCTAGTCTAGAACCAGGACGCGATTCCGCAAATAGGAAGCCGAAGAAAAAGCTGACAGTTAGTCATGTGACCGCACGTGCCTTATCTCCCTTTTGGTGATTTGAGTATTTTTCCCCCGATTTCTCCGTCCGAGAAATGCTAGATTCCGACCTCTTCTCCTTCATCAGAACTTCACCCCATTCTTTCTTTGCCTACCTCCTATAAGCTGGTGAAGGGCTGCAGGCGGCTTGTCAGCAGATCCCTTTCACTGACAGGAATTTCCATTCTTATTTGTTCAGTTCATCCTGCGCTTATTCGCATACTAATGATTTTGTTCTTGTTGCATTTTTTTGCCTTCATTTATTATTTTCCTCCCTTCTTTACTTACCACCTTCATACTGGATTTAATCTATTCGGTTGCTTCAGCGATATCTCGTGAATCATGTTATCCCGAATTGCTCGCCAGAAAAATGCCGTATCTCATCTCCGGGTCTCTAATGGGCGTTGGTTGTCGCCATCATTGGCCACTCTGCGGTTTCACTCTCGTCCAAATCGGTCGAATTCATTAACCAACGCATCTGCCACGATTTCCCACGAGCGTCTTCGTCAGCCATCTCTTCAGTCAAATCGGTATCTCGCCACGGCAGCAGAGCAGTCCACATTTGAGCAAGGGTCATATCCTTCCTTTGAAAGCTCCTCATACTCAGTCGATCGCCAGTATGATCGATCCACACAATTGGCTTCTCTTTTCCCACCGATTTCGAGGGACTTGAATCCTTCGTCTTTGATTATCATAGACGACCTCTTACAGACCAAGCCGAGAGTGCTCAAGAAGGTGAAGGGTATTGGTGGTGATGAAGATGAGATGATGGCAAATTTGGATATCTCCTTGAAAGTTGGTCGAATGGATCGTGCTGCAAGCCTCGTCACTCGGCTTGGAGAGTATTATCCGATCGGTTCGCCGGAGTATTTGGCCATTCATAACCGCTATCTGGAGGAAATGGTGTCACACATGATCGTAACGAGGCAGCACAACTTGGTCTTGCCATTGCAGAGATGGTTCGAAGTCGACATGGCCTCCGGTGGTGTTCAGCCGGATGCGAGAACGTATGCGATCATGATTCGGATGGCACTACGCATGTTTCATGGCGGCAAACGAGACAGAGCGGTGCGCAGATACTGGGAATTCGCAAAGACAGCGGCGGTCGAGGAGGAGGTTTTGGCTGTTCCTGTTCTGTCCGAATTGGAGCTTGGCGAATTGTCAGAGGTTGGTCCATTCTTTTATTCAATTCATACATTGATTTTCAAGCATATAAGGGGGCTGTTGATCCTAACAATTACTTCCTACTAGATTTGTTCATCGGATCTTCGGCGAGTTGCGATCGGTAGTATTCATTCAGATGTATCTGATCAGCACACGGGTTCGATCTTAGATGAAGTGCCGAATGTCAGGCCTGTTGATCAGAAAGGACTCGGGCTTTCTTCTTTGCAAGACTCACTCACGATGTTCTCCACCGGCGCTGACGTCGCTTTCCCATCCGAAGCTAAATATACCGAGGAGGAAAAGGTGGAATTATATAATCAACTTAGACAGCGACAGCTAGAGACCGATTCGATAAAGACTTCGCTCGAACGGTGGCGGCAAGAGTTCAGCCAAATGCAAAAATCAGGCCTTGATATGACTGGAGGTGGAAAACGACTAGGCACCATCATGAACCAGTGGCATATGGGCCTTGTATCCAGAATCCAAGAGGAACTCAAGCTTGTTGAGGAAGCGGAGGCCAATCCTATCCGAACTCTAGAACAGAAAGAGCGCTGTGAATATGGGGTTTATTTACGAAGCTTAGACCCGGAAAGGCTAGCAGCACTCACCATTCTTGCTGTTATATCCACTTTCAGTCGTGGCGGAATGGAGAAAGGGATAAAGGTTTCCGCAATTGTTACTGGCATCGGAAAAGATCTCCAAGACGAGCTGGTAGCCGAGATGACTCTCAAGAAGCAGCAGTCAGGAACCGATGCACGCCGTATGAAGGTACTGAAAGAAATCCTCGCTGGCCGCAAGCAGAAGGACGGTCGAGCACGTTGGCAGAAAATTGTCCAGGACCTAGAAAAAGCGGACCCGACAGCCATCTGGCCACCTAGGGTGAAGGCTAAAATTGGAGCTGTCTTAATGAGCCTTCTCTTTGAAGTCGGAAAGGCCCCTGTCGTAATGGAGCACCCAGGCACGAAGAAGAAAACGGTTACCATGCAACCCGCATTTCAACATTCCTATCAGATCACATGGGGAAGGAAGTCTGGATACATTCATTTGCATCCGGAGATTGTTCAAATCGTTGCGAGAGAGCCCACCGCGGATGTTCTGGGTCGACAATTACCCATGATCTGTAAACCCAAGCCGTGGGGCGGTGCTAAGGACGGTGGATATTTTATCTATCAAAGCAGCATTGTACGCACAACACCGGGCGAGACTCTCCAGCCTTCGTATATAAAAGCAGCGATGGAAAACAATGGGTTAGAGCAGGTTCGTGAAGGCTTGGATATTCTAGGAAGAACAGGCTGGAAGATCAATCGTGATGTTTTCAATGTCATGCTTGAGGCATGGAACTCGGGAGAAGCAATTGCTAGCCTCGCACCCTTGGAGCCTGACTTCCCTCACCCGCCTAAGCCAGCTCCCGAAGAGGGTTACGAAGCGGAGAAGAAATGGGATAACGCTATGCGCGACATTGAAAACAGACGGGCTGGAATGCACTCTAACAGATGCTTTCAGAACTTCCAGCTTGAGGTTGCCCGTGCCTACAGAAACGAGACGTTCTACCTCCCCCACAATATGGACTTCCGTGGTCGTGCCTACCCGCTTCCGCCTTATCTCAACCAAATGGGAGCAGACAACGCTAGAGGTCTTCTCCTTTTCAGTGAAGCTAAGCCCCTCGGTGCCAGTGGTCTGAGATGGTTGAAGATCCAAATTGCAAATTTGGCGGGCTTCGATAAGGCTAGTCTCTCTGAACGTGAACAGTGGACAATGGATCATCTAGATGACATACTTGACTCCGCAAATAATGGTTTACATGGCAAACGATGGTGGCTTGAAGCAGAGGATCCATGGCAATGCTTGGCCGCCTGCTGTGAGCTAAGAAATGCTCTTCAGCTCCCGGACCCTACTCAATATCCATCTCGCTTACCTATCCATCAAGATGGCTCTTGCAATGGGTTGCAGCATTACGCAGCTCTTGGTGGTGATAAGGTAGGTGCTCAGCAGGTGAACTTGGAGCCGTCCGACCGCCCCTCTGATGTATATACTGGTGTCGCCGAATTTGTTAAGGCAGCGGTGGCTCGTGAAGCCGCGCAAGGTAATTTCATAGCGAAGGTTCTTGACGGAAAAATCACCCGAAAGATCGTCAAGCAGACTGTCATGACGAATGTCTACGGTGTTACTTTCATGGGAGCTATGAAGCAAGTGCGCAAGCAGCTTGTTGACCACTATCCTGACCTCTCAGCCGATGATAAAAAGAATGGTTCGTTATACATTGCTCGAAAAATCTTCGAAGCTCTCGGCACAATGTTCAACGGAGCGCATGAAATTCAATACTGGCTTGGAGATTGCGCAAGTCGAATCACGCAATCTCTCTCCCCTGAACAAATCGAAGACATCGCAAAAGAAGCATTGAGCCCTACCAAGTCGGAAGGGTCGGCAAAGAAGGCCAACGATCCAGCTCAGAAGTTTAGATCCACTGTGATCTGGACGACTCCTCTTGGCTTGCCTGTTGTTCAGCCCTATCGTGTTCGAAAGTCTAGACGGATCCACACCACTCTCCAGGACCTGAGCATCGTCGATATGGGTTCGGAAGATGTCGTGTCAAAGCGCAAGCAGCTCCAAGCTTTCCCGCCCAACTTCATTCACTCCCTCGACGCTACACATATGATGCTATCAGCTATTGCCTGCGATCGGGCTGGTCTTAGTTTCTCGGCGGTCCATGATTCATTTTGGACTCACGCGTCCGATGTCGATTCTATGAATCATATTCTCCGAGAAGCTTTCGTTCGCATGCACTCTGATGATGTCGTTAAGCGGCTCGCCGCGGAGTTTGAAGTTCGTTATGGGAAGAACTTGTTCCTAGCAAAGGTTGATGTCTCTAGTAAGGTCGGAAAGGCTATCCGGGCTTACCGTAGACGTGTCAAGCATAAGTCAGCCAAGGTGCAAGAACTTTTGGAGGAGTATAAGAGACAAAAGCTTTTGCAGTCGGATGACCCAGAATTGCAAGCGCAGGGAAGCGCCATGGTCACTGCCGCTAGCTTGTTTGAGGAGGCCGGTGGTACCGATGAGGACCTCGCTATCGCGAGCTCGCTCGGTGAGACCGTCGTCGGGCATGTTCCGGAGAATCTTGAGGCGGCAGAGCGGAGATCTTCGGGAATGGAAACAGATGCGTCGGACCCAGCCATCGAGAGTCTGATGACCGGTTTCGACGATGTGCTTGGCCCGAAGGCCAACTCCGGAGATACTGCTGCTGAGGTGGATCAGGACGATGATGATGTCGCAGGCGGAGAGTCTAAGAAGAAGAAGCGATCTGCTCCGCACACTTGGCTCTGGCTGCCGTTACGCTTCCGCGAGGTACCACGTAAAGGAGAGTGGGACATAACGCGCATCCGAGACAGCAAATATTTCTTTTCTTAATGAACCCGCCCGTTGGTTGGCCGAGCGGGCCTCACTTGGGTCGGGGTTTGAACGCATTGGGTTGGCGTTGGCTTGTTTTGGCGCAATCGAAGATGAAAAGTAAAATTAGAGGGACGGGATCGTATGCGCCTATTTCCTCGCTCACCACGTCGCCTTTATCCTTATTTGATCGTGAATTAGTGATATCCCTATTTGTGCCTTTTGTCATCTTTACAGCCCTCTCCACCTCCTGCGCCTGTATCTTTTTTTACTTGTCATTTTCTTTTCTTTTTCGGTATAATGGTCGTTTACCACTACCACTACTGGTGTTTTGATTTATTATGTTTCATGTGGATAGATTTGGCGTTGGATGCTTTTTCAGGTATAACTAACATGTACAGTACTCAGCATTTTATGTCTATATGTGGAAAGACTATCACAGACGCCAATATATGTAATCAATGTATATATATAAGACCTATGAAAATAACCTTGTGGCTTTGAGACGAACCATCATATTACCCTGACTATCCGTACCAAAGTAAACTTTTTGCCCTTTTTCCGGGGTAATTTAGGCAAAATGTCGGACAAAGAAAGAGAGGACATGTGCCAAGACGTGACAAAGGGTGTGGTGTTTCGAGAATAAATGAAGGCATGTTGCAGGTTGCAGCAGAGTCCTAGTACAACTATACTGCCACTTCTATTACTCTACAGACAGACCCCGACAGCCTTGCAGAGCTGCATCAGACAGGGTTCCTGCACACCCAGCCCAGCGGGGAAATTTCACGTCTCGGCTTCTGCTCCATCTGTCCGGAAGGTCGGAGAATTAATTAAAGTATGAATTTACCTAATGAGAAATTGAAGATGATGAAGAGAAGTGGATTGCAGATGGTGTAAAGAAACTAATTCTTGAAGGCTTGCCTAAATTCTTGAAGACTTGAATAAAATGCACTGATATTATCCTTTTCGTTTTTGTTCTGGTGTCGGTCTTTATGTCAATCCTCACTGTTAACCGAGGTGTGTATCGTAGGAGTATGTACATGCCTGCCTCACTTACACATGCAGGTCAGTGTAGCCCTAGCAGTGAGAACTCACATAACTAGTGTTGAGTTCCGTATGTTATATATATTAGGCAGAGGAAGTAGACATGGGTTGTACGCCCCAGGGAAATAGCTGATGGCTTTAACGATGCCGGCAATTCCCCACGTTTTTCAATAGTTAAAAGCATCCTCACTACATATTACAACGGGTTTGTATTATATACATCAACAATAATAGACAATCACTGATCACACTGGATCAGTAATAAGTATACAACTATTATTTCAATCTCTCCCCCTCTCCACCTTTGACCTGACGATCCGGAACGCAACCCCGACAGGCAGCTTCATCCGTAAGGGACTTTCCCCGCCTTTTCTTTTCTCTTCTTGTGCTCGTTTAATTTATAGTTTGCCTGTTCACTCCGCACATCTTATCCTCATTTTCCTTGGTGTCGGAACAGGTCTCTGGTAAGAAAGAGCCGATTTTTGCAGAAGGGTCTTCAGCGTTGTCATCTACAATTTTCTTCTTTTCTTCTTTTCTTTTTTTTTCTTTCTTCTTCTTGGAATATTATGTCTTAACTAAAACAGGATTCGGTGGAGATGGGACCAGTTTATTCTTGGCCATGAGTAGAGTCATCCATCATCTCCGCCCTGTGGCCTGACGCCGATGCTCATCCTCATCCACTCGTGACCCTTAGTCTCCGGCTTAGTGGCCTTAACTTGGCCTTAGTGCTTTTTTTCCCCGGCTTTCTTATGGTTGTCACTCTCAACTTCTGTGGCTTTCTGGGGGACGTCACTCGTGTCTGTTTGTTGAGTCGGTTCGATGTGAAACTACGCCGGCCTATGAGGTCTCAATCTGGTCTAAACCGTCGAGCTAAAACCTCCTTAGCATCCTTTTTTGGTTCCCCAGGTCTTTAGTCACATCCAAGTCATCTCCCTCCCGACCCGATTACTTTAGTCGGCAATATGCTCTCTGACCCTGATCACTGAGCCGATTTCTCTCCCCACTGACCCGTATTTGCAGTCTCTCCCACCCTCTCCCTCTCTTTTTTTAATATTTTTTTTATCTCTACTTTCCACCTGTGGTTATTCCTCACATCTTGTCTCCAGGTTAATTACCTGGTATTGGGTTCCCTTTCTATGCTGCGGACTATATCTGCGCAATCGACTAGGACCACTCTTCGTGATTTTGGGGCCTTAACGGCCCTTCTCCGTCTTCCTTTCTTTACATTTCTGTTCCCCACATCCGCCAATATTGTCCAACCGCATCCCTATATGTACCAATAGATCGTCCGATCGCTTCTCTTCCCTGGTGAGAATGTCGATGGCCTCAATTCAGCATTTCACACGTTCCTTCTCTCCTTTTTCTCCAGGGACCCAGTCGCTCGGAATGGCGCCATCTCAAACGGTCGGGCTTGATACGCTCGCTGAAGGCTCGCAATACGCGCTGGAGCAATTGCAAATGTCACGAGAGGCCAATGGTACCCGTGCGGTTGACCGCGGCCCTCTCAGAAGCTCAATATCCAAACCCCAAGGCCAGCAACTGTACGGTGACGAATCCACGACCCAAGACATCCAAAACGCAGCCGCCAGTTTCAGAAATTCAACTCAACGGGATCCATTGGCAGAGGCTCGCTCAATGATCCGTAAAAATTCAGTCTCCGGTCCCGTCCGTCGAAGAATCAGTCGCGCATGTGATCAGTGTAATCAACTTCGGACAAAATGCGACGGGCAAAACCCATGCGCACATTGCATTGGTAGTGTTATGCTCTTTTTTTTTTTTTTGGCTTGGTGCGCAATGAGCCGAACACTGACAATCCTTGAACAGAATTTGGTTTGACCTGTGAATACGCTCGAGAACGCAAGAAACGCGGCAAGGCTTCTAAAAAGGATATCGCTGCGGCTGCCGCCGCCGTAGCTAGCAATGGCAACACCGCATCGATGTTGAATGGCAATACAACCAATGAACACCCTGCATCGTTAGCCAAACGGCACACTCCTTCGGATGGCGGTTCATCGCAAGAGGTCAGCGGGAGGTACGATCCGACTTTCGATGCGACCCGAAACCTTTCGGCTTCGGGGCAGTCGCAACTAGGGCAGCACTCAGACGTGGCAGGGATTGCAGGAATGCAGGGCTCGCAGCAAGCCCCGCACTCCCAGTCATCTCTGGGAGGTGCGATCGAAGCCATGCACTTGAATCACTTCAATACCTTGAATGAGTCCAACCGACCACATATGCCTGTACCCGATCTTCGTTCATTACAGATGCTACATCATTCCGGCGCAAATCCTCGGTCTCCGTCGGCAGCACTGCCTCCTCAAGGGCTGAATGCCGGTTATAACGATGGCGCGTACTCTCTTGTGAACACACAGGAAGCGAATCACCCATCGATGAATCAATTTCGGCTAGGAAGCTCTACCGAAAACCCCCCAGCACCATTCATAGGCTTATCACCGCCAGCGCAATCACCAGGATGGTTATCTCTCCCTTCACCGTCCCCTGCCAATTTCGCCTCCTTTAGCATGCCTCCGATCCCCAGCACCTTGCGATACCCAGTTTTGCAGCCTGTTCTACCTCATATCGCTTCCATCATCCCCCAGTCATTGGCTTGTGATCTCCTCGATGTCTATTTTACCAGTTTTTCACCGTCTCACCTGTCTCCCCAATCTCCGTATGTGGTTGGGTACATCTTCCGAAAACAGTCGTTTCTCCATCCCACCAAACCAAGGGTGTGTAGCCCTGGCCTATTGGCTAGTATGCTATGGGTCGCCGCTCAAACTAGCGACGCAGCATTTCTGACATCCCCCCCGTCGGCACGCGGCAGAGTTTGTCAAAAGCTCTTGGAGCTCACAATTGGCCTACTACGGCCTCTGATACACGGCCCTGCTCCCGGAGAAACATCCCCCAACTACGCTGCCAACATGGTCATCAACGGCGTTGCTCTTGGAGGCTTTGGGGTCTCTATGGATCAACTTGGAGCGCAAAGCAGTGCAACTGGTGCCGTGGACGACGTGGCGACGTACGTTCACCTAGCCACTGTGATCTCTGCGAGCGAGTATAAGGCTGCTAGCATGCGCTGGTGGACAGCGGCTTGGTCTCTTGCTCGGGAATTGAAATTGGGCCGCGAATTACCGCCGAATACCCCCCAAGCAAGACAGGATGGGGAGCCTGAGGACGATACAGATGTTGACATGTCAAAGCGTAATCTCCCTCCTCTTATCACATCGGTAGGGAACGGCTCTGGCAGTACTGTTTTAAACGTTACTGAAGAGGAAAGAGAAGAGCGCCGGCGTCTCTGGTGGTTGCTATATGCGACAGATCGCCACCTAGCGCTTTGCTATAACCGTCCTTTGACATTGTTGGACAAGGAGTGTGAAGGACTCCTGCAACCGATGAATGATGACTTATGGCAGGCGGGCGATTTTGCCGCTGCCACCTACCGCCAGGTAGGCCCACAGGTAGAATGTACAGGACACAGTATGTTTGGTTTCTTCCTGCCTTTGATGACAATCTTGGGTGAGATAGTCGACCTCCAACAAGCAAGGGAACATCCTCGATTCGGCCGCGTGTTCCGGAATAGTACTGACTGGGACCACCAAGTGCTGGAGATCAGCCGTCAACTAGATACATATGCTCAGCGTTTGAAGGAATTTGAGGCCCGCTACACCAGCAGTCTAGCCCTTGGCACAACAGAAAATGAGGCCACCATGGAAGGGTCCCATTTAGATCACGTGAGTCCATCTGGCCGGTCAACTAGCACGGCCGGATCGCGCGTGAGCGAGTCCATAGTACATACGAAGATGGTGGTCGCCTACGGAACTCACATCATGCATGTTTTACACGTTCTTCTGGCAGGAAAATGGGACCCTATTAATCTACTTGAGGACCATGATCTCTGGATCTCCTCAGAGTCGTTCATCGCGGCCATGAGCCATGCGGTCGGCGCTGCTGACGCAGCCGCTGACATCTTGGAATACGATCCCGATCTCAGTTTTATGCCCTTCTTCTTTGGAATATATCTCCTGCAGGGCAGTTTTCTACTGCTACTAGCAGCCGACAAACTACAGGGCGAGGCCAGCCCCAGTGTAGTCCGCGCATGTGAAACCATTGTTCGGGCGCACGAGGCTTGCGTCGTGACATTGAACACTGAGTATCAGGTAAGTTTTTGCTCTTCAGCATTAAGCAGTGATAGACCTCATGTTAACCTGACGTTTCCCTTCAGAGGACGTTCCGCAAAGTCATGCGTTCGGCCCTCGCACAGGTTCGTGGGCGCATACCTGAGGATTTTGGCGAACAGCAGCAACGCAGACGGGAAGTGCTAGCTCTCTACCGCTGGACCGGTGATGGCAGTGGTCTCGCCTTATGATACTGTTATCATACCAATCCTCAGACTACATCTCTGCCATATGTATCCTCAACTGGCAATACTGACGATGTTACGCGATCTCACGACAAATATTAATTTAAGAGGCCCAAACGGCCTTGAGGTTCGGAGTTCTGAAAAAGGCACACACTAGCGTACGGTTTAAAAGATTGCTTCCTTTTTTTTTTTTTTTCCGCCTTTCGATTTGTTTATTCCTTGGTATCATTTGCTTGACGCCGCGTTCCTTCTTAACCTTGTTCACATTCGAGGGACGGATGGGACACCTTTGACAGTGGTATGCGATCTGCTATTGCCCTTTCAGTATATATTTCTCTTATCATGGTTCTCTGTCAATGGCTTGTTGATGGCACCTGTACACTACGGTCAGTTGTATTGTTTATATCTCTGCACAGTATTTACAGCAGTATGGTTTTTAGTATATATACCCACTATTCAAACGTCTATAAACGTCAGTTGATAATGCCACATATCTGTTTCTGGCTACAATGTCATGTCTTATAAAATACCTCGGTGTAAGATCAGCACGTATGAGCAAGTAGTATATACTAGTATACCCATATAAACTTCTAAGGGTCGTGAACAATCTAACTACATGAAACTGCTAAGTCATTGTTTCGTCACAGTTGCCTTGGGATAAACCATATCCACAACAGTTCTACTTGACACAAACTCACCACCTAGTCATTTCCAAACTTGCAAACACAAACAAGAACAGCGTCTTGGTGCCGAAGAATAATACTCTTTTTGATCCTCAATATCATAACTCCTTATCCAACTGTTCTACTCCCTTCAAACACTGGCCATGAAGCCCACTAGCACTCCACCTCCCCAAGCATCAAGACCAGATTCCTCATTATTTCCGATACCCACGGGCCCCCGAAACGCATCATGAATTACGCGAACTCGGGCTAGTGGGCTGGGTGTCCCCTATAGTTTGAGGCTATTGCGCGTGCTCGGCCGCAGATGCACTGCTTTGGTCATATTCATGCGGCTTGGGGAGTTAAACTGGTGACGTGGCGGAAAACGGTCAGTGAAAAACCGTCACATTTCACAGATACCGATAATGGGAAGTCGAAGGTCGTGACAAAGCTTTTGAATTTGATGGAGTTGGACAACTATGTTGAGAGATTATGCTATGCCACTAGCCATTATTCTGGAGCCCTGCTTGAGATACAATGGGGTATGCAGACGCTCTTTGTTAACGCTGCCATTGAAGGCAGTGAGGATCGCCCCATACAATTGCCGTGGTTAGTCGACCTTGAGTTATTGATGGCGCCTTGAAAAATCTCCATCCATTCCTTCTGATTCCATGAAGATCACTAACGGCTGGTAGTATGATGTGTACATAAGGGAATGTTCAAGATAATGAGAAGTCATGGCCAAGTACGCATTTAAGTTCCCCCATGCTATGTTTCATTTAGTCAATACCGCAAGCAAGGAGATTACACATTATAACAACTGATCGCTTATATCCAAACCACAAGGGAAGAATGCGGAGCTGACAAATGATACACGTTAAACAAGACAGATAGGTGCGGCGGGTAGGAACTTCCCCTTACAGAGTGCCGGCGATATTCTTCCTACTCGCGGCCCTGACGAGGGCAAGGTCTGACTGGCGTAGAATTCTGCCTATATTGAAGACAGTTAGGAGTAAAATTCTCGGGATAAGCGGCTAATTTCCCACATGATTCTATCTACAGCAATTGATCCAGGCAAAGGAGTCAACGCCACCTCAATATGACTGATCGCTTCTTTCCAAAGAGCAAAGGAAATTCGCAGATACTGACTATGAATCTGCCAATCTAATAGGAAAAGTCCTACGTCTTTCATCTGATGAAGAACTAACACTTACTATACTCACCTTATAAATACCAGCTTCAGCCTACTACTACCCCTCAGTATACTTCACTATTCATATCTATACTAAAAGCTAAATAAAACGACCCATCAGAATGTACCGCCTCTAAAAGCATAGCCCTGATCAATCCATCATGCCATCTTGAAGTAATTGTATCCAAGCTTTCGCTGAGTTAAGGGCATTGAAACCCGAGTTTGCGGCTGTGGTTTATGGAGAAGTTCTTGAGGGGCCTAATAATCCCGCTGAGTCTAGCCCAAGCTTATTGATTGTATCACCTAGTACTGACCTTATCTAAGTCGACACCAGCGGCATCGACAAATGGGTCTTGATACAAGCGGTTGCTCACCGCGCCAGATCCTCCCATGCCAATGGAGAGGCACCTCCCATTGACTGGGCCAATGTTAGGGAAGAGTACGACAGAACAGGAAACCTTCTAAATCCCTGCAGCCGTCTTGTATATTGCTCATTCAATGTTGACTCCATAGATGTCAGACTGTATGACTATTACAATGACCAAGGCGCATTCGCTGCCGTTGTTGCGGAGCTGCGCGAGGAGTAGCGTGCCTCTCAAGGCGTTACCACAATGACCGCAGGTAGTTAGACTAAGAAGCCGTGTAGCAAACTACGAGTTTGTGTAACGGGGTGTAAGGTATTGGCATTAAGTAAATTGATAGGGTAGCTTAGTACTTCAACTCACATTGCTCTCGGCATAACAAAATCACCAGCTATAGAAGAAACAGCGTAAGCGCAGGCGTACCAATCACGAAGAAGTATCCGGAAGAGTGTATTTGTGTTTGTTATGTTTTGACTATGACGCCACCGCCGAGATAAGCGCTCCTTATCGGCGATAAGTTATCGGCATTTATATTTGGATTTGTCCTCAGCTCTCATCTTCTTTGTCTTTTCAACAGATAATTGGATGAGTCTAACACTGAATCATGGGTTGCCTAAGCAAACCACTGCGTCAATTAATGTCTCATCGTTTCCGTTTGCGACCATCTTTCACTCCCATCATTCCGAAACGGTGCATTGGCATCCCTCCTGCATTTTTGCTCGATGATTATACCCCACGCTATCAGTTGCTCTCTTCAGTAGATGAAGCCAAAAAGCGCTCTCGCGCTTATGCTCATCTTCGGGAATGCAACTTATGCCCACGGCTCTGCGGTGTGAATCGGTACGAAGAGACTGGCACTTGTCTGATCGGAGCCCAAACTGTCAAGGTGAATGTGATTGCGCCTCATCGCGGAGAGGAGCCTTGTATTCAAGGCTTCCATGGGAGTGGATCCGTCTTCTTTTCAGGGTGTAATCTGCGTTGCGTATTCTGCCAGAACCATGCATGTCCAACTCTCTTTGCTGTAGTTCTCGGACCAGTGTGCTAACCGAGGCTTATTCTAGGATATTGCCCATCAACGAAACGGATTCGACTTGACCCCAGAAGAACTAGCGGATTGGTTTCTGAAACTCCAACAAGTGGGAAATTGTCACAATATCAACCTAGTTACACCGGAACATGTGGTCCCACAAGTTGCACTTTCTATTCTAACGGCGCGCGATATGGGTCTCAAGATCCCTATAATTTACAACACATCGTCGTTTGATTCTCTCGAGTCCCTTGAGCTATTGGATGGCCTGGTAGATATTTACCTACCTGATTTTAAGGTATGGAAGAATAGTACGTCGAAGCGGTTACTAAAAGCCGACTATTATACCGAGACGGCGATGGAGAGCGTTAAGGCCATGCACAAACAAGTCGGCGATTTATGTTTTACGTCTGATGGAATTGCCAAAAAGGGCGTTCTCCTGCGACATTTAGTCATGCCCGGCAAAGAAGATGAGGGACGAGAGATCATGCGCTGGCTCGCAGAGAACGTGTCAAAGGACCTCTATGTGCATATTATGGAGCAATATCATCCAGATGCCCATGTCGGTAAGAAAAAACGGACCACGAAGAAGACAGACGGAGAGGAGCAGGCCGAAGTGCGGTATGCAGATATCAACCGCGCTATCCGCGACGAGGAACTAGGCTCTGTCAGAGATGCTGCTGTTGCAGCTGGGCTTTGGAGGTTCTGTGAAGTGAATGAGGATAATTCAATGTTCCACCTGTGACCCAATAATCGCATGACAGACACCTTTGGGGAATGACTCAATGGCCCCTACGTGTTCGGATGGTGGATGTTAATAAACGCCACTACGACTTGCTTTACCAAGCACGCGTTTAATGGCCGACCTTATGCCTTTGATAGATTGGTATTGTAAAATGATCGGCTGTATGATAATGATTTCGATGACGATTGAATAGTTTAGGAGCAGGATTTCTATGTAACATGAGAGACAGATACACTGTATGTACAACATCGTGAAATTCAGCACATGTTTAGATTGACAGTATTGAAACTGACAAATAATATCCACCTTATATAGTTAGATGGCCTTAGAAGCTAAAGAGATACCTATGGGTCCGAAAAGAACCAAAGGTAAAAGGTCGGGCATAACAGCCGACAGCGAGCGGTGGACCCACCGGGAGCTCATCTCCGCCCCAGCTTTATTTACGTATCATTCCGTTGTCATTAACTTCATTCAACAACTACTCAGCCTCACATCGCTCCTTGCTCTTTCCACTTTTAAAGAATGCTGTCACTTCCCTCAACCTAATCAATCTTGATAGTTCCAGTATATCCCCCGAATCCCTATATAACATCACTCCTATCGCCCCGCCGCTTCCAAAAATGAAGCCCATCATTGCAATCCCCGCCGTCGTGGGCCTCGTCTTCCGCGCCTGGAAGCGCAAGTCCCTAACCCCTCTAGGACTCGCCGTTGCAGCGCTCACAGCGAGTGCGCACGCTCTGCATCCATGGTCAGCGCCTTTCGCTCTGTTGGGAGTATTCTATTTCGGCGGCACGAAGGTCACAAAGGTGTGTACGCGGGGTCGAAACCACCACCCCTACGCCCATCTACTTTTCATGCTAACCATAGTATCTCGATAGGTCAAGCATGATGTCAAAGCCCGCCTTACTCTCTCCGCGACCGGCTCAGAAGGCGGCGAGGGACAGCGCACCCACGTTCAAGTCCTAGCTAATAGCGCCGTTGCTACCGTGCTCATCCTCATCCAGACTTATGTTTTCACCGTGAAGGGCCCAAGCTCGGAATGTTTCTCGAACGGAAGACATGCGGTGGATTTGTTGACTGTTGGGATTGTCGCGTACGTCTGATCCCTCTTTCCTCATCAATTTGCGAATCTCCTTTAGAGCCGCGGCGGATACCATTACTAACGATATGGAAAATAAAAGTAACTACGCCGCCGTAGCAGCAGACACCTTCTCCTCAGAACTCGGTATTCTCTCTACCTCTAGGCCCCGCCTCATCACCTCGCCCACCCTCCGGACCGTCCCACCAGGAACAAACGGCGGTGTCACAGCGACAGGTCTTCTAGCCGGCGTCCTGGGCGCGTTCACGACTGCATTGACATCCGCCGTGCTTTTGCCGTTCTGCGTTAAGAACGGCGGGTCGACGGCCATGGACCGGGTATACTGGACTTTTGCGTTCACAGCGTGGGGTGCGTTGGGCAGTGTGCTAGACAGTATTTTGGGCGGATTGTTCCAGGCTAGTGTTGTTGATAAGAGGACTGGAAAGGTTGTTGAGGGTGAGGGTGGTCAGAAGGTATGTTCTACTTTCTATCTTGTTTAGGGCAATATGGTGATCGTGAGGATATCAGTGTGCTAATTTTGGGTTATTAGGTTCTTGTTCATCCTCATCCTAGGGCTGGAGGTGACACAGGGTATTCGACTTCTGCCTCGACTCGGAGTGTACAGCAAACGAAAGGAGGTGCGGTTGAGAAAGAGGCGGTTGATCCAGCGCATGAGAGTCGGCGGGTGGAGAGTGGGCGTGATTTGCTGGATAACAATGCTGTGAATGTTTTGATGGCTTTTATTATGAGTGTTGGGGCTATGGGAGTTGCTAGTTGGGTGTGGGATGTGTCGATCTCTGATATTGGGATTCTGGGTTGATTTTTTGGTGGACGACGAGCGATGGGTTTATATTGCAATGTTTGGATACTATCAGATTGTTTTTTTTATGGTACACTGAAGTGGACTCATGGTAACACATAGGGTATGATAAGAGTAGCAGCCCTAATAAGGGGAGAGTGAAGAACAATCCTAGGCCAAAGAAAACTAACCCTCCTTGGCAATCCGTCATTAGTGATCAAGAGTCAAGAGCTATGATGGAGTCGAGTGTGCACCTGCTTAGCCGACAATTTCACTCAACCGGTTTGCCTTATCGAGGACTTTGTCTAAAGTTTTAGAATTCGGTCTCTTCTCTGGATGATCTTCAGGTCCATTTTCCGTCGTTCATAGGCTAGAAGAGCCCACGTAACTACCATATTCTTTATCGTCTCGCGAAGAGACTTCCACCTTTCTGCGGGGCAAATGTACTCGTAAATATGCTCGGGGAATATGTTGGTTGGACGTGTACGTGGTGCCAGGCCCCTAGGATACAAAGTAAATTCAAATTTACACTGTGGAGGGTGATAGCGAGAGCTCTTTGCGGCGGCGAGCCAGGCCATATCCCGGTCTTGCTGTTTTCGTCGTGTGGGTAGGGTTCTGAGGAAGCCAGAACGACGAATGTCGTCCGATTTCAGCCATATCTTAGAGTCTCTATCCCTCTCATCTGGCTTTAGATTTGTGGCCATATGGACTGCACTATTATATATTGCCTCGAGCTTGCGCTTCACTGGCTGTTGGGGACCGTTGGCGAATGACTGGTGCTGCCGAGTAGGCATTTGTTTGCTGTGTGGAGGGAGAGTAACACAGGATGTTTTGAGCATATTGCGCTGTCGATCTTCCTTTTGCGCCTTTGGTCCTGGCTCAAGAAACTTAAGATACAATGGAACATGCACACCTTCAGGAATGTCCTTGATATACTGTTGCGCCCTATGAAAGTAACCATACGCCTGTGTCTCATTACCCCGAAGCCATTCAATGCGTCCCAGCCAATATTTGCATCTGGCAATCAATGGATCTCGAGAGCTGCGTTGAGTAACTTGCATGGCTTTTTGGGTGGCTTCACAGATGTAAGACTCTGAGGCGGTAACTTCATAGTCTTTGAGATGCATTGCAGCCTTGAAAAGTGCGAGCGCGGCTTCTGCTTCGTGTATTCGTTCTTCTAGCTGGGCCAGGGCAGGTACTATCGAGGTGCGCTTGCGCAGGAGCGTCTGAATCTTTTTCTGCTTGTCATGAAGTTCTACCAAATGTGTCTGGGTCTTGTGGTAGTACTTTGATTTGGATGATAGCTCACTCTGTGCCATAATGTCTGGGGTTTGCGTTGATACACCCTGTTGTTTCCACTCTTCCTGACTGAATCCAGGGCCTGGGGGCGTTGGCAAGAGCTTGATTTCGAAATTGTCACTTAAAGCGTTAGCTTTGGGGATATCGTCCGCATGGCTCTGAAGCATATCCATGTCACCCTCTGTATCAGCGCTATCCGAGTAATGCGCTAGTTATTTTGGGGGGGATATGGACAACGTCAGAACGATAGAGGCAGGAGTGGCTTAGAAAGCTGGTGGAGCTTGAGCAGGTATATAAAAAAATAGCAAGGAGAAGAGTGAGTATCTACGCGGTAGCCAATAGCGGCACGTTCCAGAGTATCCGGGAGGATATCAGTCAACAACAGGGATTTCCTTTGTTTGACAAGGGTATTGTAGTCGATGGTATTCACTTTATTTGCTTATCGGGACAATGTGGTGGGGTCAATGCAAGCGTGCGGAATGAACCGTTACCCCTGGAGGATAGTTAAGGGAGTTAAAGGGAACTCGTGACCTAGAAGGGAAGCCTTGGAGTGGCTGATACTTCCTACCTCCGGTGCAAGGCTGGGTTCGTAGTGTCCTGCATGGTCCATATCAGGGATTATCCTAATTCGACAGAGTGCAACAGCCATGGAAGATGCTTGGCTTGCATCGGTGCGGCTGTCGCGCTATTTCTAGACTAAGAGTAGTCGTGTGATTGGGTATAAATCTCTCAGGGTGTCACTGGACATGCACATATATCGCAGAGAATGGGGGAGGGGGAAGGGGAGGGGGGTGGACTGAGCTGGAGGGAGTCATGGAACTGATGGAGCATCAAGTGAAACAGTAGTAGTAGGTAGTACTTTACTGGCTGGGTACACTACTAACAACAGTCAATAAAGACAACGTCAATAAGACAATGCTAGACCCAAGTGGGGCCTACAAACCCGACAAACAGGGAGAACAAACACGACAAACCGCAGTGCAAACACAACGTCATCTCGCATTACTCCACCGGCGCCGTGGGAGATGCTTCTCGTATGGTTGGATAACATCTCTGCAACCATGGCATGCGTAGCTCGCATTGGTGCAAGTTGCTATTCAAATTTGGAAGCGGGCCACAAATATCCGCCCTTACAGGACGTAGTGCGCCGTGGCCTGACGTGCATTATCCTTGCTAATCGAATCGGATCTGCTATTTGATGTCAGAGCGTCCCTCAAAAACCTTCCAACCTTCCAACCTTCCAACTTCGTCCAATTTGATACCCAAATCTGGGCTAGCTTTTTCCGTCCGTGGGGTGTTTGCAAGTGAATACGGAGTCAGCATGATCTTTCAGGAACAGCTCAACCCGTGGGGCTGGGAGGATCGTGGGCTAGCCTACAACGCACATCTTTATAAGGCTCCCTATCTCTTCCGCAACATTCCAATCAAACCCGGCTTTGGCATATGAGCTCCAGTTCCTCTCACCGTTCCTGTTTTTTCTATTAATTTCTGCGTGTGTCATACCATCTGCAGGGGACTATCTGCACTCCTCACTTACCCCTCATTGATCTTCCCTCCAAGGGCATACATCTACTTCGCTTCTTGCCTATATTATATTCCCCCCTGATCCATCCCCCTTTACGCACCACAACAGGTCGATTATTATATCGAGCTTGCGGTTTTTCCCACTCTTTGTTTCACTTCTTGGAGACTTGAGGTTTTTGCGTCGCTCAAACACGCCATGTCTCCATTGGCTTATCCGACTAAAACCGTTGACATTGTCAACATTCATCAGAATGACGTGGAATTTTCTCTCGTAAATGAGATTCACAAGGGTATCAATCCTCCCGCTGGTACGAAGAAGTCAATGCCAACGATGCTTCTTTATGATGCCAATGGTCTCAAGCTTTTTGAGGAAATCACCTATTTGGAAGAATATTATTTAACCAACGCGGAGATTGAGGTCTTGAATAGAAATGCCAAGAGGATAATTGAACGGATCCCCGATAATGCGCAATTACTCGAGTTAGGCAGTGGGTGCGTTGTCCTTCCAAGCCAAGTCGTAACTGCCAAGGCTTCGTAGTATATTATCCACGTTGTCCGACTCTTTAACGCTCTTTTAGGAACCTTCGGAAGGTTGAAATACTGCTCCGGGAGTTTGAGCGCGTGGGAAAGCGCGTGGATTATTATGCTTTGGATTTGTCTCTTTCGGAGCTGCAGCGTACCTTCTCGGAGGTGTCCATTGAAGAGTTCACACATGTTGGCTTCCATGGCCTACATGGAACCTACGACGATGCCCTCACTTGGCTCGGTAACACTGAGAACAGAAAGCGCCCAACAGCAATTTTATCGATGGGATCTTCTCTGGGAAACTTCGACCGTCCAGCCGCCGCAAGCTTTCTGTCACGATATGCTAAGCTTCTTGGTCCATCTGACCTCATGATAATCGGTCTGGATGGCTGTAAGGACTCAGACAAGGTGTACAGAGCTTACAATGATTCAAAGGGTATCACGCAGCAGTTCTACGAGAACGGATTAGTGCATGCAAATACTGTTCTTGGATACGAAGCGTTCAAACCCAATGAGTGGCAAGTGGTGACTGACTACGATCCCGTGGAAGGACGACACCAGGCATCCTATTCACCAAAGCAGGATGTAGTGATTAATGGGGTTCTTCTTCATAAGGGTGAGAAACTCGTCTTTGAAGAAGCGTTCAAGTACGGACCTGAGGAACGCGACCAACTGTGGCGAGATGCCAAATTAATCGATGTTGCGGAACTAGGCAATGGATCTGATGAATACCGTGAGTGCTAAACGGCTGTCTTGCTCTACTAGGCGTACTCTAACTCGGTTTGTTTCTGTGGCTAGATCTCCATATCCTGTCATCAGCGGCCCTCGACTTCCCGACGTCTCCCTCTCAATATGCAGCTCATACTATCCCTAGCTTTGAAGAATGGCAGGTCTTGTGGACAGCATGGGATAATGCTACGAAGGCCATGGTTCCTCGTGAGGAACTTCTTTCAAAACCAATCAAGCTGCGAAATGCCTTGATCTTCTACTTGGGACATATTCCTACATTTCTGGGTCAGTCTACTCATCCCGAGTATGTGGTCCGATGTTAACTGACCGTGTAGACATTCATTTGACTCGAGCTTCACGTGAAAAGCCAACAGACCCGAAAGCCTACCAACTGATTTTCGAACGTGGAATTGATCCCGACGTAGATGACCCCGAGAAGTGCCACTCCCACAGCGAGATTCCTGACGAGTGGCCAGCCCTTGACGATATCTTAGACTACCAAGAAAGGGTCAGGAATAGGGTGAGATCCATCTACCAGATCGAAGGCCTCGCCAAAAACAGAGTCCTAGGGGAAGCTCTTTGGATAGGGTTTGAGCACGAGGTGATGCATCTAGAGACTTTCCTATACATGTTGATCCAGAGCGAAAAGACTCTTCCTCCACCTGCGGCAGACCGTCCGGACTTTGAGAAAATGTATCGTGAAGCTCGGCAGAACAGCAAACCGAATGAGTGGTTCTCTATCCCAGAGCAAATCCTGACTATTGGTCTGGACGGAGCCGATGGCAATGACGTTCCCCCGTTCACATATGGGTGGGATAATGAGAAACCTGCGAGGACAGTGAACATTCCGGCATTTGAAGCGCAGGGTAGGCCCATAACCAATGGCGAATATGCTAAGTACTTGCAAGCACATCAGTCCCGCAGGAGGCCGGCATCATGGGTCCTGACCCATTCGAATGAAGACTACTCAATACCGGTGGCCGTAAATGGAAGCAGTGTCGCGGCCACAAAGGACTTCATGTCCAACTTTGCTGTTCGCACCGTTTTTGGACCAGTTCCACTTGAACTTGCCCAGGATTGGCCTGTAATGGCTTCATATGATGAATTAGCTGAATACGCAGAGTGGGTGGGTTGCAGGATCCCGACCTTCGAAGAAGCCAGGAGCATCTACATGCACTCAACGCGACTAAAGCGGGCAAGCGGTGTGAAGCGTCATGATGAGCAGAATGGCCACAGGTTAGTGCATTTATACTAAGATGCCACATTCTGAGACCTCATAGCAAAGCTGACTACTTTCAGTGTGAACGGCGATATGAATGGCTTGAACGGAAATGGATATTCGAAGATCAATCCAAGCAAGCCTCGTATGCCGGACCACCAGCCAGTACAATACCCTTCTCAAGGTGCCATGCCAGTGTTTATTGACCTAGACGGCTGCAACGTCGGGTTCAAGCACTGGCACCCTACCCCAGTCATCCAAAACGGCGATCGACTCGCCGGACAGGGTGAACTGGGAGGCGCTTGGGAATGGACTAGCACTCCCATAGCGCCACATGATGGCTTCAAGGCCATGGAAATATACCCGGGATACACATGTGAGTATTTCCGAGCGAAGAACCTAAAGTGAAGCCTTTCCACTGACATTGAACAGCCGATTTTTTTGACGGCAAACACAACGTCATCCTCGGAGGTTCCTGGGCGACTCATCCCCGAATTGCTGGGCGTACCACTTTGTAAGTCTACCACCATGAAGTTTGGTGCTCAATGATGTGCTAACGAGCTTCCAGTGTCAATTGGTATCAGCACAACTACCCTTACACTTGGGCAGGAGCGCGCCTAGTACGTGATTTTTAGTGGTGGATGAGGGTTTTTTGCATGCCCTTAATACCTGCTGATGTATACCCTCCGCTCTATCTATTCAATATCTACTCAGAACTCTTCATATGCTTGTTACCTTTCTTTCCTGAATCTTAGAGTATACTCTAGGTGTACTCTATGAAGACTATTGGTAGACAAGTTCAGCATTCGCGCCACGCGGCGCTTAATTGATTGTTAAACTCTCTTCGGAATCTTTACGGCTATAAACCATTGTTTAGGTATTTCTCCATCGGGTAGACGCATCTCGATTAGGCAATGTCTCATTCCGGCCTTACCGCATCTAGCCTTTTACCGTTTATGGAAAGCTGTCTTCGTTGCAGCCGGTCGATGAGGGCCTCGTAGCCAGGGCTATGCGACTAGACTTCAAAAATAGTGTCACACCACAGGCTGTTTCAAAATTTTCTCCTATCATCTAAGATACGTCAGGCAGCAGCCGAAGCGGCGCACCTCCCATTTACCTTCCAAGGTCGCATCGAAATAACTACGCCCCCTTGATTTGACAAAACGATTAAATCACAATGCAAGAGCAGAGCGATGCCGACGATCGCGAACTCGAGGCTCAAGGATATACGCCGGCATTACCTCGGCGGTTTTCGCTCTTGTCCCTTTTTTCTCTATGCTTCGCACTGACGGCTACTTGGAACGGGTTTGGAAGTGCAATTGGGACAAGCGTCGCGGAAGCCTCCTCCTCTGGAACGATATGGACCCTAATTATCGCCGCCGTAATGAATTTTGTCGTCTCTCTCGGCATGGCAGAGCTCGTTTCAGCCTATCCCAACTCTGGGGCGCAATACTATTGGTCGTTCCGTGTTGCGAGCCCAGAATGGGCACCCTTCGCGTCTTATATGTAAGCGGTCCTCTTCGCTCTTCATAGCACTTTGCTCACTTTTCTGTCTACCGTCTTCAGGGCAGCCTGTATCAGTACCTGCGGTTGGTGGTTAGGGCTTGCTAGCGTGTGCAACTACGTTGCGGCCATGGTGCTAGCTATGGTACAGCTCTGGACCGAAGACTACACTATTCGTCCGTGGCATCAATGGCTCTGCTATGTAGCAACTCTCTGGCTAGCCGTGGCATTCAACGTCTTTGGCACGCGTTTCCTCCCAGCATATAATAGATTTCTTCGTAAGTGGAGCAATTGCCAAAAATCAACTAGCCCGCTGAGATTTCGTCAAGTTTACTTTTCGGTGTCAACACTCTTCATGACTATTGTGGTCATACTCGGATGCGCCGCTCCGCATTTACAGTCCAGCACATGGGTATTTACGGATACAGCTAACTCAAATCGGTCGTACGATAAATGGTTCCTCTTTATCTTGTGTTTATTGAATAACACGTACGGATTCATGGGTACCGATGCGGGCGCTCATTTGGCAGAAGAAATCCCTTCCCCATCGATCAATACGCCCAAGGTTATAGTAAGCTCTCCACTTTCGACTCGTCATTGCCCATATTTTATTGCTGACAACCAGAAGGTATATCCAGTAATCATCGGACTAGCATCAGGTATGATCCCCATATGATAAGAAGCAGCTTTTGATATATGATTCTAATATACGCAGCATGGCCATTTGCGGTTGCCTGCATGTATGTGATTACCGACGTCGAGAAAGTCGTCAACCCACCAAGCGGTATCAGCTTGATTGAGATTTATTATCAAGCGACAGGAAGCCAGGTTACGACCATTGTGCTTTTGGCTGCATTTACAATCTGCTTTTTCGGCTGCGCCGTCGCCAACATCACAGGGTCAAGTCGTCAAATCTGGGCTGCGTCTCGGGATAATTGCTATCCCTTGTCGACGTGGCTGGCGGATATCCATCCTAGGTTCCAAATGCCCGTGAATGCTGCCTGTCTTTCTGGAATTTTCACTACAGTATGCTATCCCGAGCGTGTGATAACAGTAAGGCTAACTGCCACAGTTCTACGGGTTAATTTTCCTGGGGTCAACCACAGCTTTCGCTTCTATGGTCAGCGCAAACATCGTTTTCATGATGACCTCGTACGTTATTCCACAGGGAATCATTGCCTGGAGAGGGCGTTCCCTGGTGCTCCCGGGGCGACCATTCAATCTTGGAAAATGGGGGCTCGTCGTCAACGTAACGAGTTGTGTGTGGGTGTGTTTTTTAGATGTTGTGGCCTGCTTTCCAATCACTCTGCCAGTCACTGCTACAAATATGAATTGGGTCAGGTAAGAAGTCCTCACCAGTCCTCTCACCACTCTCTTAACAGCCTGAGACAGTTAGATGAGCTCAGTATTCTGACCTTTATTCTCTTTAAGTGTAGTCATTTTGGTGATCACCACCTACATTATCCTAGCTTGGTACCTCTGGCAACGACATGTGTTCAAAGGTCCTGGTGTATGCTCTCGGGACAGCTATAAATTGTTATAAAACTCTAGATACATATAATATATGCTTAATCAGCAGCTTTATACATCGATCTATGTTAACGACAAGGGCATCCCTGCCCAGTCTCTCTATCGCGAACCGCGACGCTGTCTCTTCGCCGGTCGATAATGGCCTTTTTCATGAACGGATTGCGAGATCTGATCTCCTTGTCCCATTTGAGGACCACAAACGAAGTAGCAACGAGTGCTAAAGACACGAATGCGAGAATGGAGCTAGCCCATTGAAAATCAAGGTCCGTTTACATGGCTGTCGCAGCAAGCGGGAGAAAGGCGATAGAGGCGTTCTCGACTAAGCCGACGGCCCCAGAGCGCTCGCCGCATACTTACTGTATGCATCGATAAGATAGTTCGCAATGCTTATCACGACAGCGGTAGTCCCCGAAACCCACCATAGCCAAGCCGACGGTGGGTGCCATGCGGAGTATGATGTCCATCCATATACAAATATTCCGCCAGTGACACCAAAGAATCCTCTAAGGATCGATATTCGTCACTGATCACACCTAGGTTTGCTTTCTTGGATTGACTGCCTATCTCCTTAGCCGGATTATCATCCTTTGTGGAAACACAGCGCGGGCCCACACCTCTGGCAGGGAGATGATGTTGCTATTTGCCAGTGTGGCTTTAGTGCTAACAGTGATCACTCTTGGATGCGCAGTTCAATGCATTACGAATTTCGACAGCGGGCTGAAGAACATCACTCACCAGGAAGCTAGATGGCCTGGGAGTTCTTATATGTTTGAAAGACTTTCCGGGCGTAGCAGTTCACCGATCGATACTCGGTACAATCCCCGACTTTCACTTGATTAGATACTGAATTTCCTATAATATATGAATCTATGAATGGAAAATATTATCCTGCGTACGTTCCAACCCCAGGCTGACTGTGCCTGCTATTTTCATGGACCTAGAGCGCCATGCATGTTTGGCCAATCATCAGCTGATCCTGACGGGGTGATATGTCCATGGGTCATGGTCCAATGACAATATCGCGTGTGCGCCCTACCGGAGTGTGAGAGAACAAGGGGAGAGAATCCGCGGAGACCCAACGGTGGCTGAAGGCCAAGATAGACCCTCCTTCACACGGTAGGGTGTTTTAACTTTGGTCTAGTGTGTTGAGGCTTGAGTGGGAGATGTTTTCTGAACTTTCCCAATGGTGGAAATTCGGAAGCTTGCGCTTTTTAAGTTTACGCCTTCCGACTCTGCCGGAGCCTCTATCCAATTAAAGGCTATCTGCAGGAGCTTGCCAAGATGATCGGGGTTCTCGAGCCGAAGCCCTATACTATTTTTGTCTTTCTGGACTTTTTGACCTTTCCGCTTTGGAGAAGCACTCCAGGACGAGTTGGTAATGGCCCACCACTCAGCCACCTCCCTCTGCCGACGAGCGAAGCTGGGACAGAGCTATGCATATTTCGCTTTCCGTTTCTTCCCCCAGCGATTATCAGACGATCTGCAAATAATCGAATCGAGCCACTATCATGTGTAGTTCATAATGGGCCTCACTATTACCTTCCTTTGGGCTCTGTTGTTCCTTACGTTTTCACAGGCGGCTTTTCTTCGCCGCCTAGAATGCAATCGCTCGGACAATGCCCTAATTGACCCCATCTTTCAGCCACTTTCCTTATATGGCTACCTTACACCCAAACCTGACAACACAACAACACTGTCTTTGAAGTTATTGGGTGAATATGAATCACATAACTGTGACGCCATTGGTGGAGCTAATGCACAGATAACGCTTGATGCAAAGGTGCTGGGTCGTTCTGTTGTAAGTGATGAGCACCGGTTAGAATCCCACGGAGCCTGCCCTGAACGCTCTCCTTTAGATTACCCTAGGTAGGTACCTGAATCATGATCGACAAGCTGGTCAGAACTGATAATTTAGGTCCGATTCTCGCACTTATGCAATCTACAAAGCGTCATACTCATTGGACCATATATACCGGATGAACACTCTGGCTGCGACTATACGACTTCGCCTGAATGGTACCGATATTTCTTGCGTCGCTACCAATATCACACCGTATATTGGCTCAGTAGCATCGAGGGCCCTGAGGACAATCCCGTTATTCATCATGATCGTTACAGGGGTCATAACGGGCACGCTCAGGATGTGTCGGAGCCGTGGAAGAAGCATTTTCCGGTACGAGCTTGCGGATGCGTCTCGAGACCCGGCAGAGTCGTACCTTCCCGGAATAGGGCACTATCTGCAATATATTCAATTTATCTTCTTGACGGGTTGCCTATCGCTATCATACCCTGGATTCTTTCGGGCGTCCACAGGCGAGCTTGCCTGGTCGTCGCTCATCTTTAAAAATTGGCCCGTGACACATCGCTTCACTTACCCCGGCGTTGAGGACAATATCTACGCTTTCAATGCAACGTACGGACTGGAAGAGATGTCCCAGTTCTTGGGGGCAACTGCGCTAAGCGACCTCTGGACGAATGCCGTCGTCAATCTTTCTCTCGTGGTTCTTGGAGCGATAGTGACCCTTCAACTCGTATGGCTATTCAAGTGGACATGGCAGCTGCTGCCTACCCGCAAATCATCTAGCATGATTGATCTACGCACGGAGTTTGTCTCCCACGTGCAGCATACAGGTTGGAGTGTCGCGCGAATCATACTGGACTACTTTCTGCATCCTATCGTCACTTTTTCCTTATACCAACCACTGATCGCCAAATGGTTCCCGATATATCGGACATTCCTTGCTGTGGCATTTGTCAGTTCCTTAGCAGTATCAATGGCCTACATAGTTCGGTACCTGACCAAAACCGACCGACAAAGACACTTCTTCCACAAGGGTTCCTTCCCAAGACGCTCATCCCGAGACTGGCTTTCTGATACTCTGTATGGTGTCCCTTTCATTAGAGGCTTGGCTATTGGCGCGTTACAATTTTCTGGTCTCGGCCAACTACTCGCTCTTATGGCATGCGAACTATTCATCCTAGCCTGCCTGCACTGGAACCGGCGGAAGGAGCGAATTTGGAGACACATTTGCTTGTCAACTGTCCGCCTCATCATCCTCGCAATGAGCTGTGCGTTTCTTCCGAGAGCAGGACTGCACGAGGGAAAAAAAGCCTTAATCTCATACTTCATTATATCGTTGCACGCCCTCGTCCTGTTCACCGGATTCATCATCGATTGCCTCTACGATCCGGCTAGATTTGCGCTGTTTAAACTGGGCATTCTCGATTCGGGCCCAACTGACCTTGGTCCTCAATCCCACGAGGCACCGGTACGTAATGATATTCAGTCCTAAATGTAAGTACTAATGAGCCGTAGGTATTCGGAATTAACCAACTCTCGCGCCGATCAACAAGACGCGTGTCCTTCGCGCGACTCCCAGCGCTCAGCCCAGTTGGTAGGTGCTTATCGAAGCGCTCACTTCAACAGAATACAGCCATATTGACAACACCCAGAAATATCAATTCCATATACCCAAAGACCAGCCTCACCCCGTCGACCATCCGTCCTCAGCGACCTGCCCACCCGACACAAACACCCATCCATCTTCCAAGCTCCCCGCTCCGACACAACCTCTATACCCTCGGCATGGAGCATGGTCTCTCCATCCTCGCCCTCCCAGTCCGAGACCACTGACTCCCATGGATCAAGTATGGAATCCGTGGAACTGGAAGCGCTTGACTTAGATGACACGATGCGGGAAAAGGTCGACTACTCTTTCCGTGAATCGGACCAGTACTATGGTCGGCCACCGACGGCCCCACCGACGTTCCAACGTATACAGCAGGGCTCTGCGGAATCTTCTACCGCAACAAAGGGGCACGGAAAGCGGCTTTGGAAGTGGAGACGGGGTCAGAAGAAAGAGAAGGGATTTGAGGTTATCAGGCCTAATCGGCCGGCATCTTAGTGATTGCATAATTTAGCTTTAGTATAAGATGTTTTTATTAGGTTGGGGATTTATAACATTATCTTACCTGAAGGACTCAGTAACCATATCACTCAGTACTAGTACATGGACGTCGGTGGTCAGGACTCGAATAGACCGGCATTCTCAATCAGTTAGAAACAAGGAAGATACAATGTGGCTATAGGCAGGACTATCCATAAACTACCTTGGAAGTATAGCTGGTACATACCTAAACATGCAAGAAGGAAATGTTACTAAGAATATTTCGAATAAAAGGGAGGGTGCTGATACTCGCTAATCTCGAAAAACCCATGAGACGTGTAAGGTATGCCCACGCCTTGGTGGTTACCAATACATTCTTAGTATCACCTTTTATTGCCTGGTATGCAGCTCGCTTTTATATAGAAAATAATTATAGTAAGCCGGCGGGAAAGCCGGTATTATATTTATCATGCAGGATTCCGCCAACCCCCTATCCCAATGCATAGAGCATACTTGCACGGCATCCATCCCCGCAGTCGAATGCAAACTAGCCCTCATTATCAAACCCAGGCAAACAAGCAAGCAACTCATCCCGCGCTATATCCCCGTCAGCCAACAATCCGTCACCAAGACCAGGATAAAAAAAAAACAACTAACCTGGCTTATCATTAAACATGATAGTAATATCATCATGCTCAAGCGGATAATAATGCTCATCGAGATACACAAACCCGGGAAACGAGACTTATCTCCGGCAAAGAAAATTTCGCCTCCTTGATAAGCACCCACCATTCGTTATTTTTCTCAACAGGCCTAAAGGTATCGGTGCATTTGATCTCGAAGTTCATGCAGTCGCCCTGACTCGATTGGTAGAAGAAGGCTATCAACTGGAACCTGCCTTTTTGCTGACGACCTGGACCCGGGTGAACTTTGCTTCCCACCTTCTGGTAGTAGGTATCAGTTTCCGGGGTCGGCTGATGACGAAGCGGTTTGCGACGCTGTTTTTCTGTATAAGTTTTTTTATTTTTTTTTATTTTTATTTTTTATTTTTTTATTTTTTTGTATGTTTGCAGGTGTGTATATCTTATGGATTCGGTGGGAGGGACGCACCGGTCGCAGCGGACTGTGTAGCCAGTTATGGCTTCTTGGAACGTGTGGAGGTCTAATTGGAAAAAATATCTGTTAGTGAAGGGCTTGGAAGTGGAGAGGGGGTTTATTGTCACGATCACGCACCTTCTATAGTCGTGAGCTCGATGCGAGGCAATGTGAACTTGGTTTGGATGGCTGGAATCAATCTGGCCAAGCCTCTCGCAAACTTATCACTGCCAAGGTCCTCTCCGACACAAATAGTCAAATCGGTCTGTGGAGGGCGCAAGATATTCAACACTTTATTGTCAAGGGCTGGAAGACCGTTCATGAGCTGGGAAGGTCCTACCACGCCGTGAGCAAGGTGAAGTCAGTTAACATTAACAAACGGACGGAAAACACCACGAACCGATATTGATTCGATCTGAGATTGATCCCCATTTGGTCTCAATAATGAGTCTCAGCGTTTCCGACCAAACGGTGTTTCTATACGGCTTCCAGTCCATCCCGTCTTTTTCTTTGATCAGGCATGCCATACTTTCTCCGATCTCGAGGTATCTAATGTCTTGTGTATCCGAGTCACGATCTGGAGGCTCGGAGATGGCAAGGGAGCGAATCGGAAGTTTATGGACCCCAGTCCCATGGGGGCGTGAAACGGCGCCGGACAAGAGAGAATGGACAAGACTGAGTTTCTGGTGGTCAAAGAAGGTCAGTGAGACAGAAAGCCTATCGGCTCCCTCCAGAAGTTCCAGCAGCAATCCGGGGAATCCGTTGCTGGATTCAAATATACCATATTTCAGCGGGGAGCTGCTAGGGAAGGAATGAGAGGCTGTACTAATCGTTTTAGTTTGCGGGATGCAATAACGAGTCTAGTATCCAGGGAAGACTGCATTTTCCCTTGCGCATACTTCGAAGCCGTACTATCAAATCACAGCGGCCGAGAGTGTGATTATTTTGGACTATGCGGATGCCCACTAAGTCTCGTAAAGATAGTAATGCATCTAGCGCGCCTGAATTCGGAAAAGCGAAAATCATCCTCGATGCGGTACGTCAAATTCGATACCACTGTGATCTCGGAGCTCGAGCAGTCACTTAAGTCCTGGCATCATGTTTCCCTTACAACAGCTTTTGGAGGCGAAGAGTGCATGCAACAAGATCGAGATAACATGCACTGCTCTGAGGCATGGCGAAATGGCCTTCTTCTTTACATATACAGGGTGTTTCGGTGGGAGCCCGGAACCAGCATTCCTATGCGCATTTTATACTACGCAAGGGCCGTTGTCGACCACGTGGTTGCATGTCGCGAGGCAAGCATGGTGTCAAGGCAGGACTTGTTGCCGCTCTTTTTTGCAGGCTGCGAATTGACGGATCGATCGACGCGTGAGAGGATTGTAAAATTCTGCTCTATTTGGGATGAGAGGACTAGGTATCACGTATTCAACAGCGCCATACCACTGCTGGAAGAAGTATGGGCTGAACAAGAGACCAAGGGTTTCGAGAACGTGTGGTGGGGCCAAGTAGTCGATAAACAGCATACGTCCGAGTTTCAATGTCCTTTGCCAATGCGGCTTTGCTTTGGCTAATTCAGAGATGTACATAGAAGCAAATTACCTCCAGTATACATACTGATTACTGCTTAAGGCATAGTGGGGACTGCCACAGCGGGGAAGCTCCAACCGATAACGTGACGAAAGATGCCCCGCCAACTTATCAAGCTGTCTTTATACATCCCTCTGCACAATCCCGGTCTCCTAAGCTTTATTGCTCCATTTCAATTCAGGACCCTAAACGGACAGCTTCAATATGTCGGTTGAAACTATCACTACCATTTCCCCTTCCACCAACCGTCCAGTCCTCACCCGGACGGGCGTTTCCTCCGATGACCTGCAGCGGATCCCCGAGGTCGCTCAGGAAGCTTTCCGATCATTCTCCCAGTCAACTACCCTCAAACAACGACAGGAAATTGTCAGCCGTGCATTGGATATCCTAGAGAAGAAGAAGGATGAGCTAGCGCACGAGCTGACCGAGCAAATGGGTCGCCCGATCGCTTATACGGGTGTCGAGGTCATGACAGCTATCAAGCGCAGTCGTTACCTAACCAAGATCAGCGATTCGGTCCTGGGTGAGGATGGAATTGTTTCTGGGGAAGAAGAGAAGGGATTCAGCCGCTATATTAAGCGGAAGCCTGTTGGTGTGGCACTTATCATCTTTGCATGGAACGTATGTCACCCTTACACATTCGCTTCGGCACGACCAGCCCTATATAAACTAATCACTTATACGTACAATAGTACCCCTATTTAATCTTAGTCAACAGCTTGATCCCTGCTATCCTGGCCGGAAACGCCGTCATCCTGAAACCCTCCCCACAAACCCCGACCATAGTGGAGCAGTTTGCCGCTGCCTTCGCTGAGGCCGGGTTGCCTCGGAACGTCATCCAGTATTTTCACTGTGGATCTCCTATTATACTTGAGACGGTTGTCCGGTCGCCTTTGGTCAATCATATTTGTTTCACGGGGTCGGTGGCCGGTGGCTTGGCCGTCCAGAAGGCCGCGTCAGATCGCATCGTCAATGTCGGGCTGGAACTCGGTGGCAAAGACCCTGCATATGTCCGGGATGATGTGGACGCAGCGTGGGCAGCAGAAGAAGTCGTCGATGGGGCTATCTTCAATAGTGGGCAGAGCTGCTGCGCAATTGAGCGAGTCTACGTGCACAAGAACATCTACGATACCTTCGTTGAGGAAGTCAAGAAGATCCTAAGCAAGTATCGTGTCGGAGATCCTTCTGATAAGCAGACGCAGATAGGACCTGTTATCTCGAAGCGCGCGAAGGACACAATCCATGCCCATATTGCCGATGCGGTCAAGAAGGGCGCAAAGGATGAAACTCCGGCAAACGAGACTTTCGAAAACCCCCCTGCTGATGGTAACTACGTCAAGCCTACCCTTCTAACGGGTGTGAACCATGATATGATCGTGATGACTGAGGAGACCTTTGGTCCTGTAATTCCAGTGATGAAAGTCAATAGCGACGATGAGGCTATCAGGCTGATGAACGATAGCGAGTTCGGATTGACTGCCAGTGTCTGGACCAAGGATGTTGCTAAGGCTGAAGAGTTGGTTGAACAGGTGGAGGCTGGAACCGTCTTCATTAACCGGTCTGACTTCCCTAGTCCGGTAAGTTTTAACAAGGATCCAGATGCAATCGCCTTGTCGGGCGGGGAACAATGCTGACTATTTTAGGATCTCGCATGGACTGGTTGGAAGAATTCGGGACGGGGCGTGACTCTGAGCAGGTTCGGATTCGAGCAGTTTGTCAAGCTCAAGAGCCACCACATCAAGGCCTACCCTAATTAGGTGATATCTCTTTTGTCTGTTATGCGTTATGAAAATATCAGGAGCCCCGCCAAATAGCATAGACAATGGTGGATGTTGAACATTGTCGACCAGAGTGGGTCAATAGGATACATTATTCAGCATCCGCTCGGTCCTACTTTATTCCATTCTGTTTATCTTTTATTTAGTTCTCCTAGATAGATTTAGGAAGCTAGAGACCTTACTTTCAATACAGATGCATTATTATTCATGATATTGGTGATACTAGCTCATACGCGTATTCAGCTGTCCGACAAACATCGAATATATGTATAGTTGCGGTATACTTATGCGGAAGACGATCTCTTAGAGTGGCCCAAAACCCCCCCCCCCAAGATGATAGTTCAACTCCCATGTAACAAATGTTTAGATGCAAATTATGGCTCGGATATGCATAACTGTTGAGTCAGTGCGAAATCAAGGTATGTCAAGAGGAGTACCACATAATGGGAAGAGTGTGAGGGGTTGGAGCTAACGGGGCATTCGGGGAAACAGTATATTTGGCTCTTTTATATCGTACGCTAACCATTCATACCCCGTTTCAAGCTAGTCTAGTTTCAGCGAAACTACTTGTGGGATGGGTATGTTGAGAGCCGTTATACAACCAACTAGAAACAAGTCCATCATGCAAAGAACTGATACCCCACCACTGCAAATCCACATGTGACATCTCCACCGTTTATATATCAGCTAACATGGATACTGTACAACAAAGAGACTATGCCATTTAACCAATATCCACAACTAAGAATAAATTACTCAGCCACCCGCTCCCCTTGGCAGTATATATTTAGCCTATATCACACACAGCCTATATCAACATACAAACAGTTAGTGGTCCAAAATAAGGTCAATAGACTCATTGGGTCATATATTTCAAAAGAACAGGAATTAAACAACAAGTTTCCATAGTCTAGTGGTTAGGACGGCGGTCTCATAGCAATATGACAGTTCCCATCTAAAGGATCTGCAATCCGCAAGCACGAGTTCGATTCTCGTTGGAAGCATTATTTTTTCATTTTCTTAAATTTTTCGCTTCCTCCATCCCATATAAGCGAAACATAACCTTGCTCATTACCAAATGCTTATTTTCTTTCACTCGTACACTTCCGTCAATAGCTAAGAACTATTACCCTTACAATAAATAATATCGCCAAGGGTCCAACGCCCCGATCGCCCGATCAGCCACTTCAAGACCGTTCTAGGTCAGCGCTTGCCCGGCTCCCTTCTATTTCTATTTTCGACCTGCATATATGTACACGTACATGCGCTCAGGGAGGTCTACCATCCAATTAAGTTCTATTGGTGTTTAAAAATCATATTTGTTAGTTACTAAAGAAAGATCCTGGGACTTGATTATGCGTACATTGATGATTGACATCTGGGATCTACGCCGTGTCCATGCCAACAAGAGAGAAATTGAAGGGAGGGTTGACACATAATCCTACAGGAATAAGTAGGAGCCAAGTGGCATTTTCACAGGGGGGGGTACATCATATCACTCGCGTAAACCTAGGAAAGAACTTAAACCACCTAATAGTTACGTGGAGCAGTATGTATCTGATCGCCAGTGTAATTCTCGGCCGAAGATCTTATACATAGGTGTGTAACTGTATAGGCCCGGGTGCCAACTCAGCGCGGCCAAACATATGTACATACCTACTCAACCAACTCAATGTAATCAGGCCACTTAACCCCAGGCAGATAGGCACAGTAATTTTGTGTATCTAGATAGGCACCAGAAAACCCCCAAAAAAAGGTAAATTTATACTTAAATGATAACCACCTCACAAGTTTCAGTGATTGGTAAGTAACAAATTCCGATCCCTCATCGAAATCGACCAGTCATTCCAGGAGGAAGAGTTGGCATACCTAACCCTAGTTTATTTCCTTCCCTAAACAGACAACCCCAGTTGAGATCCAATCGAGTGGGTATGCTCCACCACCCCTTTCCCTTTCGAATTTTCCATCCGCAAAAGGAGAGATCTGGAACGAAGAAGCGAAAGGGCGCCGGGCGTTCTAATTTGTTGCGCGTATTAATTGAGGAGGGGTGAGATTGGATGCGTGTTCCCCGACGCAAGGAGCGAGGGTTTGGATTCCGGTACGTTCGGACTTCTATTTGTTTGGGCTTCGGCGTTCCTCGAATACCGGGGGGGGGCGCGGTTGTTTAATTATGGCAATGACGAAAAATGGAAGTCATTTTCCTTTTTTCCCTACTCTTTCTTTTTTTGCTGGTTTTAAATGGGTCTGAGATTGTAGGGTACGTGTGGAATGTTTTGGGTTGTTGTTACCTTGGTTATTATCTCCTTTGATTAGATGGTTTGGCTTCATTTGCGGGTGTTTGTGGTTCCTCTTGGAAGAAACTATTGTTTATTTGATTTTAAAGTAGGTGGGTTTTTTGGTGTGCACAATGTATTGTTGGAATTGGGTATATCCCTGCTAATTATTGATATTCATTGATTGGAATGCAGAGTCAGCGTTGAAGGTTCCCAAGTCAGACCTGTTACTGCCGAAACAATCATTCTGGACCCTGACGCCAACTCAACTAAAGAAAGTTTCATAGGAACATGCATGGAACACAACGTCGTACAGATTAGGCGCTGCCGCAGTTACAGGTTGCTTGACGCCAACCAATGCATATGCTAGATAGGAGACATTGTTACGATCTTTAGACGCCTTGCCATGTATGGGCTGGTCGTCAATTAGGCCACCACTGAGGACAAAGAGTCTAGATTGTCGCCTCAGACAAGTTTTGCGCCAGCATTTCTGGCATGCATGATTACAGTATTTAACAGTACAAATGAGGCAAAGAAGGGGGGATGGCCCAAAAAAGGAAAAATTCATCTACGCCATCTCATTCGGCCAAGTCACCCTGAGCCCTGAAAGGAACCCGCTTTTTTTTGCTGCGAGGGACCAGCTGCCAAAAGAATGTGTCACATAACGCGGTACACAAAGGAACATAAGGCTGTCACGGTAGACTTCATGCTACAGAATGTGCTGATCGGGTTAAGCCTGCATTTTCGCACGGGCAAAAACCGTTAATTCCATCCTGCTGGCTGGTTGTTCCCTTGAAAAGAAATCCTCTGTATATATCAATGTCTGGCCCGCCCCGATTATCTCCAGGTTTGTCTCCTCTTCTCTTCTGTCCAGCGTCTCCATGTCATAGAACATCCGCCAGTCTGTCCTTCATTCTGTTTTTAGTAGCATTTTCGGGCCATTTACTTTCTTTCATTCTCATCTGACCGTGTCCTTCGTTTCATAGAATATCCCGCCCAAGCGTCCACTCCCTTTTGTCTATTGCAGTTACCGTTTTTAGTCCTTTGCGATTATCGATCCTACTGTAGATAGTGATCGAGCAGCGCACCTTTCATCTCGATTCAATTCGATCCTATTTGACCACGATTCTCATCATCTCGAAGTCCTTGAAAACCTTTTCAACCAGAATGGAGTGTTTCCGGCAGATTGGTCGCCTGGTCATGGCCCCATTCCAGCGTGATCCGCCGCGAGGACTGGATATCGTAAGTTGGTCAAAGATTTGAGAGTTCCTAAGGAAATGTGGCTAATAAGAGACGCAGGGGCCCCCAACCAATTTTCGAAAGGAGGAAATGCCGACCTTCTTCTCAGATGACGAGTCAGTACATCAAAGCACCAAATCTCGAAACATCGTTTCTAACAATCCCGTTTACAGTGCCCAAACTTTACATAGTCACAGCTCGACGCTGGAGAAGGACGCGATGACCAAGACCTTGGAGCGTGAACAATCCACTCGCCAACGTATAAAGAACAACGTCCGCAGGTTGAGTGTGAGAGTGGCATGCCCGGTCTCCGAGCATGAAGATTGAGGCCATTCTCCAAAAGCCAGCCCGGCAAGCCCCGGGTCTCGGGAGCTTTCAGAAGGTGCGCCGCCATGCTGAAATTAATGGGTGCTGGATTGGCTGTAAATTCACATCGCTCGAAACATTTGCGGATTCAAAGGAGGAATGTTGGAACTTCGTTGAGACGCGATTTCTTCGGCTCCGGATTGTTACCACGGGGTGGGTTTTCCTGTCGTGTTTTACTGAGAGGCGGTGAAGGCCCTCGACCCTGTATTTGTACGTCTGAATTGTGTAGCTCTGGAAGCTCATCAAAATCATCACCAAAAAGTAATCTCCTCTTGGACTGGGTAGCGGTTGGTGTCTTGTATCTAGCACTCTTAGACTGCAGTTTCTCTCCCCGGTCCTTTGTAGGAGTCGAAGAGCTGCTCCGACGATTCGACGACATGGAGTCTGAACTAATGAGATGTGCTTTCTGAGCGGCCTTTATTGAGGGTGTTTCATGTAAATCCAGGTCATCATCTTCCGAAGCTGTTTCATCCATATCGATATCTTTAATCGTTTCATATTCCTTCGGTGTTGAACTGTCAAGGTTTCTTGGATTCCCCCCGGCACCCGAAGACTGCGAAAACCCCGCAGCCGCCCTCGTCGAGGACTTAATCCCCTGCATTCCCACCAACGACCTCACCTTCCTAGGACTCATCATGAGATCATGTAGAGATGTTCCCGCCCACGTTTCATCCTCATTCTCTTCAATTTCCTCTTCAGAATTCACCTGCGGCCGTTTACTCCCCATCTGCTCCAGACCAGCCCTCTGGCGCGCGAAAAGCGCATCAGCCGCATTCCTCCGCTTGCTTTCATCGCTAGCGGGGGTCACACCATCGGTCGGTCGAGCTAGGTTCTGGATCGCAGCAGCGTTCTGTAATTTGACCTCTTTCTTGCGCTTCGCGTATTCCGCATAATGTAGATGTCGTGTAAAAGATTGGGCGACGGAGTAGAATTCGTCTTCAACCATAATGTAGATGTCATCGTTCGATAGACCCTCAACTAAAAACCTTTGTTTGCGCATATCAGCAATGATTTATGAGCTTGGATATTGTAAAGGAGAAACAGACTCTTCAGAGGGACACCGGTGGATGGGAGACGATGGCGGAGTCGGAGCTATAGGAGAATGTCAGTTTGGGATGGAGGCGGAGCTGTTTTCTTTAGAGGGTGTGCCGTACATGATCGGAAGAAGTCTCGTTCCTTGAGAAGAGTTTCAGTCGCTTTCGCCTTGGGAGTTGCGTCGCTGTCATTGCTTCTATCGCTTTTCACTCTTACTGGTTGTTTCGGCGTGGAGTCTCTACTGCTTTTGCTGGTGGTTCCTGTGGTGAGCCATGGTAGTGTGCGAGGCATGTTGTCTTATTCTCAATTCCATTGATGAAGAATACCACTGGATTTTGATTTCCCTCCCACTCTCAGTCTATTTGCTTTTGGACTTGAAGAGAATTGTGCGGGCAAGCTGAGGGTATGAGGCGAATGAGGCGCGATAAGAGACGACGGGACGCGGGAGGATGCCCGCCCCGCCTCCGCACGATCACCTTACCTTACTAGATGGAGTAAGGTAAGAGCATCCCCATTCTCTCATGGAGCAGAGTACAGAGTACAGTTAACATGGTTGCCGGACTTCACGATCCAAGCGCCAGAAGGCAGCTTATAGCATAGATCAAGTGGTACAAGTTCCCGAGTTCAGCTTGGGTATCGATTTTGTCTAAGTACTGATTTCATAGCAAGATTTGTAATACAGATGCAGTTGATCTTATGTCCTGAACGCCGCATGAAACCACCCAATGTCAACATATCCATGTCCCAGTCAACCCGTATATCGACACTGCTTTGTAACGCCGGCCCAGAAACAGGACCAAGGAGCAAGAGAAAAATAAATAAAAAGCCCATAAAAGTCTAAATGGCACTTCGCTATGCCTCGCCAGGTCGCTTACTATTGCAGCTGACAATCTTCACTTTATCCGCTTGTACAGTGGTCTGGTTGTCCAACTTGAAGGTAACATCTTTGATAAGGAAGGTCCATACTTCGTCGCAGAAGCGATATGTATCCAGGTGGCCCTGTAATAAAAGAAGAGCGGCGTTAGCCTTTTTAAATTCATGAAACAAGGCTGACAGTGCTCGCCGGGATGCATATACCTTGAAAGTAAGTCTAGCGCGCACTTTATCCGCAAGAACCTCGGTGATGATTCGATCGAAAGTAGAAAGAATCTTCATGGCCAGCTGGGGCTCGATGCGGCCTTCGTTGATCAGGTCATCGAGGGTATCAGTAAGGGAAAGACCAAGGCTAAGTCGCAAAATGAGTTAGTGAATGAACGGGGCATTTGTTCACTGGATGAATCAGTACCTGCTCCCGCGGTAGAGCTCGTAGTATGCTTGAGCATTACTCATGATGCCGAGAATTGAGCGATCAAAGGCGATAGTTGGATAAGTTGAACCTGGTTAGAGTTGCCTGAGTGATAGGGAGCTGGTCGCGGGGAGTATCTGCACGTGATTTATGGAATCATGTGATCACTATCTTGACTATGATGTAAGTCTGGGGTACTATGATTCCAGTTTGTGAGTGTGAGTTGTCTTGCAGATATGATAAATGTCTGTGTTGCTTTGTTTGGTAAAATGAAATTACTGGCACAGTTGTGGAACCATGCAAGATTCCTACCAACACATTCTATATACTCTCCTATAGGCTCACGAAAAATATCCTTCACTGCGCAAAGATTATCTAACTCCATTAAAGGTTCGCCTGGACATCATCAATCGCCCTTTAAGACCAACCTAATGAAGTGAGTAGATGCATCTTCATCTGAATCCAGCAAGCAGTCGGAGACCAAGTCAAAAAATAGTCCGACATCCGGAATTGACAAGCAAGTGAAGCCAGAAAAGTCCAAAACTGTTTCGCAAGCCGACGAGGAGCTTCGTGAAAAACTCGAGCAAATGTCCGGCGGTGGAGGAGCCTCTGGGATAGAATACGAGGATGGAAAACCTAGTGCTATGAAGCGCAGCGTTCGAAATAACATGTTCCGCTATATTTAAAGACATCCAGAAGTCATCCAGCTAGTTCTTCCACTGAATGCAGTTTCCAGCTAAAGAGGCAACTGAAGCTGAAAGGACCTCCGATTACGTTGATATAATGTCATCGGACTATAGGATCAAACTCCTGGATTCGAGGTATCAGATGGGCATGCGCGACTCCGGAACGAAGGCCTATGAGACTTGATTTTTCTTTCCACGGCGGGACATGAACAATGCGGCATGAACAACTTTTATTATTCGCCAAGGTCAGAGCGATCTCAACCATCTCAGACGAACCTCCTGTGCTGGATGGCCTGCTCTATCTAAAGAAGGGCGTGATGCTGAGGTTGAGTATCCGACAAATAAATAGCGACTTTGATCAACTATGTACTTCAATCTAGTAGACGTATTGTGGGCCCAAGAAACAGACATCTTGAGAAAACATGCGATAACCAAGGAGAAAGCAAGGACCACTATAGAACGTCTTCAAGAATAGAACAAGCGCCTCTATCGCCCAGAAGATAAAATCGTGAACTCCAGTGGATCATAGCGCTCATTTGGAGGCATTCTACAAAATGTAAAGATCGTATCACATCAACCGTGACACAGAATTCTCCTCAGATTACCGGTTGGTTACCATTCCCGCTAGAACTCCAGCTCCAATGACACCACCATCCGATACTTCCCGTAAGAAGACCGATTTCCCGCTCTTTTGCGGTCCAGTTCTCATTATGAGACGGTCAACTATTTGCTGACACATGTTCTTGAAATTGGGATAATGCTGAATAATTCCACCGGTGTAAGCGACAACAAGTTCCTCAGGACCCTTTTGCCAGTCTGCAGGAGTGGGCGTGGGCGACAAAACAGGAACAATCGGCCCGCGACCTCGAGTAATTGTTGGTACTTCTAGCGCGGAAGGTGATAGATTATTTGGTATAGTCGATATGTCAGCGCTGCCATTAAGTGCAGGCGAAGCAGGACCCGAGTGTTGTGGTGAGTTTTCGGCACTGTCCACTTTCAATTCGATCTCGTTCGCACAGGCAAGCAACCCTACCACTGCTGCAGCAATCAAACCAGCAGATCGTCTCTGTACAGTCCGGGCGATTTTTCGGAAGGCACCGGCGCAGACAGCATCCCAATGCCACTCGCTACTTTCAGGGGAAGGTAGAGACTGATTCAATACATCTGCAAGTTCTTGGTCCGAGCGAGCGCGGGCAACATTATCGGAGATGTATGTAGTTGTGAGCGCATACTCTTGAATGAGATTCGCGGGAAGTTCCTTCGAAGATAGCCCGGTGATGTTCGTGAGATAGTCGAAAAGTATAAGCCGGATAAGTTCACCAATGTAACGGCCACCAGTCATATACTCAAATGGCTGAAAACCAGGTCGTGCACATGCTTTGTCCAGTTCAATATCCCACTTGGTTATGACATTGAGTTCCTTCAAGGGAGGCGCGCAGCCGGCAAGAGTCCATTCAGTGTTGACGACCGTCTCCACTGCCTCTGGATCTTTCGATTTCACATGTTTAGCTTTAGATTCATGTAAAGAATCCAGTTTCATTGGAATCGTTGCATTACATCCCGTGCCTACGATGATGCCCATCGCGACCCGACTGTTGGGTAAGGCCTTGACAGCATAAGCTAATGAAGCAAGGGTAGCGACGGTATCGTTAGTGATGGCAGTAATCTTGAGTTTTGGCAAGGCAAAGAGTTTCCTGCGTTTGGTCGAAGGTTCATCTTCATCATCCGGGCGTCTGGTGTGCCTCTCATAGCCACTGAGTAAGATCTTACGAAGGTTGAGATCCGACGTGATGGCGAAACCTTTACCCATTGGCATCAGCGTAGCCTCCGCCAGCGACTCTTGCCTAGTAGTTGTTAATTGTGCATATTTCACGGTTTAGTCTCGCATATAGCGGGCGTCACTTGCGACTTCTGTAATGAGCACGCGTGACAGACATGACACAAAAAACTTACATTATCGGAAAGCTGAAAGTTATACCCATCTCTAATTCTTCCGGGACCTTGTTTTTTATAGCATCTGATGTCAAACTTTCGGCTACTACTTCCGCAATGCGGTCCCCAATCCACGAGAAAAGGTCCTCCGCTTTGTCCATTTTTAGGTGTTCCTGAATGGGCCACGCCCTCTCTAGCGTCCGTCTCACGCGCTGTCTCTGTGCCTTGCGAATTGTGTCTGACTGCTCCTGCTCCTCGGCATCAGTGGATCCGATATCAGAATCGGCAGTGTCCCCCAACAGTTCGATGAATGCGACTCGCAGATTACTTCCCCCCACATCGATAGCCAAGTAACGACCCGTCTCCAAGCCTGTGGGTAAATGGGTCACTGGTGTAGGTAGAAACTGTTCCTCCGAGTTTAGGGCCAGGTCGCGATACACGCCAGAGAACCGGCGCGCAAGTTTATATAGAATCGCTTCATCAAGTACCAAAGGCGATAGAAATTGGTCAAGCCTGCGATGATGCTCCAGATGCTCTCTCTGGGAAGGTTCTAGATCTGAGCCTTCATACTCGTCGTCTTCAACATGGTCGTCGTGCATGTCGTCAAGTTCTTCGTCCTTCCTCCTCTCCGCGGCCAACGTACCGATTGGAGCCATCATATGACTGAATATCTTAGTCGAGAAGATTCTACCGAGCTCAAAAGCGTAAGAAGATGGTTGTACGCTGGCAAAAATCGGCTTGTGCGACGGCAAGCGGGCAGGTAGTATCCGGTCAACTCGCCGTGCGGAGCGAAGTTCGGCTTTCGTGTTTATTTGCTCTTATGTCGTGGAATGTTTACTAGAAGGGCGAATCTTTAAGGGACAGGAATGCGGACTGGGATTTGGGCGATAAGGTGCATGCCTCAAAGGAATCCGGGGGAGTTATGGAGTAACTTTATTTGGGATTCCACTTATTCGCGATTCGGGAGGAATACGGAGTGCGGTCAGGCGTGTGGGGCCCTCATGTAAAGGTACACGGAGTAGTTCTAGAATTTGAGGATTGAGGGTCAGCTCCAGTGATGCAATCGTTCGTGGTAGACGCGAAAAAGTTTGAATTTCAGCGTTGTCAACCTGCGGTGACGCGTATCTGCGTGCAATGATGGATAATGGGATGCTGTGGGGGCAACGAGGAAAAGCACAACCCCGACGATCATAATGCAGGGAGCTCCAGTGCACGCACCAAGGAATAAGAACCTTATCAGAGAGAGTTACTAGACCAAGAAGAAAATAGTTACTTACCTTTCACAAGGTGGGCTGTACGCGGCAGAAGTGTAGTAAAAATAGTCACGACAGCGGCAGTCGGAGCGAATGTATATAAGTAGGTGTGAGTGTGGAGAAGACAGGTAAGAAGTCAATTAAGTACTATATTTAACTAGGAAGATGACGCGAATTAAAATCCAAAGAAATAAAAAAGAGTGGTGAAAAGAACTAAGACCAGCCCATGGACAAGGGAAACCATTGCCATGTCTCCACCATGAGGGAGACAAGGCCTAGAAATTAAGAGAGGAAGTAGGATTGAAAAAGAGAAATGAGGCGATGGGGGGACAGGAAGGGGAAAAGAAGACGAGACAAATTAGTAGATTATCATTGATCGATTGATTGATAGTAGTGAGTCGAGGTTGGATGGAGCAAATGCGACCATCGGTTCCAAACGATGTGACGCTGGTGGTCAGTCGTATCATGTGTATTATTGGTACCACCTATAATGGCTAGCATCCCTCTTACCTTTCTTCTATCCACCCTGGACACGGAGCTTCTCGGAGGGAGCTTCTTTCTCCGGTGATGTGTATTTAGATTGGATTGAGTCAATTTATTTTATTTCAAGATTATTTTGCTGGGGTTACTTTTACTAGTAGTAGTGTCATATTAACCTTTTCGGGGCAACTCTATGCCTCTGCATCTTATCTTTAGATGCTAAACGACAACCTCTTCCTTTATGAGTAGTATTCCCTAGCTCCCCGATTCCCGGGTTCATGGGACAACAAAAAAGTAAAAAGAAATAAAAGAGGAAAAAAAAGGGCAAGGCAGACAACATTTTCCGATCTCACTGAAGCTCTTGTTTCCTATCTTCATAAATATGCATATGTATGCTCATACATGAGTGGACTCACCATGTAAATTTATATGCAACCAATTAAAATAGTGACCGTAGAAAAATCTGGACTGAAGTCAGGTTCTAAGAAAGAGAAATTGAAGACAATTTAAAATAATCATAATCATAATCATAATAAAAGAGACTTCAGAATCTTGCAACAAACTACTAGGCACTTAATAGGCCATGTGGGAAGACAGTGGGGCATCCTCTACCGACTTCGGTATTAAAACGCACTGACTCTAGCGTCATGTTAGATGCCGCGCGTTTCAAACCCTTGAATCCTGTCCTGTCAAGACTCTCCCATTTGCCAACCCTCGCATGGACCAACGGGCGCCATGACCTTTCCCGGTGGGATGGAACGAAGGCTCTTCCTCGTACACCAAACCAAACAAAGCACTTTGATTGAGGCTGTCCGCCACTGGGATTTTCTTGAGCCATTAACATGCTGAAGGGCCGTGTTGGTGGACACGAGAGCACCCTTTCGATCATCTACCGGGCCACAAAATCGTCGTGAACATCACCAAATCGGTGCTTGTCATCGTATCGTGTGGGTCATGGAACGAGCTGCACAGCACAGCTTGTGGTTAAAAGCGGGCAAGTTCCGGATGAATCAGGAACGGACACTGCTGGCTTACTACCGAGGAACACACTCGTCGAGGCTGGAGTAGGCTGAAAGTTTGTGAGATGGAGTTCGACATCAACTTAATCTGTCTCCGAAGTCGGAGATGCCTTTGGTTAGCATTGGCAAGAAGAACACGGCCCTGCGATCTGCGCAGGATTGGTTAGCCTAGGGCTATAAACACCGGAATATAGCCGGTGATCGAATACGTCTAGTACGCTAGCTCACCGAAAGTCACATTCAAACGGCCCCTCCATGGCGATGTGGATGACTCGGGCAAGTTTTCCAGTTTATCTCCGGATGAATTGAGGATGATGTTATTGTCAGCTAGTTGCAGTAGTGTGTAGCAAGTGATAACCGTCTCATTAGCTTTGAGAGAGAATACCTACGCAAATCCCGCTACAACGACGACGTACTAGGTCGGGGAATCTAGCAATGACAAGGGGTTGACTTTTCATAGCCTTCCAATGTATTGTTAATCATAGCCTTATGATGTGTCAGCTTTGTGTCAGCAGATAACTCACTCCTATAAATCCCCTGTTCTACCTTGCTGCTATATGGTTCTTCACAGATCACATTCAAGGCCAATTTGAGTGAGGAACTAGGGATATTTGGCAGGCATTCAACGACGACTGGAAAGCCATCGTGAATCCTCTGTAGGTTGGGGGCCGAAGGACATGAGTAGTGGCTATTATCATTGAATCTTACATTATCTGATTCCCCTCCCGACATAGTATGGGGCTATAGTAAATACTCAACGGCCAGAAAACGCACTGACTAATTTCATATCTACTCGACTACAACATCATTACAAGGGGGAAGACCGAGAACAAGGACGACGACAATCAAGGCTGCGGTGTTTTTGAATCGTACCTCAATGATTAGCATCTTACGAGGCGGCGGGTTTACCCTGCTATACTGTTACCCAGCTCTCGCCGTATTATGACTGCGAACTAGGGGAGACATTACCACCATCTTGGCCAATTTATTAGCTCAAGGTAGAATCTCTTCTCATAAGCTTGAGAAGGTATGTGTATATAGCGGAGCTTTCATTTCGATATATTGAAACAAAACAGTGGGCTATCATAAAATATCAGGTCAAAGAACATACTCATACTTAGTACTACTACTACCTAGTATATACTACTAATGTCCAGACTGCGCTAGTCTATTTTAGGAGACAATCCACTTCTACCTATGGGCTACGTATTCCACGGCCGTCCAACATCAATCAGTAAGACATGATACACCATCATCATGCCCATGAAAAGACAGCGTTCGGACGAAGATGAAATTGCTAAAGGACCGAGCAAAGGGTTACGTCTGACGAGGAGCCGAGTGTGTAGGTCAAGAGATCTGATTGCCGATCTCGGCGCTGACACCCTATAGGCATGGAATGCAAGAAGCAAAAGACCAAATGTGAAACAAAACAGGGTGAAGTTTCATGCAATAGGTGCATTCACCATAACCTAGAGTGTGTATCTTATGATATATCTCAAAAATTTATACAGGAAGACTCATCGTGAGCAATATCAGCCCCAAACTAATTTTTTTTTTCTGACACACAGCAGCTGGAAAGCGCAAACAACAGCAGACATAGCGCTACTACGAGCTGCAGTGAATCATTTGCTACAACATACTAACCAACCAGGTCTGCGGACATTTTCTAGCACTCAAGGAGTCAGCTCACCTCTTCCGTCTAAGGAGTCCCAAAATGTTAATCTGTCATCCATGGCTCCAATGGGCATGTCGAGAGAGAATTCCCTCCAACCCCAAGGGGACGATTCTTCCGGTCTCGTCACAGTTCCCATGCGTAATCTGTACGAACTTACCAAGCTGAAAAACTTACGGGTAAATGCAGGATGGGAGCCGAGGTCCTCCTTGATCCATGACGACTTCATTTCTCAGGGGTTGATACCCCTCAAAGAGGCCGAATATCTCTTCGATCGCTTCATGAACATCAACAACAGGTTATTGTGGGATGGTATACTGCTATTTCATGGCACACTAGACGCTGTTCGACGTGCTTCAACTTTGCTGGCAGCTGTTGTTATCGCCATCGGTGCCTTGCATACTCCCGAGAAAACCGAATCATTCCACCAGAGCTATGACGTGTTCGTTTCACTTGTTTGTAGCTCTTCTCTTTCGCGAAATCACAGTCTTGATGATGTTCGAGCACTTTGTATTGGCGCCTTTTATCTCGCAAATCTCAGTTGGAAACTATCAGGACAGGCTACGCGGGTCGCTGCCGAGATTGGGCTACACCAGTCATACAAAAAGCTAATCCAGGGCGACGATACACTGCGGGATCGTGTCTGTCTGTGGTATGCCACATATGTCTGTGATCATCAGTTTAGTATTGCCCATGGCCGTCCACCAGCGGCGGTTGATGACGACTCGATACGGAATATTGAACGATTCATGCACGTGAAAGAGGTAAATCATGGCGACGCGAGACTAGCTGCGCAGGTCGCACTATTTACCGTTTTAACGGACGCTTACGTCGCCTTTGGAAATGATTCTGATCGACCGTTAGAAGGCAAAGACTTTGATCAGCTACGCGTGTCCAATGTGGCAATTGATCAATGGAGACTTCAGTGGCAACCTCGCTCAAGTGACTGTGTCACCCTTGGATCCTATCCTTCTAAAGCTTTGGTATTGTACTATCACTTTGCCCGCTTTCAGTTAAATTCCCTTGCTTTACGTGGCATCAATCCTTCTGGCGTGACCTCGAGTTCTAGAGTTGGTTCTAGACATCCATTATCATTGGAGCACCGTGAAGCTGTCAATGCAGCCATTGCAGCGGCTACAAGTACTCTCACTCTTGTTTTGGAAGATGATGATCTTCGGCGTGCCTTCCCTGGTGTCCCCATTTTTACTTATACCATGGTTGCATTCTGCGCTACATTTCTCTTGAAAATGGCTGCCACATGGGGGAAGAGCTCGACGCAATTTGGTCTGGAGTATGGGGAGGATACCATTACAATTGGCTTGGCTGTAAATACTAGACATATCGTTTCTCTCGTTCAGCGCTCTGCGGACGTGCTGGCCAACGTTGCTATGAGCCTTAATGAACGGCACCTTGCGAAACATATCGCGACAGGGATGTTGGAGATGCTGCAGCAATTCTGTGCCCTGGATGAAAGTGAAACGAGACAACCGGGCGATCGGATAGAGGGTGGAGATATAGACGGCCTTGCTGCTTTTCTTCCCGAGTCCAATGATAACAATGCATTTTGGGCAGGTGGGTATAATTTATATGATCTTGGAGGAACATTTGGTTTCGGCCTCGATGAGGCGCTCCTGGGTCAGATGGCGGCTGATAACTTCGAGCTGGGTATATAACAACCTTATTTGATTTGCCATTTCTATTATCTGGGCTCTCGTATCTTAATTTCGTAAGGTACTTGTTAAGTATAGACCTTTGGAATGATCTCCTTGATGTGCTATTCGAAGTATCACAGCCTTGCCCTTATTACAGCCCCGCTGTATGAAGCCCCGAGCCTCTTTGGAATCAGATAATCCACATCCAGCGTATTAAGAAGTCCAGGGTGCGCCTGCGAAAGGTCTGTAATGCCTAACAACTTCATGCTTGTCTCTAGTTCATCTTTCATGACTGTAGCAGTCAGTAGGGGTGCTTCAGGCTGAATATGAATAAAACATACTATTAATCAAGTGTTCTACCCCTTGTTGTCCATATGTGAGGCTGTACAAGAACTGTCTTCCCATCCCTACTGCTTTAGCTCCCAGACAAATGGCTTTGAGGATATCTGTGCCGCGTCGAATCCCACCGTCCACGAATATCTCAAGATGATCAAAGACTTGAGGACAGCACTGACGGATTTCCATTAATACTGCTATCGATGATGTCGACCTGTTCAGTTAAGTTAGTCGTAGCTTGCAGGTGACATAAAGTAGACTTACGTATCTAGGCTTCTTCCGCCATGGTTGCTTACGACAATTCCATTAACTCCGTACTCCATTGCCATTAAGGCATCCTCAGCCGTTTGAATGCCTTTCAACACAATCGGCAGCGTTGTCGATTGCCGCAGCCATCTCAAATCTTCCCATGTGAAACTGGAATCGATATATCGTCCCATCGTTCTACCTAGTCCGCTCCCCTTTCCATCACTGAGACCTTTTGCCCCAGTCATGGGAGCCGAATGTATAACTTCCGAAATATCAGCTTCGACACGCTCATCTGCTTCCCGTTTCCCTGCAACTGGCGCATCAACCGTAAGAAAAATAGACTTTATCCCGCACGCTTCAGCCTGTCGAAGAAGCTTCTCTGATGCTGTGCGGTCTCTATTAATATAGAGCTGAAAAAAAAACGGATGCCCAGGAGCACAGCCCGTGATATCCGACACAGGGTACGATGCATTCGTGGATATCTAGCGCATCAAGTCAGGCAAATACAATCAAGCCCAATGAAGAAACATCACTAACACATTGACCAACTCCATATTTAGCACAACCCCTTGCAATTGCAAATTCCCCATCCGGATGCACCATCTTAGCCATGGCTGCGGGGCTGACAAACAACGGGAGGCCAGTCTCGCATCCGAGGATCTTGGTCTTGGTGCTGACCTTGCTGACGTTTCGGAGGACCCTTGGGCGCAGTAGGATACGATCATACATAGATTTGTTGGCATCTCGTGTGATCATATCCGTAGCTGCAGATGAGTAGAATGCCCAGGTTTTCCGGGTTAGTTCTTGCGAGGCAACATTTTCGAAGTCGTGAGTGCTGAGAATCGATTCAAGTGGAGGCTTTGAAGGTGGTGTTTCCGAGGTTCTTTCTTCCATGCTGGTAAACGGACAGCTATATGATGGCATGGACCCGGCTTGTATAGGGAATAAATCTGTTCATGTCAATGTTGATGAAGAGAACTTTATCCGAGTAGTGGTGGGGGCATACTGGTTCTAGACGGAATATTGGCCATTGTGATTAACATGTACGAAGTGAGACTTATATATGTTTGAGATTTGTCTTGCTCTCTGGACAGGATATAGTGCTCTATATAGTGCGATAAATTCAGTCCGGAGTTTTACCGCAGCATCGGAGTTTTGCCGGACCTGAAGGTGACAGCACTCTAAACGAGTTGTCCAATCTTCTTTGATTCATCTGGATCCATATTCATTTCAGTTCCCCACTTATCTCCACGTTTACCGATGACCCATGGACCATGGTATGGCTTCATAATCTAGTCGTCTTCATGTGGTTTTCGCTTTACACCATCAACCGGAATGTTAGTGGCCACATCGTAGTAGTAGATAGGAGAGCAGGCTTACTAACTCTTGGCGCAGCATGCTAAATTGATATAGTTATTCTTTTTCTAAGATTGATTTGAGTATAGTATTGTGTGTTAAGAACCAGAATAGGCTATTTAAAGACGAAATGATTTATAAACAGACATCCATCAATATTTTGAGACAGACTAGACAATGATTCTAGGGGTGATGATAGGCCTCAGGCCTCCGGAATTAAGCTAGGGCGGTAGAGGAATGGCGTAGTTAAGTGGCTCCTTGCCAGTGTAACATGACATGGATCTTCGAACCGCATAAGCACAACTTTGCCCCCATCGAGATTCTCTCCACATCCCTCAGCTTAGCCTGACGCTTTGCCCATAGCTATCCGTCGCATTATAATAATAGCAAATTGCAAGCGAGCAGTTGGTAATATGGAAAAATCTAAGACTCGGCCTTGGAGCCAGTATCGCTATGTTGAGGTCTCAGAGACTCCTGATGCGAACCCGATACGTGCCCGACGCGGTCGGAAAGTCACACGGCTCGCGATCGGCCTAGGCTTCATCTCGCTGCTCATGCTAAGCTCCTTGTTCATCCTTTTCCCAGGCCACCATTTCTCTTCATGCCACAGATTGAGGACAAAATTTCAAACTGGTTTCTCTCCTTCCAAGGGTGACGAGACACCTCTGCCAGGTAGATCTCAAGCAGAGCATGCCGATATATCATCGAGTAAAAAGGTCCCTCTTGAGGCCCATATCATGAGCAAATGCCCAGATGCCCAGGACTGTATCCAGAAATTGGTTGTCCCTGCTATGGAGCAGATCAGTGACAAAGTCGATTTTGAGTTATCCTTCATTGCAAGGTGTGCAGGCACCACGATCTAGATCTAATTATGCAGGCCACGGAACTAACAAACGCTTAGCATCTCTCATAAATCATCTGATATACAGTGCAAACACGGGCCCGGAGAATGTATTGGTGACATGCTTATGCTTTGCGCTCAAGATCTCCCTTTCACACCGGAGGGTGAGACTGAGAAAACTACTCGCATGCCGACCATCCGCTCCCTCGGTTTTGCCAACTGTCTTCTCAGCACATACTCTGATATCCCGGAACGCACGTTGGTGTATAACTGCGCCCTGCAACACGGCATCGATTTCGAAGCGCTGAACAGCTGTGTCAGCAAACAAGAGGACGACCCTGGCAATGATAAACTTAGCGGTCTCGCCTTGTTGCGCCAGAGTGCAGTTCACAGTGCGGATCTTGGAGTCTCTACAAGTTGCACTGTTCGGCTGGATGACTCTGTTTGGTGTGTCCGTGACGGTGCCGTATGGAAGGACTGCGCCAAGGAAGGGAAGGGTAGTCAAGTATCGGTTCTCGTTGAGGAAGTTGAGAAGCTTTGGAAAGAGAAGAACTGAGCTCTGGGCTTCGGCTATGATGACAAAGTATGGTAGCTATGACTTACGATAAATTTCGCCTCGATGGAGCTTTGGCCACTGCTAGTGTTTCCATTGCTGCAAATAGTATTCGGATGATGCCCGCTTATTAAAACGCTTATAATCAATTCTGATATTAGAGCTCAGCTAGTTATGATATCAATAACAACATGTTTCGCGATGGAGGTCTTTGCGTTTCACCTTTCACCTTTACTAGCATCCTGAGAGCTGCACAAAGCCGAGACCAACATCATTGTTCACTGATGCATGTTTCACGTCTACCCTCCAGTGCTCAAAGAGAGACAGTCACATTGCGCACATCGCCCTGGACAAACATTTCCTGCAATTAATTCAATAGCATGTTTCTGTACTTTTTTCCCTCATGCCACATGACGAACACCATTTTCACTCATCCATACTATTTTCTTGCTAGCCTCTTGAGCTGATTCCTCTACCTTCCTCTCTTCCCGCTTCAAAGTTATTCGTCAATCGACAACCATGGCATCCTCTTGGCTTCCATTAGAAAACTATGAAAAGAAAGAGTACCAAGAAAGGCTTGTGGACGAGCTAGTGCACAGATACTACAGAATCGACCAGCCGAACACTATCCTACGCGACATCCTCAGAGATCCGGAACAATCATCGCTTCTCTTAAGTGCACTTCGACGCCAAGTCTCTCTAATCAAGTGTCGCTCGCAAGCTTTCGAGGACGGTCAGATTACTACCTATGACCGAGCATTGCTGAAACTGAGCCGGAACGGAGAGAATCTGACTGATGTGGGTGTCCTTGAGCTTTACCTCAATGAATTCCTCGGAATTGTCCCTATCTTCCCTGCCTCACAGAGCCAAGGCATACTAGCCCAGCGCCTTGAGCTGGAAAGCGTGCTCAGAAAAGGTGCGCCCATCTGAATTTTTCGTTCATTGAGCTCCTCTGACTGTAGCACCCCAGCCGCTGCACCTGGTACTCAACCGGAGATATTTGCTCCCCGTAAAGAGCAACCTCAGACAATGGCCGAGAACACGGCGTCTATAAACCTTAGACACGGGCCAAAAGATCACGATGATCGTTATTACATGGAATACGCTGAGTCCGATACCAGGCGAGCCAGCAACGCGAACAAGAAACAAGTCTCCGAGCGAATTACAAGGCTCTTAGACATCTATCACCGTGCTAAAGATGATTACTACACCGCTCTGCAGACAGACGGATATGTTAGCCTCGATGCGGTCCGTTTTCTTCGGGACACGGCCGAAAACGCACTTCGATACCTCCATACGAACGGATTGTCGGACCATACTGATGTTCCGGATCTAGAGCAGGTCTTCACGATTTCCAGGGACAAGGCGACGCAGCTGACTGGTGGTCGGAAGCGCCATTTCGATGAAGGTACCGATAGACCCGTTCGTAGGAGGAAGTATCCTCGGGGCGGCGACTCTTACCGTCCTAAGAAATGATGCTGTAGCCAGATGATTTTTCCTTTGTTTTGGGGGGGGGGGTTTAATTCTTCATAACGTCTTCATCTGGTTTGACTTGAATGTTGGAAGTTGAGATGCGCTCAGAGCTCTTCGTTACCGAGTCACTCTCACTCTGTTTCTTTTTCTTCTCTCTTTTTTTTTTTGCTTTTGCACATGATATGGGATTGTGAAACGAATGGAGTCATCTAGGGCATTGTATCATACTTAAAATGCAAGTATGCAGTAAAAAAGGAACTCGAACAGTGTATTGAACACCACCCCTATCCGTATCAACCCCATGCTAGTCTTGGCGCAAATCACAGCGCTAGGGGATGCCACGTGCGCTCTCCTGATCTGGTAATGCATACATACCGGGCAGCTCTGTACTGTACCGTACCTTTTTCTGTTTCCTTTATCAAGTCTCCTTCCTACGCAATCATACTTTGATGTTAGGTGCAGGGTAGCGGCGCTAAATATAAGGTTGCATTTTTTTGGGATAAATTATCTCCGAAAAGAAATGGTCTGTGGACCTAAAAACAGCGAACTTCCTTAATATCCTGAAATGGCCTCCTTGCTCCCTCAGCCGACCGAGGCCGCGTATTCCACCTCCAGCAATGCATCACCCTCGCCAGTACAATATACGCCCATCTTTGACAGATCTGAAGATGACTCTGTCCCATCAACCCGTCCACCTCCCGGCTCATTGAAAGTGCAAACTGAATTTGTCGCCGAAGCGAATGACTGTGACGATGGGTACGACTCTTACGAAGATTCCGAAGAGAAACCCAGTAGAAATGGCTTCCCAAAGTTCACGGCAATAGAGGAGAAGCAGATTGTGAAGAAGTTTGATCACCGACTAGTCCCATTTTTAGCGTTGCTTTATCTGCTGTCCTTCCTGGATAGATCCAGTAGGTTGAGAGAAACCCTCTGATGGAACCAGCGCATTTCCTGACCTTCTTCCTGACCGTATGTGATGTGTGGAAACTAACAACGTATCAGATATTGGAAATGCAAAAATTGCTGGCATGACAGATGATTTACATCTGTCATCCTCGCAATATGAATGGCTCCTTACGGCCTTTTACATCACCTATATCCTTTTTGAGTGGATGACCTTGATGTACCGTCTTGTTCGGCCCCATATCTACATCTCGCTCTGTGTATGCGGGTGGGGCCTTGTCGCATGCTTCCAATCTCTAGCTACTTCATTTGGAACTCTCGTCTTCCTGAGAGCCCTTCTTGGGATCACAGAAGCGGCATTTGGCCCGGGAGTCCCATTCTACCTATCGCTCTTCTACAAACGTGAAGAACTCGCCCTCCGAAATGGACTCTTCATTTCCGCTGCCCCCCTGGCTTCGTCTTTTGCAAGTAGTCTCGCTTGGGTGATCGTCAAATTCAGCAGCGACGGTCCAATCGCTCCCTGGCGCACCCTCTTCCTAGTGGAAGGATTCCCGAGCGTGATTGTTGCAGTTTTTGCTTGGATAGTCATCCCAGACTCACCCGGCAGCGCTTGGTTTCTGGGACCGCGACAAAGAATGGTAGCGGAGTTGCGAATAGAAGCGACAAATTCGAGCCGTCATGAACCCCATCGACGGAGCTTCAACTGGAAAGAAGTCAGGAACACGCTGGCGGACCCAAAAGCCTACATCACAGCCGTAAGTCTCCATCTACTAAAGCCGAACCTCAACCTAAAATATCGAGTATCACTAACAGCATTTATCACAGTTCATGTTCTTCAGCTGTAACGTCGCATTCAGCTCTATGCCCGTCTTCCTACCCACAATCATAAAAGAGTAAGAGTGACCTAACTCCTGCTCCACCGAAAGACGACGCTAACAAGCAAAACCCTAGCATGGGCCACTCCTCCGTAACCTCCCAAGCTCTCTCAGCACCACCCTTCCTCTTTGCCTTCATCATAGTCCTAGTAACAGCCTACATCTCTGACCGCAACCGAACCCGAAGTCCATACCTCATCACTCACGCCCTAATCTCATCAGCCTCCTACCTGATCATCGCTCTAACAGGTTACTTCCATTCTCATCTCCCCAGCACAGTGCACACCCTTATCCGATACCTCTGCATCTTCCCCGCAACAGCCGGCTTCTTCTCCGCCATCACATTAATCATGACCTGGACGATGGACAACCGCGTCGAGAAAGAAGGGAAGGGCGCGAGCATCGCCATCATGAATACCATCGGTCAGTGTGGTCCGCTACTCGGGACAAGGTTGTACCCCAGTGTTGATGGGCCATGGTATGTCCACGGTATGGCGACTTGTTCGTTCTTCATGGTTGTTGTAGCAGTTTTAGCGTTCGTCTTGAGGATTATGTTGCTTCGGGCGCGGAGGGCGGCTGAGCGTGAGGGGGGTGAGATTGAGATGGAGAGTGAGGTGCTTATGGGTGGGAGGGATGTTGGACGCAAAGAGAAGGAGAAATTTACAATTATTATTTAATTCATAATCTAGACTTTAGTCTTGGATGGAATTGGGTGGAACTTATATGGCTATTGTACAGAGAGTTATGTTTGCTTACCTCCTGATATTTACTTCGAAAAGCACTTAAAGCAATAAAACCGACATTCAAATCTGATATGAAGCTCGTATGTATAGAGATGCAAAATACGCCACGAAAAAGGTACGTCTTCAAGACCATCATCCAAACAATGCGACAGCATAGCATGCAACAAAACAGGGCGTGCTCAACCCCTCAAACAGGCTATATGTAAGAGCAAGTCCACCCTCCCTCAAACCAGCCATGATTCTGAAATCCTCCATCGCATATATGTATTCCCCTCCAATTTTTAGTCTACCTATATATACCAGTCCAACAGATACCCCGTAAGAATCTTACCAAGCAGTATGCCCCCCATCAATAAGCATCGTACTCCCCGTCATAAAACTACTAGCATCACTCAACGCAAAAAGCGCCGCCCCCCTGAATTCCTCTGGATAAGCCAACCGCCCCAGCATATTCTCCGACTCCCAAATCGCCCTACTCGCCGGATTCTGCTGGAAAACCTGCTCCACCATCGGCGTAATAATATGTCCCGGACAAAGACTGTTCACACGAATCCCATGTCGTCCCCACTCCATCGCCAGCGACCGCGCCAGCTGAATAACCGCCGCCTTAGAAGAGTTATAAACGGGGGACGTCATCCCCTTGTTCGCGATGAGCCCGCTCATGCTCGCGATCAACAAGATGGACCCCTTCTGCTGGTATTTGAACATCTGGCGCGCAGCGGCCGTCGCGGCGTTAAAGACGCCGTTGTAGTTGATCTGCATGACTTCGTTCAAGGCTGTTTGGGAGTGCTCGAGGGCGGACTGGAGGTGATTAATGCCTGCTGCGGCGATTAGGCCGTCGAGACGTTTGTTTCGGGAGGCGATCTCCGCGAAGACGAAGTTTACTTCGCTGTCGTCGCGGACGTCGAGGCGGTAGTATTCTAGGCTGCCGCCGTAGTTGGTTACGGCGTGTTCTTTTGCGGCTGCGAAGTCTGGGTGGGGGGATTCGAGACGGTCGAGGCAGTAGACTGGATATTGGTTGTTAGATTTGGTGGGTGGATGGACGGGGATGCATGGGGAGGGGGGTACCTTTTGCTCCTGCTTCCATTAGGGCTTCGGCCATGGCTAGACCAAGCCCGCGGCCTCCGCCGGTGATGGCGTAGACGCGGTCATTCAGGTCGAATTCTTTGAAGCGGTGGCCATTTTTGCTGATTGTTTCTTTAGGCGGTATCCTGGTTTGGATGTGGTTTGCTCCATGGTTGGTTGGGGTAGTTGGGGTCGTAGAATATGACAGTCGTGTAAGTTGACGGAGTGCTGGGCTTGGTTTGAATGATCGGGCTGCTTGGAATAGCGTCTGAGATAGTGTAGAGCGCATGGCTACGGAGGGGAAGGATTTAGAGGGCAGATTAAAAATTAAGCAAAAGAAGATTACAACGTTCAAAAAGGACAGAACAAACAGCACAGCAAGAGCAACTGCTACCTCAGGTTAGAGAAATCTCAATCGCTTGTATCTATCGTGTCTACGGGGGAGACGGTCTGGGGTTTATAGTTTTACGGAGAGCAGTATGGCTTGGGAGTTAGAACACAACGACCGAAAGCGAATATCGTGTTGCACAAAGGGACACGAAGCAAGGCCAATCGTGGAAAAAATAAGGAGGCCGCGTGATACCTCGATGGGTCGCTATTGCTTCTAGATTTGCGTTCACGATGACTTCAGTGAACCAGAGCCAACTCAAAAACCGGGAGCATCCATGGTACAGGGCCAAGTCCATGCACCAGCTACGCTGGTAGAAGCTTACCACAGGGATGAGGGGGTAACCAGGTATGGACAGGCATTGGACACAACCCCCCCGCATGTAATAGTGGGTGCGGTTGTCTGAGAAAACATCGTGAGTTTTTGCTCGTAGGTTGGTTCATGGCTGAGAACGGTAGTCCATTTTGGTCAGTTGATCGAGAAATGGCGATCACCCATTTGTGGAATGGCCCACTCAGAACGGGATTCCCGAGTATGGGGTGACCGAGAAATGGTAGATGCTGGATCAGATTCTATCAACGTGTTGTCAACCACACAAAAGAGTAATATCGGTCAGCGACAAAGAGGACGGAAAAAATCCAAGAAAATTTGTGTAGACCCTGATCTTAATTGGAGGTACCCCAATTGACCTCATGATTCTTTTCTATTGTTTGTTGTCATCTATAGCTTTGACGATGAGCTCACGATGGGTGCTTTTCCCAGCCAATGCCGGGGAGCGTTACCCCGGCTTTCCCTTTCAGAGGGGAGTCTCCGCGGAAGACGATTCCTCCAATAGCGAGCTCGGCATCGCAAGTGATGGTGTAATCCGCCCTTGTAGTGAGTTATGTATGACCCAGTACCAATCCCGCAGCAAGATAAGAATATTTAGTTCGTACATTGCTTCCTTCGGGGTTCTAGACAGTTGGTTTTGGACGATCCTTGCAGCATCGGACCCAGTCTTTAGGTCATTTATCCTTCCAGATCTTTTCTTGCTCCCAGGGTCACTTCTTTTCCCACGTTTTGTGTCTTATAGTAACATTGCTCCAGTTGATCTCTATCAAAAGTTCCAAATGTCGGTGGCCTGGAGATCAAGTTCCGAAACGCGCATATATCGGGGGCGTTTTTTTCTGTCTGTTTTGTTTTCGTTTATTACCAATAGTGATACCACCTTTCGGCTCACTAGAGATACCTTCTTCCCAAGAAAGTACTTTTGCCATTTCGCGCGCAAAGCTTCCGAAAAATGACATCCCGGGCGACCATAACGGAGCCGATAGAATAGATTATCTGTATGACCGGAGCATTCCAGCAGAAACTCAAGGTTCCTCGAGCGATCGACCATATAGGGCCAACCTCTGGGTTTCTCTCCCGTCACCCCGCCTGGGGCCTTGACCCCCTTGCACCAAGTAACCCCCAGGACCAAGGGTAGCGCCTCGACCGTTCACAGTCAAGCGGGGCCCAAGGGAATACTAGCATGAAAAGAAATCATAAAACAAAAAAGGAGAACAATGCTAGTCGGCCGGAGAATTAAGCATCAAAATAGGCATTGGCTGTTTGAGATCCCAAGAAATTAAGCTCTCCATCCATTTGTAGCCCAAGCTGATATCGGTTTCCTTTTTAGGTAAGCCGTAACTGGACCCTGAATCATGTGGGCTTTCAGAATTTTCCGTTACTAAGTGCTTACCAACTGCTGTATAAGAATCTGTATGTAGGACGGTATTCATGAATTCATTGGAGAAAAGCGTCTCTGCGAAAGCTCAGTGCCCATTTGACACTATTGGAGATGCGCTTGCTTTATTGAACTGGTATTGTCTGAGCTCGGCCGTTCTGTGTGAGAACTAGCTCATACGGTGGTTGTTTCTGGAGGCATATTACTTCTTCTCGAGAGATAGATCATTGTAGTTATTTCATTAAATTGAAAGGTTCGTCAAGTATTTTAGGCTCACGGCGAATTCCAGGGACTTATAGAAGCACTTGAAACATTTGTATAGTCGACACCATGAACATCTTGGTCAAATGGACAAGCTTGGCAAATAAAGATACGTAATTATCCTTGTTTGGAGAAGAGGAAGGTCAATTTCATTGAGAAACAGAGCCTGGACAGCTTGTGGCAGACAGGTTGGAGTAGAATAAACATGGAGCTTCTGCGATCGGATTCGGCAGACTACGGAGACTTGGGGACTAACCAAATATCGCCTAACCAATCCCTATCGTATCATATAGTATCTTCCACTAGGCATGACACCACAAGAATTTTTCAGATGTTTGTTAAAATTTTTTTGTCTTTTCTTTGAGTGTCTTTATCTGAGTGGCTGAAGGTTATGCTAACAATACATTACATTATGGTACTCGTAATTCGTTTCAATATAACTTCCTAGTATACCGCACTGCCATACCCACCTGATACCAGGGCCGCCGGGCCCAGGCTTCCATTTGCATTCCCGAAGTCCAACTTCATAAGTAGTCGGTCCACTCCGGCTGCCTTCCTAGGCACATAGTGGCCCATATTGGCTTCAGTGCCTGTGCCGCTCTGCCGGTACATGGACCAGTTCTCGCGTGGATTGTTCGACATATCAAACATTGTTCGTCCCTCACCTGATCGGCTATCATCGATGTCTCTTAATCGCGTGACAAGATACTTGATCCCTGTTTCGACTTCTCCTCGCGCTGCACTAAGCGCTTTCCATACTTCCCTCTCTTCCCCAGCATAGTCGACTAAGGCGTCCACAACGCCTTCGTCTGTCTCCAAGTCCATATTGCGCTGAATGCTCTCCAGACGAACCACAAGTGCGATGAAGTGGTCAACGCTCATAAGTAGAAACCGCAAGGCTTTCGTGAAGGGTCTGTCGGTCAGAAAAAGTGCCTGCACCAGAGTGAAAAGGTATTGGCGATGTGCAGCCGTCAATGTTTCAGGATCATGCGATGTTCTCTGGAGCTGACTGGATCGGTCCAGACCTGTTTCGGGTGTTTCTTCAGGGACTATATTGTTGTAGCTGTGCTTGCTCTTTGACGAGGATGAAGTTCCAGGCCGGGAGCTTGTAGATGAGGCTGGGGCACCTCCAATCCATTCTCGGAAGTGCTGCCAGGAGCCATTTATTACCTCTCCCTGAAAAAAGGTACCTAGTTCTGACAAGACAAAGAGAGAAGCGCTGCAGGTCGCCCAAACAGGCCTCATCTGACAAGTTCGGGCGTTGTCTCTTTGCCTTCCCATTCTGAGTTTGTTCTGGCCGAAAGCGGTGTTACTCCTGGGTGGACCCCATGGGTGAGGGTGGCTCTTTCGCAGGAATGTGTGTTTCCAGAGGTCCCCTAAGTGTAGTTGTGCGCGTCGAACACCTAGCAGGTAGGAGTGAATCTTTGAATATATGAATATGTCGGAGGACGAGAGGAAAAGATCCAGAGGTGGATGCACCTGTGCAGAAAGAACGGTCGGGACGGGAAATAGGAGGTCGTCAAAGGGGATGTCTGAGATGTCCGCTATACAGTCGAGCCCGGCCGCTGCAGACTGCGCGACCGAGTGGCCTTTCCTTCTATCATTCATGGATAGCCGAATAAGATCCTTGGCAAGATCAAGCTCATCATCGACAGGATCTTCCTCGTTTTGCAAGGAGTATAGCTCAGACCACGCCTGTGACAGAGAATTCGCAACATCTCCTTCTTTAATAGCAAGCCCGTGGAGTCCTTCAGAGAACTTGCCCTTAGAAGCCAAATTTCCGGGTTGTCGATGCCTTTGAAGTAAGCGAGCATCGGCATGCGATACGAGTGCCGACGCGAATTCGCCACGTCTCAGCAACAAGAAATCATGGAGGACAGCTAAAATCTCAAGGATCTTGGGGAGTGGCAGCAGTTTAGAGAGTGTGCTCTGTGACAAGGATAATCGGATGGAATTTATGGCGTTCGATAGTTTTGGGGTCGATATTGGTGATTCCAGAGTAGCAAAATGCTCGATATGTTCTCTATGTACAGTGACAGGAGATGTTAAAAGACCCGTTGGTGAGCCCTTTGTAGAAGCACCGCGCTTCGCCCTAATAAGGTTCAATGTCTTCCCAATAAATAGGATAGATAAGGCCGTATCAGAAGATACAAATTTTGGCTGCAAGTCCGTACGCAAAATGAAATGTGCCACAGCTGGAGACCGATTGCCCTCAGCTGTCTTAACTTCCTGAATGAAAAAATCATCCTTGCCTAGCACAGGGAGGTTCCCATATAGTAGCCATGTCGAAAGCTGTCTCATCCAAGCTGTCTCGGCTGTACTGGTTAGATGCAGTGCCATCGTTTCAAGGTCTACATATCCAGTTTGCGCTTCCGCGCGAAGGTAGTCGATTAGTGCCGAGCCCGTGCAACTTTGGGCTTTGGCATTCTTCTGGCTAGATAGGACAAATCGAGCAACCTCCCAAAGCCACTCGAGTCGTCGAGTCCAGGGAGAAAATTCACCGACTATCGTTGACAAAGGTACAATTCCGTAGCCACCAACATAGGCGCTATCCTCGACCAAGATTGCTTTCTCGACTTCCAAGACCTTCCTTTGGAACTCCCCAAGGTGCTTTGAGCTAATTGCAGTTGAAACAGCCCGACAGATAACTGAATGGTGTGAAGAAGAGATTAGAGCTGTATGACCTCGTAGCTTCGCATGGAGCCGGCTCAGACGGGCAAGGGAGGCGAGGAGAGCTTTCTCCGGAGGTGACAGGAGAGGAAACGCATCCTCAGACACGGCATCTTCTTCGGCGTGGGCATCGAAGAGCGGCGACGGTTGTCCGGAGAGAGAGAGAAGGATTTCGTGGAGCATTCTGGCTGGAGCTCTCTATAAAACCCTGTAAGGTACTTGATAAAATAACATAACACTGTAAGCCAGCCTACCTGAGAGCTGTGTCTTTGTCCGCGTTAGACCTTTTACGCTGCCAGTATAAAAGTCCGCGTCCAAGAAGCTCGTATCGACACATGTACGGTGACTGACAGTCAATAGCTGTCGTGGTGGGCTGCCTTGTCTCCGGCCAAGCCCGATGTTGCGTCGCGTCGCGTAGATGCGGAGTTGCAAAGTATCTCCGTGGTGGTAGAAAGGGAAGGACGTATTCCAGATGATCGGTTCTAAAATGGAAGGTCAGCATTGGCTATTTTAAGCTCGGGGTTCTCTGATACTTACTCGCTGTACTCATAAACATCCCATTATTGCTCTTCCCCTTTATGTCACAATCCTCATTCATCTCATCCTCATAGATGTATTTCGTAGTCCATTAGCAATTCGGCCATCTTCCGGTCGCGGGGCTGTTGCCAATCAACGTCGTCTGTTGCTGAGTCAGCCACCGACAGCTTGTCCCTCTTACGTCGCTACTAGAGACGTTTCCACCGTAACAGCGTCTCTTTTCCCCATCTTTCTCTATCTTTCTCTCAGATTGTTTTCTCGATTTTGCTTCTCTTTCGAGATCATCTTCCATTTAGATTACTCTATTTGTCCCAGAAAAGCGTTGTACAGTATATTAAAGTGAGAAACATCGCCACTCGCCTTTCCGGTACTGACCGCTACCCCTCCTCAGCTCGCGCCGGTAGCTGTAGACACCAGTCAGTCACTGTTGGAAAGTCTTGCTTGGAGGCAAGGCTTTCGGTTCGCAGGTCGTCACAATTCCCTCCGAAATTCCCGTTCGCGACGCTGCGAAGCTGGGAAAGCGAAGAGCGTCTGGCGATAAATCACCTACTCGACCGGAGAAGAAGATCATGACAGTATGCCCCACGATCAGCCGTGCATGGCTTTATCTCAACCGTTCGTCACTAACAAAATCTAGGACGTCAAGATGGAAGTAGACAACCCACAGGAAACCGTGGAAAAGATTAAGCAGGGGGAAATCGATGAGTCCTTGTACAGCCGACAACTGTAAGTGTTCCTTGGCCGGCTTCATATCCACCTTGATAAGGCTTATATTTATTATTGTTTCTCCTGCAGGTATGTACTTGGTCATGAAGCTATGAAACGTATGGGCACTTCGAATGTCCTTGTCGTGGGTTTAAAAGGTCTTGGTGTTGAGATTGGTGAGTAAATGGACAGCCATTTATAACACGATCGACCTTTAACTGTTGTTTTAGCCAAGAACATTGCTCTCGCCGGTGTGAAATCTCTTACTTTGTACGATCCTGCACCCGTTGCCATTTCAGATCTTTCCTCCCAATTCTTCCTTCAGCCCCAAGATGTCGGCAAACCACGTGCCGATGTGACAGCTCCCAAGGTCGCGGAGTTGAACGCATATGTCCCCGTCACGGTTCATGAGGGCACTAGCCTTGTAGACAATCTGGAGCAACTGAAACGCTATCAGGCAGTGGTCCTTACTCTCACGCCTCTGAAGGACCAACTCGCTATTGCGGACTTCTGCCACAAGAACGGCATCTACCTTACCATTGCGGACACCTTCGGTCTTTTCGGATACCTTTTCAACGACTTTGGAAAGAATTTCACAGTCGGTGATGCTACAGGTGAAGAGCCTGTGAGCGGCATTGTAGCTGGCATTGACGAGGAGGGCCTGGTTTCCGCTCTGGACGAGACCCGACATGGTTTGGAGGATGGCGACTATGTGACATTTACCGAAGTGAAGGGTATGGAAGGCTTAAACAACTCTGCGCCTCGCAAGGTTACTGTTAAGGGCCCTTACACATTTACTATTGGCGATGTCTCTGGCCTTGGAACGTATGAGGCTGGTGGTATCTTTTCTCAGGTCAAAATGCCCAAATTTGTCGACTTCCAGCCATTGGAGGAGCAGCTCAAGAAGCCTGAGCTTATGATCTCTGACTTCGCCAAGTTCGACCGGCCGCAACAGCTGCATATTGGTGTTCAAGCACTTCACAAATTTGCGGAGAGCCATGATGGTCAGCTTCCTCGCCCTCATAATGAGAGCGATGCCCAGGAGATCCTCAAAATATCTAATGACCTTACTTCAAGCCTGGAAGAAAAGGTCGAATTGGACAAAAAGCTCATCAAGGAGCTTAGTTACCAAGCACGCGGAGATCTTAGTCCCTTGGCTGCCTTCTTTGGTGGTGTTGCAGCACAGGAGGTTCTCAAAGCTGTCTCCGGAAAGTTCAACCCCGTCAATCAGTGGCTCTACTTAGACTCGCTCGAGTCACTTCCGGCTTCTACTACAAGGTCTGAAGAGAGCTGCAAACCACTGGGTACTCGTTATGATGGCCAAATCGCTGTCTTTGGCAAGGATTTCCAGGATAAGATCGCCAACACTACACAGTTCCTTGTCGGTGCAGGTGCTATTGGATGTGAGACCCTGAAGAACTGGGCCATGATGGGCCTGGGAACTGGTCCTAAAGGCAAAATTTTTGTGACCGACATGGACCAGATCGAGAAGAGCAATCTCAATCGTCAGTTCCTATTCCGCAGCAAGGACGTCGGTAAGCTTAAGAGTGAGTGTGCCTCGGCTGCGGTTCAGGCAATGAACCCTGAATTAGAGGGCAAAATTGTCGCGTTGCGGGACCGCGTTGGCGCGGACACTGAGCATGTCTTCAACGAGGAATTCTGGGAAGGATTGGACGGAGTCACTAATGCGCTCGACAATGTCGATGCAAGAACGTATGTCGATCGTCGTTGTGTCTTCTTCCGGAAGCCTTTACTCGAAAGTGGTACTCTCGGCACGAAGGGCAACACCCAAGTTATCCTTCCTCATATCACAGAGTCATACTCCAGCTCTCAAGACCCACCCGAGAAATCCTTCCCTATGTGCACTTTGAAGAGTTTCCCTAACCGGATTGAGCACACCATTGCCTGGGCCCGGGATCTTTTCCAGACCTACTTCGTTGGGCCGCCTGAGGCTGTCAACATGTATCTTTCGCAGCCAAACTACATTGAACAGACGCTCAAACAAGCTGGCAATGAGAAGCAGACACTGGAGCAACTGCATGAATTCTTGGTGGCCAATAAGCCACTGACCTTTGACGATTGCATTGTCTGGGCTCGCCACCAATTCGAAGCTCAATACAACAACGCAATCCAGCAGTTACTGTACAACTTCCCTCGGGATTCTAAGACTTCTTCTGGCCAGCCTTTCTGGTCCGGGCCCAAACGTGCTCCAACACCCTTGAAGTTCGATAGCTCAAACCCAACTCACATCGGGTTTATCATCGCGGGAGCAAACCTTCACGCTTTCAACTATGGAGTTAAAAATCCCGGAGCAGACAAGGAGTACTACCGCAAGGTTGTTGACAATATGATCATCCCGGAATTCGCTCCGAAGTCGGGTGTGAAGATCCAGGCCAATGAAAACGAGGCTGATCCGAACGCTCAGCCTACCGGATCATCTTTTGATGACAATGAAGAGATCAAGCGGCTAGTTGAGTCGCTGCCATCACCGAAGTCACTCGCTGGGTTCCGCTTGGACCCAGTGGAATTTGAAAAAGATGATGATTCAAACCACCATATAGACTTCATTACAACAGCCAGTAACCTTCGCGCTGATAACTACGAAATTCCTCAGGCTGACCGCCACAAGACTAAGTTCATTGCTGGCAAGATCATCCCTGCTATTGCCACGACTACCGCACTGGTTACTGGGCTGGTTGCTCTAGAATTCTACAAGATTATCGACGGCAAAGATGATATTGAGCAGTACAAGAACGGCTTCATCAACCTTGCACTTCCATTTTTCGGTTTCAGTGAACCTATTCCTAGTCCCAAGGGCAAGTACCAGGGCAAGGAAGGTGAAGTGGCCATCGATCAACTCTGGGATCGCTTTGAGGTGGATGATATTCCTTTGCAAGACTTCCTCAAGTACTTCGCCGACAAGGGCTTGGACATCAGCATGGTTAGTTCGGGGGTGAGCTTGTTGTATGCCAGCTTCTATCCTCCGTCGAAGTTGAAGGACCGTCTCCCCATGAAGTACGTATACCCTTGGCCCTATATCGCTTGATGAACGATCAACTAACGTTATTACGTTATTACGCAGGATGAGCAAATTGGTGGAGCATATTAGCAAGAAGCCCGTCCCAGATCATCAGAAGAACATCATCTTTGAAGTCACGGCCGAGGATCAAACGGAGGAGGATGTTGAGATCCCATACGTGATGGTGAAGCTGAGCAAGTAATTTGGGGTCTACGCAAATCTTGAGTTTAGAAATATGGCCCATTTGGTGACTCGAGTATTATAAACAATGATATACGAATGTTTCTCTACTTCAAAATGATACAAGGTCATCTTTAGTGTTTTGCGACGTGAATTAATGTTTGCTGGGATTGTCATACAACTAAGAGAGTTGAGCCATTTTACATTCTATAAGCGTAGGGTGAACATCGATTATGAGGTTTTCACAAACAAACGAGTTGTTCATGCTTAATTATTTAAACATGGTAACTAACTTGAGAATCCCATTATCAGTAGTCGGATTTTAAAGAAACGTGATCGGGAGATCTAGACCTTCCAAAACGGCTTTGTCAGACGTTATGTGATTATTACCGTAAGCGGAACAACGTCATAGGCTCCCCGCTATTGGATTTCAATTTACACTCTATCGCTTTGCTTAAATCCTATTAATTACTGTTTCTCCTCTCCTCGATTATAAAATAACCCCTCTATGTCGCGTATATTTCCTGCGCTGCGTCGAACCCAACAGATTGTGCAATTCATTTCGCAACCCAAAGCTATCACAACTTACAGAAGCTCCGTCATCTCCGCACAGCTTCTTCCCTCCTCAACGCGCACTATGGCGGTAACCTAGCTCTATACCAATTGCTCTGCTTTTGAATCTCTTATCAGATCCCTTACTAAAACTTGGATAACAGACTGGTAATTCTGAGAAGATCACCGACTGGGTCAATCGCAATGACAAGTCAGGCGAATTCAAACGGCAAGTTTCGGCCTTCCGCAATTGGATCTCCAGAGAGCCAGGCGCGGAATTTCCCCCGGAAAAGGGCCGCTACCATCTCTATGTCTCCTATGCTTGTCCATGGGGTAAGTAGCAAGACTTTCCGCTCTCCTCTTAACTTTATTATATGTATAAGTCTAGAGGCTGACATCTATCTATAGCGCACCGCACATTGATCACTCGGAAACTCAAGGGTCTCGAAGACTTCATTTCCATCACTTGTGTCCACTGGCACTTGGGAGAAAAAGGTACGATATTCTCTCCCTTAACCCAATTCGCATAATCAAAAAAAAAAGTTGGTGGAATATTGACTAGAGGATACCAGGCTGGCGCTTCGCAACACCAGATGAGAAACTCCCCGGCGAAAATGCCACCCCAGACCCATTGCATTCCGACGTCACCCATCTCCGCGACATCTACCTTGCCAATGACCCCGACTACACGGGCCGATTCACCGTCCCAGTGTTATACGACAAAAAGACCCAGAAGATAGTAAGCAACGAAGTGTGTCTATCATCCACCACCTCCTTCCCTCCCCCAAAGCAACCAAATCTAACACAACAATCCAGAGCGCCGAAATAATCCGCATGCTCTACTACGAATTCGACAACCTCCTTCCCCAAAACTACAAACAACTAGACCTCTACCCGCCCTCTCTCCGCACCGAAATCGACACATCAAACGAATGGATCTACAACGACGTCAACAACGGCGTCTACAAATCCGGCTTCGCAACAACCCAAGAAGCCTACGAGAAGAACGTGAAAACGCTCTTCTCCTCCCTCGACAAAATCGAGTCCCACCTACAAAGCAAGGCCGCGCCCTACTTCTTCGGCTCTGCGCTGACTGAAGCCGATATCAGGCTATTCACGACCATCGTTCGTTTTGACCCGGTATACGTGCAGCACTTCAAGTGTAATATTCGTGACATCAGGTCCGGATACCCGGCTATTCACCGGTGGTTGAGGAATCTGTATTGGGATTTGCCGGCGTTTAGAGAGACGACGGAGTTCGAGCATATTAAGTTTCATTATACGAAGAGCCATACGCAGATAAATGGGTTCGCTATTACGCCTGTTGGGCCGGTGCCGGATATTTTGCCGAAGGACGAGGAGGTTAGGGCTGTGAAGAAATAGGTTGGACACACCTTTTGAGTATTGGGAAAGTTGTTTAAATTATCCTTCTGCATTTTGCTATATGGCTTAGGATAGTATTATATTAGCCCTTTTTTCCCTACCTATTGATGGTTGTCTCTTTAGTGAATGAGTGAATGACAGAGGTTATAAATGAGAATGATTATGCTTTTATTCAGGATATATATGTTCTAATGTCACAGCAGTAAATGGCAATGGAGCGAAAGCACCCGCAGGTCTAAATGCACGTTGAAATAGAATGGGAATCCAGTAGGTATACAAATGAGAAAGAAAAGTGACAATATCAACAAACTCCGTGATATGCTTCGCCCGCACCACGCCTTGCCATGCTAGTGAGGTTAATTATGCTCACCGGTCGAGACGATTAGTCCGAGAAAAAGAACAATAATCTCATCATACCGGGAACGGAACAAGATGTAACAAAAGTCGTCCGGAGACTGTGCAAGAATGGGAAAAAGGTCTGTCCGCTATCGAAGGTGGAGTAAACAAAAGGTAGGATTCATTTGACTTCCATCCAAGAACAATATCGACGCCGTGGAGCGAATGGCTTGAAAGGGTATCTTGGCAAAATATTTTAAAGATCAATGAAAATAAGCTGAAGATCGAGAAAGCAATCGGATGAGTATATTCCGAGTATAGCTCTGAGTCATGGTCGGCTCCTGAGCTTCTCCAAGTGTGGGCTTATGCAGCAAAGGTATTCTTGGCTTTATCTCAAACCAAGCATCCGCTTTGCGTTTTCGTACACGACGTAGCTGATTGATACGGCAGGCGCAACTTTCATTAGATTGGGGGTAATTCCTTTGTAGAGACCGCGGAATCCCTCGGCCTGGATTGTTTTGCGAGCAACGTCGCCAATGCTGGCATAGGTGGTAGGGTGGAGAATAGTGCCTTGAGCCTGTAGCCGTGTTCGGAGGACGTTCAGCGGATAAACAACGGAAGCGCTAAAGCCTCCGCTAATGGCGCCAATGGCACCCGTAGTGAAGTTATTCAGCGGGACGTCATCCTCATGGCAATGGTGGAGGCGAGCCTTCCTTGCTAGCAAACCGCGTTTTAGATACTCGAAAGTCGTCAAATCAATGGCGGCATATGGAAACATGCCCATGAGGCCAAGTGGCAAGCCGCGAAAGAAGCCGAATAGTCCATTCTTGTTCCAAACCTTTCGGGCAGTGGCTGCAATGAGTTGATTGCCTTTTAGACCACCTTCCACAGTCTCACATTGCATCCGACTAATAATATTCATTAGCCTCAGATGGGACAAGCCAATCAACGACATGTATTAGGTAACTTACAATTTCAGAGTGTCAAGGGGATAGACAAAACATCTGCGTCTTCGTTAGATGGTGGTTTCATGCACAAAAGGCGGTATAACATACTGAGCTACCATTCCACCACATCCTCCGGACAAGAACTGCGACGTTGGTGCAAGCCGTTTCGGATCATTATGGCCTTCAAGACGAGCGAATGCACGTTTGGCAGACTACATTAGTTAGTGGTTGTCCGTCAAGCCATGCCGGCGGGTTGTCAATCTAACCTCATATGCTCCAAATTTGATAGCCGATTCAGGCATGACTTTCACCACGTTTAACCCGTTTCCTATAACGATTAGACTGCATCTGTGTTTCTGGAATTACGCGACAAACCTGCAAATAAACTCCGAATGCCGCCGGCACGCCACAGTTCCTTAACAGCGTCGGTAAGGGTTTTTGATGCATTCCCTGCCGCCTTCAGTGGAGCGCCATCCTTCGCCGCACAGACAGCTGCTGACTTCACCCCTGTCTGCGCAATAAGATAAACTTTGAGCCGATCTAGGGGCGCCGTTGCTGTCCTTGATACGGCGCCTGCAATCCCGCCGGCAAGGAAATAACCTAATTGAGGAGTGTTCTCTGTCAACTTTTGTTCATAATATCGGAAGGACATCCACATGGCGACAGTCCTGGGCACGGGAAGCCACTCCAATTCGAAGTCGCCGTCGAGGGATACAGAATTATTCTTGAGCGCAACCCCGTAATTGAGTGCCTCGCCGAATTCCGCATAAGCTGATGGGATGAAGGCTGCCAAAGCGTGGACTGGGAGGATATTGTACAAAAGGTTCTTTATGGCCAAGATATAACGCTTAGGAAACGAGTGGTCTGTACCTAAACCCTGTAGATCATTGATGTGGACATCTCCTTCCGGGTTTAGATTTCCCGTGGCCGTGTAATATGACAGGACAGCGCGCAGATTGGAGGACGAGTAGGCAGGCAGGAAGAGAAGGAAATCTCTATATATCATCCGGGTTAGCCATGACCAAGAACAGCCACTTGACCATCGGTGCACACACCTCCACTCAGGATACGAAATGACGCCATCGTTGTTCGTGTCGACTTCCGCAAAAAATGCGTCTAACTTGGCGCTGGAGACCGTAACGTCGGCATTCGCAAAGGCGTTCTTAAGCTCGTTCTTGTCGATCTCCCCATTATGGTTTCGATCGATGCTCTGGAAAAGCCTCCATAGCCCTTGCTCAGTATGATCGACGAAGGTCCGAAATTCTGATGATCATTAGGTTGGTAAAAAGACTGGCGGCCAGCCAGTTGCGCCGAGAAGATAAGTCATGATTCGCTGCGCGTGATCTTACCGGAGTAATCAATGTACCCATCATTATTGGTATCAACCGATTTCAGGACATTCTGCAACATACTATCCGCATTTTTTAGGGCTGTGGAAGTGTCAGAAAAGAGGAGGCGGGTCCGTCAGGTGCGCAGCCAGCACAAGACCAAGTCATGGAGAATATAGTACTCACGGTGATCAATCTTTTTCAGCCCCTTTTTCAGACCATTTAGATCGAGGCGGCCGTCCTTCCGAACACCTAAGCTCTGCCAGAGTTTGGCAACTCTTTCATCACATTCATCTTGGGATTCGCCGGGTGCCATTTTCGGTTATTAAGATAATTATCGGCTATCCGTCATTATTTTCACGGAGGGGTCACGGGGTTTAGGAGCGGAGATGTCCCTGTCAGAACAGGGTGAAATAAGCTGCGACAATAGCTTGTGCATCGAATCTGTGGGCGCTGAGTTATAACGAGGGAAGGAGAAGTTTTGCTGGAAACATTGTACACCACATATGTCTCTTGAATGGGGCTCCGGCTAACCATGAGAAATCAACCCGCGATGATTTGCTTCTGTTACGACATCCACCGGAACAAAACTAGACTCCGGTCCGGTTCACGGGACTGAAGGGCCCAGCCCTACTATACCCCTTTGGGAAGTCCTTCCTCATCTAAAGGTCACCTGTCCAGATGACTCGTCCGGCATGATATCAGACTACATATATGACCCTCACTTATGCCCAAGGAACAAAAAAGCTAGGTGGTTCGAGCGCCGGTGGCCTCTTGATCTTGATCAATCATCCACTTCTTTGTCGATAGAGTCGGGTCCCCGTTCCGAACGCTCGGACGACACTTACGTCCCCTGTTTATTATCAGGGCTTCACAATGACGACTATCTCAGTCGCCAATGCTTAGAAAATTTAATATTATCTTCTGATCACTTTTTCCAATTGGACACCTGCCATGGCTGCCAATTACTGGGCGTCGACTCAACGTCGACATTGGTTGTTTACGAAAGAGAGACTAGCGGACATCCGGGAATCCTTCAAAGAGAGAGATAAGGCCGCGCATTCACAGTTCCCTTTGCCGGATCAAAGGTTGCTTAATATTTACTTTAGTCAGCGTGAGAGATGAGAATCTTAAGTTGTATTGATCAAGGATTCAAAACTAAATCACTCAACAGAACTTATAAAGCTCGGAAAGAGGATGTCAACTAGACAGCAAGCCCTTGCTACTGCTCAGGTTTATATCAAAAGGTTTTATACCAAGAACGAAATCAGACACACAAATCCGTATCTGGTTGTCACTACTGCATTTTATCTTGCCTGTAAGATGGAGGAATGTCCTCAACACATCCGATTTGTGGTCGCTGAGGCCCGAAATTTCTGGCCAGGTGCGAACAGTCTCGACGACAGTCTCTTTCGTTGTCACTAACTTTGCCAGTAGAGTTCATTGCCCCGGACGTGTCAAAGCTGGGCGAATGCGAGTTTGCTTTGATATCCGAGATGAGCTCCCAGCTAATCGTCCATCACCCATATCGGACTTTGTCAGAGCTCCAAGCGGAGCTATCTCTTACATCGGACGAGGTAGCGCTGGCTTGGTCGGTAATTAATGACCACTATCTTACTGATTTGCCACTGCTATACCCACCTCACGTTATTGCAGTCATGGCAATTATCGTTGCTGTCGTCTTTAAGCCGAGTCAAACGAGTTTCCATGGGTCTGCAGCTCCATTGGCCGGAGCGATGCGCGATGGAGGGATGAATATACTTGCGGCCTTGGGTGATAAGAATGGCGCCGGCCCGCCTCCTCGAATCCAGAAACTTGTCGGCTGGCTCGCTGAAAGTGAGGTTGATATCCGAGCTGTTATCGAATGCACCCAGGAGCTGGTATCTCTATATGAGGTCTGGGAAAATTATAGCGAAAAACACTGCAAGGAGCTACTTGGCAGGATGATCAAGAGCAAGAATCTGGACAAGTAAGGACACTTGGTGGGTTCAGTGCGTTACACATTTTTGGCAAATCATGGCGTTTGGGGTTTCCTTTGCATTTGGGGAGTTTGGTTAGCATTACAGACGATACATGAACAGCATCCCTGTGGCATAAAAACATATCTCTATGATTAACTGGGAGATCCTTGTCTATACTGGAACTTAACAAAGCTCACATATTGGTCCATGGCCCATGCTAGTAGGAGGTAGCTTCGCGCAAGATCTTCAAGGGATTAGTTTCAACCTCTTTCTCCGGGGGGATGCATGCGTCTTAGAGATAAGTTTTGATAAATGTGTGACGCCAGCCACAGCATACTCGTGGGCTTCGATACTAATGCTAGATGAACAATCAGTTTAGCAAGTACTCATAGCACATGCATACGTAGATAGTCACTTGTGAGATACTCCCTTGCTGCACAGTAAGATGTCCAACAAGAAACTTCAAAATGTACACCAGTCTAAAGGAGTCATATCCTCTGTACTTGAATACAGCATGTCTGCACCTACCGACAATTTGTACTGTACAGTACTGCCTTACAGAATGCAGGGATGACTTTCCAAAGACAGCTGGGCGACCTGTCTCAGACAAGTCTAGAATCCATGTGCAAATATTTGGCCAGGGACAGGGCCTCGATCATCATGCTAAATAACATGTCAATAAGCCTCCATTGCTGGTGTTTCAAAGGCACAAAACAGTGCCTTGAAAGGGCGGCGGTCTCGATCTCACCGGAAAAAAAGTTGGAAAAAGCAAGTGACTTAATTTTGAGATCGTCATCAGCCCCAGATATCGATCAATCTAAAATACGAGAGCCAACCATTCCTTCAGTTGAAGAGCCCACCCGGGTGGTTTCAAGTGAGATCGGGGATTTTTCCTAGTGGAGCAGTAACGTATCTGTGCTATTTATCGGTGAAGGCACATACTTACGTACATACATACATATGTAGTCATAACTCTCTTTGCCGCCTACTTAGATACATGAGTTTCTTGACTCTGGAGACAAGGGGACATCAGTGGCTGGATGGACACCAAAACTCAATCGCAGACGGGCGCTTCCTGAGACCTTGGCTTGTTTAGCAAGACAGGCACGTCCGTGATTAGAGCATGTTTCACACCCCTTGCTTTTTGGGGCACGTACCTACGTAAGTTTTCCATTGCATTTACTCCGAAGTTTGTTTATAGTAACCTATGAGATCATTTTGTTGCTCCGTCGCTGATTCGGGGTAATCGACCGGAGAGTTCCACTGAAAGCAAGCAGCCTAGAGTCAACGGAAAGCGGCAGATTATCGTTCCCATGTTCCTATATTATTCTCCCATCCTTAGCGGTGCTTTCTACAGCAGACACTACGTATACTGTACACAAGTATACAACTGCCTGAGTGCATACAATGCACATGAAGGAAATGAAGTGAGAGACTACGAATGTCGGGAAACTAGTGAATAATATGATTTATCATTTATAAAGTCATTATCACAGAGTTTCATCTTTAGGGAGGGGGCAGGTTCATGGCTGGGAAGGCGGATATCTACCTCAGGCCTTTCAACTAAGGCCAAAGGGGCGGTGAGCTGGGGATGCCGTCTGCCAGGAACATTTTGCAGTATTAAGTTGGTCTCAAAAAAACACTGGAAACTCTCGGGCGACCTCATGCATGTAAGTTGGGGTTCTGGCACCAATAACTGATGGATACCCGATGCTGCAGCTGAGAGAATCGGGAAACGGCGGTCACCCATCCCCAGGAGTCCATGTGTACCTAGCCCTAGGGCTTACAGGCTTACCATGCAGGAGGGGCGACCCTAGTAACACGCATCTATCTATACCATGGATTGATGCTGTTCCAGTAGCCGCTGGCCTGCCTCGCGGTGATTTGACTAACTGCATATCCAATGTGGGGGTCATTTTGGTACTACAAAAATAAAATATTCCATGAATCAAAAAACAGGTCTTGAATGGAATTCCTTGCGCTAGTAATTTATAGTATGGCCTAATTTCGCAATAGCTTTCATCGCGTTTCTTACTACTATGGAAAAAGTTGTTGACCGGCATGTCAAGATACAAGAGATCTGCTTGTCTACTTTCTTTAGTAGAAGGGGTTCTTTCCCATTTTCTTCTCTGTCTACGCCGTAGAGTTTTAGCGTACTAGCTTTTGATGCTTGATTTTTACGGGCAAATCGATAGCCGCCGGATTGTTTGTTCCTTAGCCTATACTAAATTATCCGAACATCAACAGCAAGGTTCTTTGGCTTAGCGGTTAGTACTCCGGATTTTGAATAATCCAACCGCAGATTTGATGGCCAACTACCTTAGCATAAGCTGAAACAGGTCTTCTGTGCCGTATCAAGGCTTCTGGCATATGTCTGTACTTACTGTAGCCATCCCTAGGTGTTTAGCACTGGTTAATCTGCCCTCTGGGGAGGTTATGGTGTTCAAAAGATATCGCTGCGCCGGTCAGGACTTGAACTATTAGATATACGTTACATCTCACCAATACCAGTAAAGATCCTATGTTATCATGGCTTTATTCATCCAGGCCAGGCACGACAGACTGAATGCATTCGGGGCAGAAGAGCAATGGATATTGTAAGAGCAAGGGACATACACCTTTCTATATTTGGTTCGAATTTGATTGTTGGTCTGTTGCTTTGAATAATTAGTGGGAGTTTAGGTAGGGAATATGACTAGGCTCGCCCAATCACCCATATTATCTATATAGACGAAAAAAACTCCAAATGAAAATGAATCAATTCTTTCCAGTCTTGTGGACAATATACCTACGTACGAGCGACTTTTATATGATACATCCTACTTGAGTGTTGAGCAAGGGAATCGACTAGAAAGGTGATGAGTAACCCATTTATTGGGTATTTTCACCCTTCCTTTCTCCTCTACAAGTTATTGTACATACTCACTAGTAGACAGCAAGAGACATAGAATTTGAAACTTCAGCTTCCTAGCTGAAGTTGACTGTGGAAAAGACTAAATAATATATCTAAGATTTGAGAAAGTATAAACACTATTACTTCAATAACACTCAAGCTTAATGGGCGTAAATGTTAATTGAAAATATGATGTGTTACCAGATTGATGACTTATTACTTACTGTAAGGACAGGTGAAAAAAAATACACTACGAGCAATCTCAATAGCATTTATATTCAGTGGGAATTAATAAGTACTCATAGAATCAAGTCTAACCGGGGATTAAGAGTCCAGGGGTTCCAATTATGTACATACGCTGTACACGGCACCATGCATTGGCAATTGACAGCAGATGTGTCTATTTCCTGTCTCTATTATTATCTATTTTATGATGAGCAACCAGTGTTAGGTTGTTTCAAAGGCCGCGCGTGCCGGACACGGTGCGGCTGTAGTACCATCCCTTCAGGATAGCAGAATATACTGCTGAAGATCCACCTCATCAGCAGAGTCACTGCTGTCATTGTTAGTAATTTTTATATTATATGAATTGTATAACATTCGTCTCCCGAGAAAGAATGATATTTTTGTTTTCCTCTGTTCTTCTTTTCTGTCGAATACTGCTCCCAATTATTACTTTATCATAGGTACCTATTGTTGTCTGGTCCCAAAGAGTAAACAAACAAACAAATCAATAAAACAATTAATAGAATTCTCTAATTACCAGGCAGTGTCCCCATCCACAGGATATGATACGTATTCGTACAAGAGTAGCTTAGGTTCCACGTATGCACCATACGATCTGTGTTCTGTACACAAACATGACTAAGGTCATTATTATTACGCTATTTGGCGATGAGGAGGAGTATTCTTCTCCATAGTAATGGGGGTTTTTCAGATCAGGTGGAGGATAGACTTTTATCTTGGAAAACTGTCGAAGCCGCGAAGACCGCAGGGCTATGCCAACGCAGGATTGTTATCGTCTGAGTAGTCAAATCGTATTAATGGTTGGGGGAAACAAGGATCCGCTTTGACTTCCAGGACCAAGTGGCACGGTTCAAGGGAAAGGTACCAAGAATGATGGCAGCAAATCATTCTCACACAGGAGGTGGAGCCTACCACTGGTGTTGCAAATCATTACCCGCTCATGTCATAGTAGGCGTTATTACTCTTCATTTTCGCTCTTTTTTGTTTTTCTTTTTGTGGCAAGCAGGTTATGTCTGTCTTCGGAAATGGGTGCCACATTCCACTACTTCTTCGCCATCGAGTTCATGGAGAAATGTTTCGAAACAGATACCATTGGGGGG
>ML732204.1:0-76644 GCA_009176345.1 Aspergillus leporis | reverse complement strand
CCATTCACTTCTAGTATTACAATGATATGGTGTATACCCTTGTCAGCCCTCCGCATGTTTTCCACGATCTTCGTAACTTCGAGTGTAGAATATTGCAGATCCACAGCCGTTTTAAATAGTAAGGTGTGATTTAGCAGGAGCCTTGTCTAGATGTATGCATCACACAACGAGCAAAGTGCCCATCCATCATACCATCCCGCTGTATTGGAGCTGTATGCTAGCGGTTCGGGTATTACTCGTCAGGTAATAGGAGTTGTATGCAGCCATAAAGATCAGGCTGACACACTGGAGCCGGGCATCGGCCGACAGCCAGTTATGTTGGATCAAGTAATGTCCAGATATCAGGTCTCGAGATGGTGGAGGTCTGCTACGCTATATAAGGATTAGATTCAAACTTACAAAGTCACTCTAGTCCACTTTGGTAGCCGCCTCGAGCCGCTCTGAGATACTTTGATTGGACCTGGTCAATGGTGGCTATAGTACCCCCCACTTAGAGTTCACTTTGAGAAACGGTTATTGGTTTTAGTGACTTAATCTTGCCACTGAGCTGCCGCCAACGGCTCTCTGGTTGGATGATCCTTCTGCCCTAAAACTGGTGCGTGACCTTGTGAGTAGCGCAGCAGAACCCCGGAACGGGAAGAATACGAAACTTACACTATACCCAAGGGGAACCAGCTGTTGAAGTTCTGTTGATCGCTAGAGGGACTCGTACGGTATGTTACCAATGGATGGATTCCCTTGCGGTTGCTCCACTCCCTCAGCCCCAGCAGAAAAAGAAAAGTAACACTTGCAGCCCCTCTTGCTTTCGCCTCCGTCCACTCCGGGCTCTTTTCCTTCGCTCTCGGTCTTCTTTTTCAACTTCTTGTCCCGCCATCGATCACTGATTCCCCATCCCACAACAACCACTAAACGCTTTCTCGTCCCCGACAACCCTTCGCTTCAATTTTCTTCTCATATTTCTTCCGCAGTAATATTTCCCTCCTCTCGTGATTTTATCTGCCCTTATCTTTAAAACTACATTCCAACCGACCCCTTGTCATTCTTCCGATAATTTCCTTTTAAAAAGTCTTTCTAGTCAGGATTCCAGCCTGTTGGTCCCTTGTTTGTATGCACATTTGAACGCAACGATATAACGGCTCTCTTTCTTCCGTTCGATTTGCCACGATCACGCCAATATGTCGACATTCTTCTACCAGCAACAGCAGCATGCTCACCACGGCGCCGCTGCCCACATGCAACAAGCTTCCAATAACCATCACGGTGGACGCTCTCGCCGAGGACCCAAAATGGCCGCTCAGAACGCCCAGCGCCAGTTCCGAGGTGTCAAAAGTATGAGAGAGCTCGCTGAAGCTCCGGCGGTGACTGCTTTCCGTGCGAGGTTCGAGGCGGGACGGTCTTTCGACTTGGACGACGACCTAGAGTTCTGCCCTAGTCTCCTGACAGAGGACGATGTATGTTTATCCACAGCCCGAGCTTCGACTCCCTTAGCCCCTTGAGATTCGAGCACCCTACCTAGACCAAAGTATTAGGAACAGCATATTAACATGGACTCGAACTCTGCAGCTCCACTCAATCCACTCCGCCTCGTCAGATCGGTCTTCTCTTTCCAGTGGTTCTCCCGACTCGTCCCCTCTTCAGCATCAAATTCAACCTGTCCAACAGGTTACACCGTCAATCTCTTTGTCGCCCGCGTCTACCAACTCATTTGTCCACTCTGGTGTGACTGTAAACCACAATCACGTGAACTACCAGCAAACATCTGCGGTCCGTACCCGCAAGGTCATCCCTATCGTCAACCCCAACACCGGTATGACCTTGACCAGCCCGCCTACGTCTATCTCCCCGGCCTCGATGCAGAATGCCCAGCGTCGCTGGTGAAAGCCGCGATCTTGCTAGTCGTCATGTCACTAGCCAATGGCCTGCGCCCATGACATGTTCTCCATTTCGTCCAGCTTCTGCATCATCGGGTTTCCCTAACCGCGGGTCTTAATTTTCGTTGCTTTGTTTCCTTTTCGACCTGGCCATCGCATCTCTTACGACTAAACCGATATTCTCTTTTTCCGCGATAAAAGGCTAAATTATTTGTTACTTGTACATACACCCTCCTCCGATGACGATCTCGAGCACTTTTATCTAGAGTGATGCTTTCGACTTTCTGCGAGCGACGGCGCCTGCGATTCGACTTTTGCATATTTCACATTTCAGACGATACCTTGTTTTTATTTTCTTCGGTTAGGGAAAATACGTACTTTTTGACCTCGTGTGGTGTCGGCCACGGTGATGTATAGAAAGCGTGGCGATCTGCCGTATTGGCGCGCCCTTTAATTTTGGTACGGAGTTTTTTTCTTGGTGTCCTTTGGCGACGATGCAAGATGCTCAGCGGTTTGCCATCTGTTTCTGATATCCTTGGTTGGTTTTGGGTGGGTGGGATTTTTTTCATGCTTTTTAAGGGATCTAGAAAGGTGGAAACGATATACGTCTGCATTGATTGGGTTTGTGAACTGTTCGGGATGTCTTCTACTTGTTTTGCTCTTATACTTCGCATTTGTGCCTTTATCACATGGCTTTTTCTCTTTTTTATTCTTCATGTATATGGGTTGGTGATGGGTGACATTTTATATGCTTGTTGCTTCCGGCCAACAGCTGTGAAAATCCATGGATTGGATGTGGAGTTAGGTTTCGGGGTCTACATAGACCGTTTTCCCTTGAAAACTATGTTCTTTACGTCGTGAATCGACCATCGGTTTTGCTTCATTTGCTTCCACGTTGACTCGTTTGGATGTTTTATCTTTGTATCGGGGAACTCCCGGAGAGTGATGCATTGTATGATCTTGTATTTCCCTTTTTTTCATTATCGGCATTCCGTCATTTCATCCTATTTCCTTTGTCTATGTCTCCATTCTAAACTATGTTACTTATCATAGCTGTGAGAATAGCTTTGGACACAGTCCGATATTCATCTGCATTGGTAGTTGCTATAAGATAGCATTGTATCCGAACTCTGCTCTGGTGTATTGCGGAAGAGGCAGGCGCCCTTAATCAATGCATTGGATATGGAGACCGTGCGAAATACGGTTGGCACCGTGCTGGGTGGGAAAAAAAATAGCCAGACGGTCGATGTCACCTTTAGATAGTATCTTCCGACAGAGTCAACGCACAGATGTTGGTACTAGTTAGTAACCCTTCGGTGTCGTAGCGAAAGACAAGATTTACGTCCCCCGGGCAAAGTGTCGATATATATATCATAGCCTAGTACGACCGGTCATATAAGAAACGTAAAGGGAAAATAAACTAGGCACAGGAAAGGTAAAATGATAACTTTATATCTCATTCATTGAGAGAAAACCTCAGCTACCATCGCAGCCTTCAGTGTTGTCCAAGGCTGGGAAGTACAACTCGCCAAGGCCTATGTATGCTCGTGATGTCATCCCTTATGTTACCTCGGACGATCAACAAGTTTCACCCCCTAGACCAAACCATTACAATCTACACCATTCGAGGGACTAACTAGAGGCAATCAGTAGATGTGCCCCTTAAAAGCATACCATTGTAACAGAATCACATAATGCTCACTTAGCCGAGTCAACATGAATCAACGAGAAAGGTACGGAAGGTTGCCTGCTACATCGAGAGAGGGTGTACATCCAGGGATGGTGTATCCATGACGTCACCGTGTCCCGAATGATCATTGGACGGTGTCGTGGTTGGCTCTTACATGGAATTACATGGGGCGTGGAATATCCTCTCGGTCTTCTTTCTTCCTTTCCTACGGGGCATTATAAATATTCACTGGTACCGCATCAGAGTCGTGTGCCATAGACACATACTCACACATCCAATCAATTGTGCTACGACATCTACCTACCTTTTTAGACCAGAACACCACAACTTTTTTGTAGTTCTTTTTATTTGGTAAGTCTATCCCCATCCATCAATGGCAGGAATACTGTATTCCTGTTTCTCTACTCATTCCAAACAAGATGCTAATTTATATATACAGAAAAAGCCACAAGGTTTACACAGGCAAAAATGTCCTTCCTAACCACCATCCGCTCAACAATCACCCCCCGCCTGGCCCTCAGACCAACCACCACCTTAACCTCCACCTTCCATACCTCCTCCCTCCGTCCAGGCCTCAAAGAATCCGATCACAGTGAGTCTTCGGCCTTCCCTTCATCCTGCCCCTAGGTTCTGCGTATACTAAACATTAAACTCCCTTTCTAGACCGAGAAGACCTACACAATCACTACGAATCCGAGAAACAAGACCAATTAAAGAACTCCAAGGAAGGAAAGGGCAAGTGGAAGCAGGAGCTGGCCAGCAACAGCGAGGCATCGGTAAGTTTTACCTCTTGAGGCTCTTCTTTATAGTGGTGGTGTTGATCACCTATAATAGGTCAAGGCGGATCGGGGAGATCTAGACGAGGACGCTGCCAGCTTGCAGGATAAGACGAAGAATATTCCCAATCAGGGTGGGAAGCAATAGATAGGGAAATTGTTCATTGTTTGTTTCTTTTGTTTGGGGTACTGGGGATCCGAATTTGAGTGTCATTGTTAGGAAGAGATATGCTTGGCTTTATTATGGGCTGGGTTCTTGATGATGTCAATGTATAACTACTCCTGATAATAATACTAGGTATATTTCTATAAATTGAATGCTGGGAAAAGAAGGCCTTGTTGGTATAGATCGTATGATATACTGCGCAACGACCCTGATGGAAAATATAACCTTGAAATATGATAGTGAAACACAATATAGACTAATTGCTGTTACATAATATTGTACTTGATTGCGCACTCCAGACACCAGAATAGTTCAATCCGTCGAGGTAAACTGACCAAACATCGACGGGAATCCGTGACTCCAGTCCCAAAAAAGGAAAACGCCCTGCGCCCTTCGGAAGAACATAACCTCAAACAAAAATTCATAATAAGGATACGAGGCATGACCAGATGGTTCTATACGCTCTAGCGCTTTATTTCAAAATGACAATGAGGATGACCAAGATAATGATCAACCCAATGATAGTCATCAGGCTCCAGTTGTCACCTGCACTCCTCCGGATCTTGTCCAACCGCCGTCTGGCGCCATCCAACCGATTCTGATGTCTTTCAACGTCGCCATCCATACCATCAAGCAGTGCGACATGGCCTTCCAGCTCATCCCCAATCTGAATGCTGAGCTGATGCTGACGCCCGATAGACTCCCCCAGTCGATCTAATTGCTCATCTTGATCGCGAATGACCTGGTTGTGTCGATCATAGATCTGTTCATTGGGTACATCGGATTGGTCTAGGCCGGGGGGGGAAGGTGAGTCGCGGTACGGCTGGAAAAGGTTCTGACGTTCGAGATCGGCTTCCTCCGCAGCGGAATCCATGAACCGGACGGATTTGGATGGCGGATGCTGCGGAACTGGTTGCTTGAGGTCAGGGGATGACTTAACATTTGGGAAATCTGGCGATTGGGATAGAGGAAGGGCGGCGGTTGAGGCGTTGTGTCCGCCGAATTGGGAGGACAGATCTTGATATTGTGATTTTAAATGGAAGAGCTGGTCTTTCAGGTCGGCGGCTCCATCGTCGTTTGCCTGTTCTAGCTGAGCGAGTCCTCTTGCCACATCCTCGATTCCTTCGCGCAGTGATTCCAAAGAGCGGGAGATCTCTCCATCTTGGCTGTTGGGTTCCAAGTCTAGTGAAATGGCTCGTTGCCGTTCTAAGAGGGAGAGTTTAATGTGATCTGCAAGGAGAAAGAGCTGCGATGGAGTGGGCATTTTGATATCAGACGGTGGGCCCGGGATGAGGGATAGATCTGTAGCAGATTGGCGGCTGAAGTGCCGCAGTCAGCCTGACTGAGGAGGTGATACGGAGTAGAACAAAGACTCGGTAAGTCTCTAGGGCGTGACAGTTCGGGATCGTATCGGCTACAGGTGAAGTGATGATCCACTTGCACCTACTGAGTTTGTTGACCAACAAGGCCGAGATCTCCAGGATGGCAGTTGGCGATGAGTGGTGTGTTGTGGAATAAATGAAGATGAGTGAGACACCGAGGGGGTGAGACGAACAGCGTTCTCGGCCAGTCGCGGGAGGGATCTGCCGCTTCCGCCGTCCGTTCAATCGCTATCATTTATCGTTGTCCCAATTCTTCCCCCGCAATACTATTACCGATTTCCTCGTCTCCGACTTCATCAACGCTAATTCCCCCCTACTCATTTCCACATATCTTTGTGACCCTACGTCGATCTTGTAACCACATTCCTTTGCGAATCTCGGCCACCTTGAAACCCTCATGCGTGCCTCTTAGGACTATTGTTTCATCCTCTCATCCCTTCGGCAACCCAACGGACGATCCTGTCTAGATTCCCCCGCCCTAAGCTGCTTGTCACAGATGCGACAGGGCTAAGGGCCTGCAAAAGTTTAAGTCACACGCCTCAGGAACTGGGCAGTTGAGTTTCTGCAAGATGAATCTGGAAGAGTTTCTCGCGATGGAGTCAAACTGCGATGTCCACCCGTTTGTCGACCTACGTTCCCTGGATTATGTTTCCAACTATGACGACCATCTCATGTGTGCAATATGCCACTGTCCATATATACGTCCAGTACGCTTGCAGTGTGACCATGTGTTTTGTCAGAGATGCCTGAACACCGCTATCACTACCTACGCCGCCGGTCGAGACGAATTTAGATGCCCCAGCTGCCGGACGCCGACGAGGGGTGTTTACGTCAATGTCCCTCGATTTTTAATCAACATGTGCGATGAAGTACAGGTCAAATGCCCATTCGAGGCTGAAGGATGCGAAGAGATCGTTCCGAGGGGCCATATCCAGTCTCATGTCGACAAGTACTGTGGCTATAGGCTTATGGACTGCCCAGACGTCTCCTGTAGCAAGAAGACACGGAAAAAGGATATCAATGCAGAGAACAAATGTATGCATGAGCTCCATACATGTAGTCGATGTGATGAGGAGATCATGGAACAGGATTATGAGGTGCGCCGTATATTTCTATTACATTCCATGCTGTGACTGACGAAAGCTTGAAACTGTAGGAACATGTACAGGAACTATGTCCCAGTCTAAAAACAACCTGTCCTGACTGTGAGGCCACGGTATTTCGCAAGGCTTTGAGAGAACACATAGATGCCTGTCCAGAGGCGATTCATAACTGCTCAGCTTCGAAGTTCGGGTGTCCCATCAAACTAAAACGAGCGGAGCTAGCGGCGCATGAGCAGAACTGCCCATTGATAACCATTGGACCTTATTTTGAAGCTCAGAATGCGCGACTCGACTCTATGGAGTTGACAATCCGTCATCTTCAGCAGCGCAATGAGATTTTCGAGGACGGACTTTCAAGCATTCGTGCTACTCTTGTCGAATCGTCGCGCGCTATCTCTGGACGAAATCCAGACATACCGGTCGAGCTCAGCAGCCGGGCAACGCGCACGGATCCACCCGAGTCGGCGAATGAACAATTTGACAGTTCTAGCACATTCTCGTCTAATGCAACCACCTATCTACTTGCTCTCCACGAATCCCTTCGGGAAGAAGTCGGACAGTTGTCGCATGCGATCTCGGATTTAGATGCCCGGGCAAGCATGGCGATCATGAATGAATGCCTTCGACTAAAGGAGGATATGGCACATACGAACGCTGCTGTTAGTAGCATTCGAATGCAGGTCCAGTGGCTCATGAACCCCCGCATCCACCAGAGCCAGCGGACGGGAGTTCGCACCAACAGTGGCAACAACGACAACGAAACGAGGACCGGTCAGCTAGGATCCTCAACGTCAGGGCCAAGCAATGCCTCTGGGCCGTCTCCGGTCTTCCTTAGACCCCGAAGGCTTAGCGACAGCGGACGCGAAGGCACCAAACTCTGATAGATTGCGTGTGCGCATTATATAACTCGACTCGACGAATAATGATATCTGTTGTACTGCGTTACTAAACTGATGCTTGAGGGGATGATTTTTTTTTTTTTTTACTGCTTACATTCGGATACCCAGCGTCCACTTTTTAAATGTACTGTAGTCTATAGATAGCCCTGGGATGTTGGGGTGATCAGATTCGGATCTAATGTTACCAGGATTAATTTGTTGCTTTTAGTTATCTACTCATGTATATAGAATTTGTCTTCAATTGTATCCGTACAACCATAGTGCAATAATCATATCCAGAAATAATAATCAAACATGTTTTATATGTCAGCAAAGATACACAGTGCACAAGGTATCCCTCATAATACAACGCACACCTCGCATGTTTTTAAAGCATAGGTCGAATTCGAGCAATCTAGAAATTAACACATCGACTAATCTTAGTCGGTTTGAATTTTGGTAATGACGTCCAGTACCTGCACAGCGCTGGAAATATACGTTGGGGATCAATCAAAGTACTCGGGCTCTTCACCGGCAGGCTTCTCAACTGAACGATCAGGGAATAAATAAATAGTCTTCAACCAAAAAGAAAGACGAATTTTGAAGTGGCTTCAAAACAAGTTGAAGACCAAAACGAAATAGATGTAATATGCATTAGCTGGGAGTCGAACCCAGAGCACTTGCTCGCAGACGAGCATGGAAGGCAAGTATGTTACCGCTACACCACTAATGCTTAGTTGTTGAATGAATCTATATTTTATGGATTATAACCATTAGCCCCTATTAGGTGACTGCCTATTTGTGTTCCGTGCATATATAGGCATGTATATGTATTATCTAGCAAATGTGATACTTCTTATGCTATGCTCTTCATCTCATCCAATCAAACCCCCTACTAGATGAATAACAAAACCACGAGCTTCCGTGTAATGGATTTGCCATGGCCATTGAGAAGGCGGGATATAAAAATTCAAGTGAAATGCCTAGGCTCCCAAGTGTCAGGTCATTTCGTTTCTCATGATCTAATCTTCCCACCTCCCCGGTGTCGAGGGCTTTAGCTGATAACTAAAGAATGGTACCTAAGATCTCGGTATGGGAAACCCACCCCCGGACTCGCCTATCAGCACCCTTTCGCAACCCATTCCCAACTTGGAATAGGTTCCTCCCCGCACAACCACATCCCATTCCCATACAACAAGGCCAATCTGCTGCTTCTAAAAACCAGTCAGCCTGACCACACAAAGTAGTTATGTATGATCCGACTGACTCAACGCCCGAGACTCCGAGGCATATCCACGCGAGGAGGTGATATCAACCGGAGGTTACTCACATGCGAACCATTCTTGACTACCGACCTGGGGCTCTAGTCTGATGGATCCTCTCCCATCGTCCATTCAGGGGCTACATTTCGTTATTTTGTTGGGAAAAAAGATCTACAGATGAAGATCTACGCTCCAGTATGCTCTCATCATCAGACGTAGACAGCCTCCTTTTTACCTTCTTTCACATGTAGATACACAACCTTCCCCCGGGAACAGCACCTCTGGGCTCCTCTAACGAGTATCCAGACAATGATATAAAGTGCGGACCCTCCCTCGCCAACCTCCAGTAGAGGCGAGACGGCGGCCATACCTAGATCAAGATCAATAGCTACACAATGGCTACCAAGCCCAATCCAAAGGACTCCTTGAAGTCCACATGGCGACAAGCACCCCGAGACACATGGAACATCAATCATTGGGCCATAGAACTGCTTAACGTGCACCCTACGGAGCTCGACAAAGAGATTCCGGTACATACCAAGGATGAAAAAATGCCCTACCTCCCACAATGGTCCCTCAACCTCTGGGTCATCTTCTACTCATCCCTCCCACTCCTCCTGCACCAAGTCTATGCCACCTACACAGGTCACAACCCAGGCCCGATAGCCGTCTTCAGCTTCTACTTCATAGCCTTCAACGCCATCGTCATCTATGAAGTCCACATCCTCCGTCGCTTAGCCCACATCCACGGCTTCCTAGATGGCGACAAGCACGAACGAGACGGTATCCCCGACGTAGGAATCGGCAAGGTCGTAACATCGCTGTACAAAACAACTGGCTCGCGCATAGCTCTATCTGTCTACCTAACATACAACACCACCCAACTTCCCTCGCAGATGAACTGGCTCTATCTGCCCCTGGAGATTGGCCTCTACGGAATCATCCTCGACTTCTGGTTCTACTGGTACCACCGTCTCATGCACGACGTCAGCTTCCTCTGGAAATTCCACAGAACCCACCACCTTACCAAGCACCCCAACCCACTTCTGGCTGCATACGCAGACCACGAACAGGAGTTCTTCGATATGCTTGGCGTGCCTGTCATGACCTACTTCAGTCTCAAGCTCATGGGTCTCCCCATGGGTTTCTACGAGTGGTGGATCTGCCACGAGTATGTGGCGTTTGCAGAGGTACTGGGCCATAGCGGGTTGAGGGTGCACCTTACGGTGCCTTCGACGTTGTCCTGGTTCCTGCGGTTCTTTGATGCGGAGATTGTTATTGAGGATCATGATCTGCATCATCGGAACGGTTGGAGGAAGAGTCATAATTATGGGAAGCAGACGAGGCTTTGGGATAGGATTTTTGGGACGTGTACGGAGCGGATTGAGTCGGTGGAGAGGAATATTGATTATGTTAATACGGTTAGGATGCCCCTTTTTTGAATTGGTTGTTTCCTCCCTCCTTTTATGTTTTATTTTTTAATTTTTTTCTTTCTTCTTTGTGGTTGCTTTTTTGCTCTGCGGTGTCCGCTGGAAAGTGGAAGGCTGTGTACATGCTTTCTACCGTGTCGAAGGAGTTCCCTGTAAGGTGATGATAGTGCAGGGGCAGTGGAATGGGGTTGGAGCGAGCACCATGCTTTTCATTGGAACGTAAGGAAAGAAAGTAATAAGTATTACGTTGCGAACAGGCAGTTGAGCAGCTGTCCTACATATATATACATGCCCCTGCACGAATCAAGAATATATACCCTCTTTATTATAGCTTTACCAACCTCATCATGATTAATACTATCAAGAAAAAAGTGATGGCATATCCTTTGAGATATGGTCCCTTTTCCAAAGAGTACTTGACGTCCTGGACTTCCTTGTGCTGGGGTCATATTCCCATGAGCCACGCACTACCTACATATCTATCTACGTATCTATCTATGGATGGTGTTATTGAATCATTACATACTCGCAGAATGGCATAAATGAAAACACTGAACCTGCCTTTGCATAGCATACGTGCCACATAATATGTGGCTCAGGAAAGACCTAATGATGAAGAATCGGTATGTAGGCTCCTATACAGATGAGATCAACAATTGAGTTAGTTACTATTGCAACCCCGGAGTCAGGACTAGATATATGAGCTCGCCCGTCTACTAGTTCCCTTGTGATTTATCCAAGACTATGGTTTATTGCCTCAATATTATCACTTCGACGCCTTTTATAGGCGGCTGAAACAGCTTCCACTTTTATGTAACTATGATATTCTCATCCACACGGAAACTCTCAAATCGAGGGTATTTTGATGCATCGTAGGAACACTGTATTATTCGCAGACTTCCAAAGTAAGCCTTCTGGATTAATAAATAAGGAAAAATCTTATCAAGCTGCGAATTCCCGAAAGATTCTGAGTGTTGAAGTATTTATTTACATCAGCATTTCGAATTTACAAGGGATTTAACCATTTATATAACATATTTTTAGGTATGCTTTCATACAATAGCATTAGTGGTGTAGCGGTAACATACTTGCCTTCCATGCTCGTCTGCGAGCAAGTGCTCTGGGTTCGACTCCCAGCTAATGCAATAAATAACATGTGTCTTTTTTGCCCATCTGAACCCCAATCAGAAACTAAAATCTATTGATGACACACTTACCTATTGCCTAGCGAATCACTAGTAATGGGGCATATTTATTCTTTTGCTTTATAGGGAATATATTCCTTGTGTTATGGTCTTCAATTCATTGCTCTGAAAATAACCTGGCCTTTCCGACTGTACGCAGTATATAGGCTAGTCACTCTTTCTTAATATACAGCTTACAGGCCATAACGAGGAAGGCTCAAAGCGCTGGCTGGGCTACATTTGAAAATCAGTCTACCACTCTAGCAGGGGCTCCTTGAAATAGTTGACGTGAAGGGGATTATTACTTGAGAACTTAAAGCTATACGACAGCCTCTTCAGGTTAGCTTCAATAGGTAGAAGACCTTAAAGATAGTTTTAATATACTGGCTTTCCCTCCTGGCGCTTGAGTGCGCGACCACAGGTGTCAAGCCATTTTGAAAGACTGGTCATAATGTCCGATGAAATATTAAGGTGGAATGTGCTAAGATCTCTGATCCGATAGAGCTGATTGTAGAATTGACATACCTATAGTTATTGAATTTATACTTCTATAGCGCCAAACAAAAGACTTAACTTGGTATGGATGGACCTCCTGACCACAAGGTCCGATCCAAATACCACGCCCAACCGTAAGGTTACTCCGTCCTCCGTTCATTAAATGAAAAGGCAAAAGGCATCGGCATGTTCAGGGGCCAATCACAGGGGTCGGAATCAGCACTGAAATCCCGGCGAGTCTGCCGACACGGAGGTCACGTGTACCAAACTCCACTTGCCGAGTTCCTGTTCCGCTGCGACTCCAGACTCTCGGAATGAATGACGGCACTGACGTTCTCAGTGCTTTCCCATACGCTCACCTATATTCTTGTGCTTCCCCCCAATTACATAGCGCCGCTCCCCATTGCTTACTAGCCCAGGACCCTCCTTCCCTGCAGTCTAATGCCTGGGGACAAATTTAACAATTGTGGTACTGGTCCTTACATTGATCCAACCGAAAATGAATGCCGTTGTGGTTCTCCGTTGCGCGCGCTTCAATGCTGCTCCTCGGGACCCCTACCCCAGGCCTTTTTAATTCATATACGAGCATCTCACCCTCTGTAATTCACTTCTTTCTGTAACACATTTTCTCTTTATCCTCTTCACTTCATAGTATATTCACACTGGTTATGCTTTGACGTTTACCTACTAGCTATCCTTCAAGCCCCTCGTCTCATACTAATACCATTCGTCGATCCCCATCCCAACAACCGCTAATCTCAAAAGCAGTCGAAGGCTTACTTTCCCCATTTTGCCGCCAATATGGCTCAAACCCAAGAGAAATATGATATTGTCATTGTTGGTGCAGGCCCTGTGGGAATCCTCCTATCCCTATGCATGTCGCGATGGGGCTACAAGGTAAAGCACATAGACAACCGTCCGGTGCCCACCGCCACAGGTCGCGCCGATGGTATCCAGCCTCGTTCAACAGAGATTCTTCGCAATCTCGGTCTGAAGCGTCAGATTATGGCCTACAAGCCCGCCAAGGTCTATGATGTTGCTTTTTGGGATCCTCTCGCTGAGGGTAAAGGTATTCACCGCACTGGGAGCTGGCCTAGCTGCCCACGTTTCATCGACACCAGGTACCCCTTCACAACCCTTGTTCACCAGGGTAAAATTGAACGGGTGTTCTTGGATGAAATCAAAAAGGCCGGTACCACGGTCGAGAGACCCTGGACTATCATCGGGTTCAAGAATGATGGCCTAGATGAGACTTATCCTGTCGAAGTGCAATTGAAGTGCCTTGACACCAACGTCATCCAGACGGTTCGCTCTAAGTACCTCTTCAGCGGTGAAGGCGCCCGGAGCTTTGTCAGACAACAGCTCGGTATTCAGATTCATCACAAGGATCCCATCTCCTATGTGTGGGGTGTCATGGACGGTGTTGTGAGGACAAACTTCCCTGATATCGAGGTGAGACATTTCAAGATTCTGTGGTTTAGCTGGGCGTATCCTGACAAGCCTCTTATCAAAACAGACCAAGTGCACTATCCATTCTGATGCTGGATCGATCATGGTTATTCCCCGCGAGGACAATATGGTTCGTCTCTACGTGCAGATCGCTTCATCCACGGATCCCGACTTTAACCCAAGGAAAACAGCGACTGCTGAAGAGGTCCAAGAAATTGCGAAGAAGATTTTGCAACCATACTGGGTGGAGTGGGATCGTGTGGAGTGGTACTCTGTCTACCCCATTGGACAGGGCATCTCGGAGAAATATACTTTGGATGAGCGAGTGTTCATGGGCGGTGATGCCTGCCACACCCATAGCGTACGTCAAGAAGTCTTTGAAAAAAAAAAAAAAACTAACTTTCTTTTTAGCCCAAGGCTGGTCAGGGTATGAATACCGCATTCCATGACGCTCTGAACATGGCCTGGAAGCTCCATGCTGTCGAGTCTGGACTTGCCGATCGCTCTATCTTGAGCACATACGAATCTGAGCGTAAAGATATCGCCGAGACTCTGTTGAATTTTGATGCGAAGTACGCCGCCCTGTTCTCCAAGCGTCGTCCCAACGCTGGAGAGGTTGGATCTGCTAGCCACGCCACTGTCGCTGCCGGCGGTGAGGACGAGGATGAGTTTGTTAAGACCTTTAAGTCTTCCTGCGAATTTACCAGCGGCTACGGTGTTGCCTACAAACCAAACGTCTTCACCTGGGATTCTAGCCACCCTGCCAAGTCGGCTCTTTTCGACGTTCCGGGTGTGAGATTGATCCCGGGTCGCGCTTTCACACCATCGACGGTGACCCGGCTTGCGGATTCCAACTTCGTGCACTTGGAACAAGAAGTGCCAGCCAATGGTGCGTTCCGTATCTTTATCTTCGCAGGTCAACAGGAGAAGACAAAGAAGGCCATCACGGATCTTGCTGCGAACTTGGAGAAGGAGCGCTCCTTCCTGTCTGTGTACCGGAGACCCGATATTGCTGATGTCTCGTTCTTTGAGCGTCACCAGCCTCATTCCAAGCTTTTCACCGTCTGTACAGTGTATGCTGGCACGAAGAACCAGATCGACATGGAGGCTGTGCCTAAGATTCTCCGTGATTACCACCACCATATCTATGCGGACGACATCCCTGATGTGAGAGTCCCCAACGCCAAGTTTGCTGCACACGAGAAGCTTGGCTTTGATTCTGAGAAGGGAGGTGTTGTCGTCACCCGCCCGGACAGCCACATTGCCTGTACCGTGCAGTTAGTAGAAGGTAGCGGTACTGTGGATGCTCTGAACGCCTACTTCAACGCCTTCTCAACCAAGCCATTAGGCCAGGACCAGCAAACAAGCCGCCTGTGATTGACGGTGGCCTTGACCTTTTACTTTTCTACACTGTCTGATGTTTATCTTCGTTCTGTTTTATTCCCATTCTTCTGGCTTGTTTAGCTTAAGTACTTGTGTATGACCCGCATTCTTGGCGTTCGTTGTATATATCCTTGCAATAGAAATAGTATTTCCTTTATGGTATAGACCTGCTCGAATAAGGTTCAAATTGCGACGTGTCTTGGGTTTTGAGCTGTAGAAGAAAGGATCCAATAGAGATTTCGATGAGACAGACTATTATTCAAAGCTGTCTGGAGAACGACATTGAAGTCGAGAAAATAAGCTTTCTATTTAGTAGCCCATATACAGAAGATCTTACTTTTTTTGAGCGTTTCTTCCATGACCCCTAGCTCGCTGCAAACGACTGATTGTGTGGGATAGGAATAATGAATCGATTAGTATTGGGGGAAGATCATGTTGCTTGAATATGAGTGAATACCTGAGATGGTTGTTGTTAGGCAGGGGAGCGGTAAGAAGGCCACTGGCCACCGGTACACCTCATTTATTGCGGAAATGATTCCCCGCACAGACAATTATCAAGATCTTCAACAGCGCGCCAAGCATTGCAACTGAACAGACAACGCGCAAACATTATGCTATCTCTAATCCTCGCCGCTGAGCTTACAGGGTAAGAGTGCTTCGAAACTGGATTGAACATTATTATACATTTTTCCTTTTTCCACGCCTTTCCATTCTGCCTGCATTGATTTTCAGAACTTCCCCGCACCGCACCAATATGCATCACAATAGCAGGACTGTAAGCAACTAACTTTACTATAGAGTCACCGAGCTTCGCCCGAAGGATACTGAGGAGGAGCCCTATTTCTACACCTTCAAAGTGCAATGCACGTCCTGTCGGGAGACGCACCCAAACTGGGTCAGCTTCAACCGTTTTGTAAGTTCTACTCGGCTCGATACTCCCCATGCCCGCTCCTCTTCGTTAACTGTCATATATTCACTCGTCTTGGGTAGAATGCGGCGCATAACTAACTGTCAACAAAACAGGAGCAGCATGAAATTCCGGGAAGCCGTGGAGAGGCCAACTTCGTCTGGAAGTGCAAGCTCTGTCAAGTCTGTCTCTCATTTCTGAAATGCCGCATACTTCTAGCTAACCAATATGAGCAGAAAACCCATTCAGCCTCTATTGTCGCAGGCCCCAACGTCTATGAAGCAGACGAGAAGCGCAAGGGCCGCAAAGTGATTGACATGGATTGTCGCGGTCTCGAATTCACCGAGTTCAAAGCTGATGTTCGTTGCTCTTTTTTGATACCGACGATAAGATACCGTTGCTAATATGAAGTCTAGGGCGAATGGGAGGCTAAGGGAACTGAGTCTTCTACTCCTTTTACGGCTATTGATCTCTCTGAGGGTGAGTGGTATGACTATGATGAGAAGGCTGGCGATGAAGTTGCTATCAAGGAAATTACCTTCCAGGTGGGAAGATGATGAAAAGCGACATTATGAGCACTGTGCCAATGGACGTTGCATGGTCTATGATAGCATTCTGACTTGTCTAATTATCTTTTCTTTCGCATTGCCCTGTGGTTGTGGGTGGGATATTTACTTAAGGTGATGCTGCTACTATGGCCCGGATTTACGGCTGGATACTATTGGAAATCAAATCATACGTAGCAAGAGGCATCAACCGGGTTCTTCATATGCAAGAGACTTAAGAAATTTGATGAAGGAGAAAAAGAAAAGGAACTATTTTAGTTGCCATAATAATGAGCAGCCTGACGCACTGAAGGCGGTGACCAGATTCGTATTATAATTGGTTGTAGTCAAGACCGGCAGTATCACATTTTCGCCGACAAGGAACCTTCAGTCCAATCCGCCTCGTCGAGTTGGCGACTGCGGTAATCCTTTGACCACTTCAGCACGCGACCAGCATAACCCCCCTTCGACATTGGTATAACTTTCCCTTGCAGCTGGCTAAAATCCTTTGTGACCGAATTGACGCCGCTTAATCAAACGAGCTGCGCTAGATTAACAGCTGTTGAATACCGGACACCGACCAGAACATATAATCATGAGTGTCAGTATTTGCACATACTGCTTTGCTATTGAGCTCTGGCAGGGCTCAATATATTCTTGGCTTGGGACTTGCGCTGACATGACCTTTAGTTCCAACCAGTCAACCCTCGGCCTTTTTTGCAGGCTAGGTACGCATCCCGTTCACCCAACGCGTTTCTCCGATCGCATTGAGCTTTCTTCCACCGAAATCAGACTTTGTGAGGAATAGAAATCTAATTAGTGTGCTACAGAGTCGGTACCGAGCTTGTCATTCGTCTTAAATGGGGTCAAACTGAGTACAAGGGCAAGCTGGAGAGCATTGACTCGTACATGAACGTGCTGTTGCGGGATACAGAGGAATTCATTGATGGAAAGAACACAGGAACCTTGGGTCTTGTGCTTATCAGGTAGAAACCCCCCTCCATTTGCTGTGATATCGGTGGAAGCCTCTCTGGCCGAAATGCCTTGCTTTTCCTGTTGAATCGGACGCGCAAAACAAGAACGCCACTGATTTCGAACACTACGCAGGTGTAACAATATCCTCTGGATGGGATCGGCAGACAGCGTTGAGATGACAGATTTGGGACTACGGTAGAGGAAAGGTCGACCGGACGTCGTTTACGAAACACCATGCGAGGGCGAAAATAAACATATACCAACTTGTGACTCCTTGGGAAAGATGCGTCGGTGAGGGTTTGGACGAAAGAGAGAGGTCAAGAGAGCTTCGAGAATCGGCTATTGCGGGCTCTGTCTATTTGTTTCTGGCACGAGGCGTTTTCAATGATGGCTTCTAAATACTACTGTTTTTAGGCGACATGGCAATTCAGATGGAGCGGACGATTATGGAGAGGTCTAGAATTGCGATCTAAGGGACAAGAAGAGCTCTCTTTTCCCTATCATCGGATAATGACAATGTCGTGCTGTCTACGGAGCATGCGACATTAAAGTGTCTTAATGTCCTCTAGTACATAGCCACTTAGACTAATCAAAATTCTCGGATGAGTGGTCATCTATACTGAGGCATCAGGGTTGTGTAGAACGGACCCCGTGACAGTAAGGTACCCTTTCACTACTCGAGAGGTATTTCTCGCTGTCGTGAACCTGCCGGGTTAATAGGATTACCCCACTTCGTAGTATCCCACATGCATGAAACGTCTATTTTATGAACACCATCCAATGAACAATCATGCTTACACAAATACCACCCTAATTGATTCGATTAACTAATGATTCAAGATGAGTAGCCATAGTGTGAAGTTGCAGAACCAAACCCCAGACGCTTATTACGATCTTGGGTCGCACCACCGGCCGGTTACCACCGCCAGCCATGATGCTCAGATTTGGTTTGATCGGGGACTCATATGGACATACGCCTTCAATCATGAGGAAGCGGTTCGATGTTTTGAAAAGGCCATCACACATGACCCCGCTTGCGCTATGGCGTATTGGGGGCTTGCGTATGCCCTAGGCCCCAACTACAACAAGCCATGGCAATTCTTTGACCAGCGGGAGTTGGAGATGACCGTCCACCGTACTCATTGTGCGGCTGAAGACGCCAGAAAGCACGGGACTACGGCGAGGCCCGTAGAGTCGGCGCTCATCGAAGCCCTCCAACGACGATACCCGCAGGATCAGCCACGGGGGGACTGTTCGTCCTGGAACCAGGGGTATGCGGATGCTATGGAATCTGTCTACCAAAGATTTCCAGATGACCTGGACGTCGCAACATTGTACGCAGACTCATTAATGAACCTGACGCCATGGGAGCTGTGGGACCTGCAGACTGGCCAACCAGCTTCAGCCGCACGCACCATTGACATCAAGGCTGTCCTTGAACGAGCATTGGCACAGGACGGGGCTCTCCGCCATCCTGGTTTGCTGCATATGTACATTCATCTGATGGAGATGTCGGGCGCACCCGAAACGGCTTTGCTGGCTGCGGACAACCTGCGTGGCTTGGTGCCTGATGCAGGCCATCTCAACCACATGCCCACTCACTTGGATATCCTATGCGGTGACTATCGTAAGGCAATCACGTCCAACTCTGCCGCGATCCGGGCAGACGAGAAGTACCTTGCACGTGCAGGTGCTGTCAACTTCTACACTCTCTATCGGTCTCATGATTATCACTTTAGAATTTATGCCGCCATGTTCGCGGGGCAGTCAAGGGTTGCCCTGGACACTGCCGATGAGTTGGGATCGTCAATCCCTGATGCACTACTACGTCGCGAGTCACCGCCTATGGCCGATTGGCTGGAGGGCTTTCTCGCAATGAAGGTTCATGTGCTGATTCGATTCGGACGCTGGCAGGAGATCCTGGATCTGGAGGTTCCCCGTGATGAGAAGCTGTATTGTGTGACAACCGCAATGATCCACTACGGGAAAGGTGTTGCGTTGGCTGCAACGGGACGAGTTGATCAAGCAGACATGGAACGAGACCTCTTCCGCGAAGCGGTCAAACGTGTCCCAACCAGCAGGATGCTCTTCAATAACAAATGTATCGATATATTAGCAATCGCAGATGCAATGCTAGATGGCGAACTCGAGTATCGCCGGGGCAATTTTGACGCTGCCTTTGATCATCTAAAGCGATCAATCTCCCTGGATGATGGACTGCCGTACGATGAGCCGTGGGGATGGATGCAGCCGACTCGACACGCCTATGGGGCCCTTTTGCTCGAGCAGGGGAGGGTTGAAGAGGCTGCGACAGTGTATAGTGCTGATTTGGGGTTGGATGGCACTCTACCTCGCCCCTTGCAGCATCCGAACAACGTATGGTCATTGCACGGGTACAATGAATGTTTAATGAAGCTGGGACGAACTGCTGAGGCACGTATTATTGAACAACAGTTGAAGCTCGCTACTGCAACGGCTGATGTCGCAATTCGGTCGTCTTGTTACTGTCGTGGAAGTGCTACTATCGGGCTATGTTAAAGGGAGGGCTATGTTGAATGCATAGCTTCCTCGCCAGAAGCAGACCTCCGTCGCTGAAGCGACTACCTGAGATGAAACGGTGAATTTCCCAAATTGGATCTTAGGAAGAGCAGGGGATGCCGACACGAGGTCTAGTCTCCATTCCTCTTATGACGTATGAATTCCCGATGATCTGCTTCATGTCTTCTCAATATGCCGTTTAGCAACTGTATCTATCTTACACAGTATATCCACGTTTCTTCCGGCTCTAATTTCGATTTTAGCTGGCTAAATGAATATCCTTTCTCTCTCACTCTCCACTATACTAAGCAAGGACCTGTTTGGACGTTTGAAGTTTACGGAAATTGTATTCTCTGATGGGAAGAATGATGAGGATACTTGATATTCCTATCTAGGGATCTAGCTGAGAAGAAGACTAAATACTCCGTGGGATGCTAAACGAGGACCACCTGACATACGGGCCACCTTGTATGTCCAACACGAACACTCTCAACACGGGCCAGAACCAGAAGACCAGTTGTATTCGTTCGCCTTGGGTGCCTTGTCTTCGGTTCGAGCTTCCACTTGTAGAAAGTGTTGCTGTAGAACGTGACAGAGATGGCAAATTTGTTTCTGACATGTGGAGTACCATCTTTGGCAAACTCAGCATCAAACGCCATTTTACCGCCGCTTACTATCACCAGGTTGATGGTAAGTCAGAACGTGCCATTCAAACAGTCGAAATATACCTGGGATATGCAATAGCATACCAAAACAACATATCGTGGCCGGATGTACTGCCGCAACTACAAGCAACACCTAATTCGCCTCAACTAAGAAGACACCACAATATGTTGATGTAAGGCATAGAGCTTACCAGTCAAACTACACTAGGCCTTTCGACCAGCAAGGACAGTCCTGTTCAATCAGTTTCAGCAAGAACTATTTCCCGTGCAAGACACAGCGAAAACACAAAAAAGAACCAAAACATGGAGGGAAGATACGCTAGATCCTGTTGACTCTATCCGCATAACTGCTTGGAAAAGAGCATCCAAAATAGTTATGGAGTATAGATTGGGTGTCCGTACCAAGTTTCCACTATGGGATAGAGGTATCCATAGCCCATGAGCTTCGTGAACCCCCATTCCGCCCCTCAGCATATCACGAGACAGCTAACAGTCCACATAGGTAACAAATAGACGGGGGAGTTTCTGGGTTGCTATACTGATTGAAGTTAAATCCAAGATATGATGAATTTGCTGTGGTGTTATAAGATCAGTCTAAATAAGGTAGTGCTAGGGTTAGCGTTCTACGGACGGGTGCTCGTTGTGGTCAATACTAACTATGTATTAGTTAATAAAGGCCACGCCAGTATTTAAGTTAAGAAGCTAACTCAGAGATTTCAGATTCCTGAAATGCTTGTTTGCCTCGGCTGCTATTCTTGGTCTTTGTAGTTAAGGAGGCGGGCATGTTTATAAACAGCGAATTAGACGACATAAGGGCTACGCACAAGCTCAAGCCGACTTTATAGCTACGTAGTAGACTCTTTGCACTCGGACCCTAGAAGGCAGACAAACCTTCTAGAAGGGTGGCGTGGGCCCGGAATACATTTCACAGTTCGTCTGTCTTACCTTTACATGGGACAATAACAACTGCCCGGTTGGGTAGACTCGAGCCCAAGACTTCGGCCATAATATCGACAGCCATGTGTTTAGTCAAGGCCAAGAAGAGCACGGAATCTGATCATGTCAAAACGATGAGCCAGTATATGTCATTTCCCTCCCCCTCTTTGACGATCTCTTAAAAGTTCTCACTCGGCTCAAAAGTGGATTATCACCGACTCCAGACTTCTCAGGCACCAACCCCACCATCACCACTTCACAGTTGCAATTCCCCGATTCAATTGATTTCAGAATACCGTTATCGTCGCTTGACTTGACCACTTGACCCCCTTGAATCTGTCAGGTGGACTTACTGTGGAACATACCCAAAAATAATATTGCGGAGTAGGAGGCGGAAATGCAACACTTGCAACGGGCCAATAACTCACGATCCACTACGATGGCGAAAAATCGAGTTCCACTTTCTCACCCGAAGAAGCAGGCCTGCCGACTGAAAGGTTCCACACTTGCAAAGTTTGCACTGGCGGTCTGGAGACTCTTTTCTATATTTTCTATACTGTGTAGATCCGCGTCAATTGGCGACGGCAATTGAGAGGAGATTCTAAAATGGACTATCTCATGATAATTGGGAATACATCGGTGTTTCCATGTTCGCCTAGCTTTCCTATATAGCAATGTTTCTCGTGATAAATGATAAACGCTCATCGACGGGTTGATCGCTCGATGAGGTCAATTTGCATTGACCGATGCATGTTGGACATCGTTGCTAACGCAGGCTGAATAACTGCATTAAGGCACGGTAACTAGTACATACTTGAGGAGGGATAGGAATGGGAGATAAGATAAAATTCAATCAAGCAGTAAGATACTAACAGTCTGGGTAATATGTACTCTGTATATTGTGTATATAATGCTATGATATAGGTATAGTACACTGTCTATGAGGGGTATTATATGTATTTGATGGATGGATATAGGGCTCGACAAAAGAAGAGCACGAATATAAAAAGATCGGTTAGTTGACCTCTACTCCGCATCAGCGCTCGGCCCCATCTCTTGACACAAAACTCCGACCGCAGCAATTTTTTCCCACCCGATCATGTTCATGCTATTTTCCGAGGCTGCCGCGGCTAGGGCACCGTGTTTCATATGAGATGCATTGTTCGTCAGTCCATTCCCTATTCAACACGGTCCAGAACAGAAGCTCACGAAATAAGAATCGTCGCCAGCCTCGCACAATGAAGCACTTGAGCGGAGAGAAGGCTCCACCGGTGAGCCTATCCAGCGTCGACTTTGGCGGGGACTCGGAGAAAATGGGGAATTGAAGGCCGCCAGGGCAGTTCAACAGTATCACCGCTGCAGTTCATTGAAACGGATTGGTTCATCCGTCAGTTTTGATCTCTTTATGCAGGACGGACACCCCATCGACTACTGTACGTGGACACCTTCGTCACTATCAGTATCAAAGTGGAGCGCATTTGGCTCACCAGCCGCATTGAAGCGAATCGCCATCCGATTTTGACGGAGGGGTGTATTTTCAATGGTGGACTATCTTTGGTTCTCGTTCGGCCCTACCACGGATATGAAGCAAGTCAACCGATTTCCGATTAAGATTTTGAAGGCTTCCGCCAGTTCCCGTCTACTGTGGCGGCTCTCTCAGTCCCATTGGCCCGCTCTCCAATGATCTGCTTCCGAATCTGCTCGTTGAAGCTTGGAGAGGGCTTTAGTAGGGCTGTTGGCGAAAATTCCAAAAAGAGAAATTCGAGGCAAAAAAAAAGTCAATTCCCTTTTTCCTTGGCTTATCGTTGCTTGCAGTCGGTTCTTAAAACCCCCCATGGACTCACGGCCATTGTTCCACTCTTGACCCCTGCTCGAAATTCAATTGCTTTGTTTCCCATGCTATAGCAGTCGTTGGTTCCTTGATCATGTCTTTGCCGCTTCCCAATGACGTCCTCCTCCTGGTTGGGGAGTTTCTGGAAGACCATCGGGACCGCTACAATCTTGTCTTTGTGTGTCAACAATTCCATGATCTCTTCCTGCGCTTAGTCTATAGAGCTGCGACTCTAAAGAATTGCACCCAAACTCAATCCTTCTTGCGTATCATTCTCCGCAAACCTGAGCTGGCTCGGGCGGTGCGGAGTCTGCACTTTGATGACTGGCGACAACACCATTCTTCGGCTTCTACTTCTCCAGCCGAGCAAGATATGACATCATTCAATAACTGGGCTGAGACCTTGAGCCATTCTAACGAGGAATATGTTAGGTGGGAGCAGGATCTTCTACAAGGTGTTGAGGAGGCCTGGATCGCACTCCTTTTACCATTGGTGAACAACCTGAGACAACTCCGATTGGTTTATCCAAAAGAGAATTCATATTTGGACCGTATGCTTCAGAGGGCTATGAAGGGCGAGAAGCCCTTTGACATGCAGCCTGCATTTAGTATGCTACAAGAGGTGTCTCTCAGCCATCAGGAGACTGGTGATACCAAGGGCAGCTATATGCCATCCCAGATCTTCCCCTTCTTTCAATTGCCGTCAATGCGAATGTTCACAGCGGATTCAGTGATTGAGTCCAGCGCTCCGCAAGCAGATGAGCACACACCCACAGCTGAGGTACCGGTGGCCGGTTCGTCCCCTATCTCGGAGATCACACTCAATTCCAGCAATGGTTCGCAGGGCATGGAGAGCTTGATTGCTTCGTGCTCGTCACTCAAGTCTTTTAAGTACCAGCATTCGGACTCGCACTTGCTGGCCCAGGGTTACCAACCATCCGCATTTTACAAGTCGCTGGCCGGCAGTAAAAACAGCCTACAGACTCTTTGGCTGGATTACTATGGAAACCATCTACCTTTCACTATCTCCGGGGTCAATCAAACCCACGACGAATGGTTTGGGTCCCTGGCGGATTTTACCGCGTTGAAAGACATTCGCATCCGCCTCCCCAACCTACTTGATATTCGATACCAATTCGAACCCTCTACCCCGCTCACCGATATTCTACCCCAATCGGTGGAATCACTTTACATCGAAGGTTGTAAGGAGAACACCTTGGGCATGCTGATTGGGCAGCTGAAAATGGTGCTCAACAAGCGTACCCGATTCTTCGGACTGCGACGATTAGACATCGAGGGTTTCTTCCATGATGAGGAAGATGAAGACGCCTCCGGATACCAGGAAAGCGCGACTACTACCGGAGGCCAGAAAGTTATCAAGCCGCGAGTATACGAGATAGCTGAGCCACTCCGGACTACCTGCGCGGATGCTGGAATTGAGCTATTCCTTCGCGACCGTGTGGTCTGACGATGATCACATCACCACTGCATTTGCATTTTTTATATACAACAACAGCCACTTATAGATGACGAAAGACGGATAGACCGTGGTTTCAGTTTGCATAATACCCGATTGATCTGATATATCTGATAGACTTGATTTTGATTTGCTTTTTACCTTGCTTACATCTTCTCGCTACTTCTCTTTCTTTTCTAGTTTGGAATGAAACTGAGTTCATGTGCTTGATTGTGTAATTATCACCAGACTTGAGTGTACATGTAAGCTCCTATCTCTCGACAATGATACACCTACGTATCGTGAATAAAATCTACTAGTACTCTTATAGAGCATAACCTTTGCTCAATCCGATGATAGTGATAAGCTTACGTCAAGCAATAGCCCACCACTCCCAAGTATGCATCATTAACTGAGCAAAATAGCCAAGACTCGTTAGTATCTATCTAGTGATACATGGAGATCTCTGCTACCCTGTTCTACCTGCGACAAGGTCAAGCACGAGGACTGTATAGAAAAGAATATACTAAATCAGACAAAATAATCCAGTAGCAGCTTCTCTGTAAAAGACCAAATGGCAGCACTCATGTGCTGTGACCGTCGCACCGGTATAACAAGTCCCGCGATGAGCTGGAGCGTAACCAGTTGCCCGTAGAACTCATCCTTTATCATGTTCCCCGACACTGAGAGCTCATAAGTGGCATGAGATCAAGATGCCACATTCTACAGTTGTGCTACGGCGGTATTTAGGTCTATATCTTTTCACATTATAACATACTACCAATTTATACCTGTCATCACCTATGTACCAGCAAATTTGATAGGCCGATGCCTTGGTTTCTTATGGTTTCAATGGAGAACTTCAGCCGGTGTTAAGACTCCTTTCTTTGTTGTCTAGCAGAGAAAGCCGGAACACGATTGACTTTGCTACCCATTGTTATACTAATTCTTTTAACCCACCGATAAGAGGTATCGCAGCAGTCGTTAGTATATCCGAGTACCATAGTTATTTGAGATTTGAATAGTGGCAACGCCTATTACTTGAAGAAAGTTAGAAAACGGGTCATGCCAGTCAATGAAAATTGTAACAAATTCTATTGAACAGGGAAGGACTAGATAAGAACTAATTCTTAGCAGAGTGATGAGGAGCGTGCTTATATATCTAACCTCTACCTAGTAACTAGCCCTCTGCTCCAGGTTATCTGTCTAGGATAAATCAATGGCAATACAGCAAGTAACCGACAAAGGACGGGAAATTCTCCCATCCCAATTGTTGTAAAAACCCGACGGCGCCAGCTTTGCTGTTTTCAAGCCCCAATGAGTAATTCCAGGCTATATCATACGGCACTAGGCCTCCTCATCCATTTTTAAAAAGGACTGGCAGCAGGAAACGTGAGAGGGAATGAATTGCCGAGGCAGAAATCTGGTAGCTCTACTTTCGCCACTTGACTTGTTGTTTTGGAAGGAGTCAGCTGCATTCTGGCCCAATTCACTAATTCCTATTATGTATCCACTTGATGCCGGGATTATTGGAAGAGATTTTTTGTAGGTGCCTAAGTCGTGGAACAAGGATGGTGCCTCATTGTTGACGCTAGAACACATCGCCGAGCTGTGCCGAGACAATAAACAACTTAGAAAGAGTCGCTTTTCTTCATGAAATTGTGTTTACAAATGGTAAGATGGCAATATTGCCTGTACATATCTTCTGGTAAATAACTCATTTAATTTCCGTCACGGAAAGTCTTGAGTGGCTTACTTGGAGTTCTCGATATAGGTAACCCGACTTTCTACCAACATATGCTGTCTCCCAATGACGCTTTTAAAGTAGTCAAGAACGAACGCTGCTGCTTAAAGGCTCGAGTAGTCGTACCCAGACAGATAATCATCAGAGTAGAGTGGCGTTCGGCCAAGGCTGTACGTATGGGCTCATGTATGTGACAAGAGGATAGATGTAGAGCCTACCGTATAGGGCAGAAGCGCCAAGAAGGTCTAATAAACAAGTTTCGAGTTTAATTTCCTGCTGACGATAGGCTATTTGGGGCTGGACGCCTTATTGCTGCATATGGATAAATGGAGCGGGTGTGACCTGCGAGAAAGAATGTATATCCTTCGAGGTATACAATAATCTCACGTCAGACTCCCGAACATAGGACTGACATAAAATGTGATTGTTTCGATTGTTTCTCTTGGAAATGTGGGGCTTGAGGCACCTCAGTGTGTAATAGCGCCTTACCGCTAAGTTTGGTTTTGGGCGACGATCAGCCGCGACGATCAATCAGGTGTTTATTCGCTGTCTTAGCCAATAACAGAACAGTTAACCTCTTGGGTTCTGCTGGGTGTCCCTCTCGTTCCCCTCCTCTCCGAACTGCTTTCGCGTGTGACTGGCAGACTTGAGCCTGGCCGTCTCTAGAAAGTGGGGATGAACTACTAGGTAGATGAAGAAGAGCTTCGGATTATGTGTGTGTCAACAATATGCGAGATATTCCTATTCTACCGGACTGATTCTTCTAAATGTACAACTCCACACCGTGCGTCTAGATATTAATCACGACCGGCAGCCAATTTTGCAGCCGTGGTCATTGTACAGTACATAGGGATACCCATGCAGGGTTGTGAGCCAAGCTGGTTTACTATACCCGAGCCGCCCTATGAGGAGACGCGCTCCGGTTTGGCCCTAGATTTCCGGAATGATCGGCTTGGACCCTTGTCATAGTAAAGCACCATGTCAAGAGACCCTCTACCCCTTACCGCTCCTTGTGCGAGTTGAATACCGCCGCAGTGCCTAGAGTGGGCCCATTGTGCGGCTGTTCTCCCCCCCCCGGACCCCAGGAAGCGTGGTCGTCTGATTGATCCGTCATGTCTGACATCCCCCTTATGGAGTTAGGCTGAAGACAAAACGGAATGTCCGTAGCACATATAGCACGGAAAGAGATAGGTTACATCAGGATTGGGGTAGCCAAGAACACAAGTCAGCGTGCTCAAGAAACAAATAAACAAGAGTTCAATACCTGAATTACGGCGTAGCAGCACGAATGGAAGCGGCAGCCAAAGAGAAAATAAGCAACAATATGCACCCGGTATGGCAATTATCTCCAATGGCCGGGAATTCCTGGGATGACTTGTTTCTGGCATTGATTTAACCCCTTGATTGACATCATCTCACTACGATACGAGGACTCGCAGGTTCTAATTCCTTGGCAATAATGTAAGCTGTAGTAGTGAATATCATTGCTTGTTGTTGCGCAGCAGCATCCTAACCTGAAATGCTACCTGTTGGATATTCTCGGTGCGATTTGAACAGAAGGGCATTCATTCTGGTGAACTGGAACGCAAGTATGAGGAGGCTCGGGGAGGCTCTGAGTTACGACCATACTGACGCCAAACCAGCTGTCATGAAGGTAGCATAGCTCCCGCCATGCGGCATGGGCGCCATTCCAGTAGCGTGCCGATCCAGACATGTCCAATGTTGGTCCTGACAGTTGGAAATAATTAGCCAGCCAGGTAGGTACTTAGCGTGTATGCAAGAAGAGGCACACGCACGGGCCGTAAAGGGATAGGCGTTCGTGGCCAATGGTCTGTCTATCACATCTGAGGTATTATTCTCTTCAAGCCATTGATCTGACCAAGTATCTAGTCATCCATCGGAATCGGCACGTAGGAATCCGCCTCTCGTCTCACGGCCCTCACCTGACGAGGAATCGCATCTATATAAAGATGGCTCTGCAACCGCCGAATTGATAGAAACATCCATCGGACAGATCCTTCTTCCAAAACAGCTCAAGCCCAATTTACTGCTCTTTCCGCTACAGTAACTTTCCCAATCGCCCAACATGAAGTTCACTTCTCTTTCTCTCGGACTTGTTCTTTTCGCTGCTCTTGGTGCCGTGGCTAGCCCGGTAGACGCCGAGTCTGCCAATCGTGTAGAAGCGAGAGAGGATGCTGGTGAAGCTAACATTCTGATCAAATACGACGGAGTGAGTGCCAATATCAGTTGAAGCGCAAGACGAAGCAGCTAAATCCTTTTCTTCAACTCTCAGACATGTGACAAGAATAAGAATGAGTGCAAGTACAAGGCACAAAGCGGCAAAACCGCTTTCTGCAAATGCCAGGTCAAGAAAGTGAGTCACCTCTGACCTAGTCTTCCTATGCTCTTGACTAATTTTTGAAGTGTGGTAAAACTGGCGGGAAGTGCTTCTTCGACAGTGCGAACAGACAATGCACCTGTTACTAGGCTCTATCCGAAGTTGAGATGGGCTCAAGAACGATATCTTGCTGTTGTCGGGCTGCATGTTAGACATTCACGGAGGAAATAGGGATCCCGGAGGCAGTAGTGGAGTGTTTTTGATTGTTCATAGTCTTTCGTTATTGCAGAGAAGCACTAGTACGATATTCAACATACCTACTTGTGAAACGTGTCTTATGCTTAAATTACTTCTCGAACCATTTTTGTTCCCATTTTTGTTCCCATTTTTGGGGAGCACCATCTTCCTTGTTTGGTAAATCGGTGGTCTAGTTGTTACTAGTGCGTAAAGTGCGAACTGATTAGCGATTCATGCGTAGTAGGGCTTCACTAGACAAACAGCCTCGTACTGCTGCTATAGCCCTCATGAGCTCCATAGGATAGTCAATTACTCTTTTGATTAGAATCTAGCCTTTGAGTAAGTGAGGTGATGCCACCCCAACTGGGCCAGTCCATAGTGGACCACCTCTATAGGCACTGGATTGGTCACACTTATCAGAGCTGGGAAGGTCGCTGTCCAAAAGGGTAGAAGCATCAACGTGCATTATGTGTTATTGTTTTTTCTATTGCTGCCTAACATGCATGCTGGAAGTGGCGTTTCCAAATACATATTTAAGCCACCCTTGACTCCATCATTCCATCCATCTTTTCTACCAATTTCATTACAGCGACTCGAACCTCTGCCCCCAACACAAGTTCTCGCCTCTAATTCAAGATGCAAGACTCATCAAAAGATCCTGCGAGCGAACCGACTTCGGGAGATACACCCCCTGACCCTATGGTGCTCTCTGCCGAATACCGGGCCAGTATACGCCAAGTTATCAGTGAAGGGAACTTCGATGAGCTCCGAGGTGGAGCAAACAATAAACTAGCGTATCTTACGGAGCAATTCTGCCGTCATGGCGGTTCCGTCAAGTCACTCGAACCTGACGTGCATGATCTCTGGTATATCTATTACCAATGTGGCAGCAACATCTCCCATGAAAGCGCCGAACAACATAAGTGGGCGCTGCACGTCCTCCGCACCGTGGGGCTAGGACCCCTGAAAAGACCAGCACAGGACAGCAACCGTGAATTCGAGGCTGTCAGATTCCCTGCCGGCGTTCTCTGGGAAGACCTACCTTTCTTTGTCACAGACATGACGGACTACTGGATTAATGATTGCGCAACTATGAAGGCTGGCCAACGTGCCAACTTCTCTTACTTTCTCGCCAGGCTCGCATCAACGGGCGTCGTAAATGACAGGCTCAGTCAAATTGCCCTGGTGATTCTCCGTGATACGTTAGAGACTAAGCGGCCACTCGGTAGCCTCAAGGAACCTGGTAACGCTAAGTCCGACGCGAATATGTATGACCTTTCCATTGCCGACCTGCTTCCAGCTGCTTGCGCTTGGTTCAAGGAAGCCGGGCTCAAGATTCTACAACTCTCGGATATGTCGTGGAACGATTGCTCCGAGACTGTTGGGCAGGGCGGCGCTACATTCGCCGCGTCAGTGCTGGGCCAGAAGTCATCGGCAGGATTCAGCCCCTCGAGGTGGCTGTGCTGGCTGAAGCGACTGGACGAGATTAACCAAGAAGCCACGCAAGCGGGTGAGGAGGGCCTTGCGGAGCATGCCCTTGATGCCCTCGAAATTATGTTGTCAGAGGTGGAAGAGAGAAACTGTCAAGTCCTGAAGGAGTTTGAAGCAGCTCCGAGCGACTTGATTCGAGACAAGTGCCGATTTAATACCAGGAAATTCTTGGGGTGGGGCCATAATTCTGAGGAGGTTTTTGAGCAGATTTAAAGCTTGCCATTGTTTACGTTAACATCATGCTGATCCGATATGGGATGTTTCTATCTTTTGGCCGCAATGGCAACTGAGAACTAGTGGTAATCCTGCATGACTTTTCACAATGAGACAACTTATGTCCCAAGAGCATCTTAGGCGCCATACATTGCATGATAATAGGGCAGTCTGACGGGAGGGGGAAGAAACCAACCATTGATGATCTTTTCGCCGCTCTGTTTAGCGTAAGTAGAGAACCTTGTATATCAGGTATCTTGTCGATGATAGGATTCAATGTCTTACATTCAACCGGACGCGGTTATATAGTTCTCCGTTAAAGAGGAAAAGGTCGCTGCCAGGCTACTGCTTAGCCATCTGAGAGATAGTGATCATCACTGCAGTGAGGCTCGTTTCATAACTCCGCAACTAATCCAACCTCTAACCATAACTGATATGAGTTCGTGAGCTATATCCTTTCATAGTAATATACCATTCGATTGACATGTGGAAACCAAAAAGACGAACCGGGATGCATACATAAATGAATTGATTTGGACTATGTAGTAATGAGATGCAACATCACCGAGGCCTAGGAAGGACTTGTCCTCCTAATACAACTAGGTGGACGTACTCGTGGCAGTGAAGCAAGGGAAGCAAAGTTTATTTCACCTAGGGTATGACTGTCAAATTGACTGGACAGAAAATCCGGTGCGGCATCAACCGAAAGGACTGAACCCGAGGATCAGTGCCTCCAATCAACCCTAGAATCCAACCATGAACTGCCAAATTCTCCGCATTTGAGGTCACAATGAGTTCTCCACTATGATGATGAAATTGTTAAGTTGCGTTGATAACGGTCAACCCAGTAACGGTCTGACACCCATCCATGATGTGTGTCAATAACAAACCGTCTTTTCAGGCGCTTCGGTCGCTCAAGCCATTTCGCTACTTTTTCCAACTCTCCTGTTTTCCTATATCGTCTCTGATAGTGATAATTCCTCTTCTCTATTAATGGATATATCGTGATCGGTGTCCTGCCGTCAAATATAGCATAAAGTTGAGCATACACAGAATTATTCGCTCAATTCTTTTCAATTCTTTGAGAAATACATCATACACCATGGCACCTAACCATGTCGACCATGTGGAAGATCCACCATCTGACCGCGAAAAGAAACAAGACCACGGGGGAACGTCGCCAACATATGAGGATCCGTTCGGGGATGAAGAATTCGCAGAGGTCAAATATCGAACGTTGCGCTGGTGGTATGCACTCCCGCCGTATACTCTACCCTGTATCCGGGGTGACCGAGAAAAACCTACCTAATATATCCTCCAACCCGCTAGGCAATGTGGAATGAGTACGTCTGGGCTGATTTAAGTTAACATGATGATATGCTGACTCGACAGTCATGATCGCCGAGACCATTTCCCTGGGTATCTTATCGCTTCCATCGGCCATGGCGGCGCTCGGCTTGGTTCCGTGAGTGTTGATTGGCACCGTTCACTTTTCAAGATTTTTGGTGGCTTGCTGGCTGATTTTAAGCAATTTTTTTCCTGGCTACACCCAATAGGGCAGTGATACTTATTATAGGCCTTGGCTTGGTAGCTACTTACACAGGCTATGTCATCGGCCAATTTAAGCTGCGATATCCCCACGTGCATAGCATGGGGGATGCCGGTGAGGTGATGTTGGGTCCATTCGGTCGCGAGGTCATGGGAACTGCTCAACTGCTCTTCTTGATTTTCATCATGGGTAGCCATATCCTGACTTTTAGTGTCATGATGAACACCGTGACGGAGCATGGCACCTGCTCCATTGTGTTTGGCGTGGTCGGACTGATCCTGTCTTTCATCTGTACTTTGCCGCGGACTCTGAAAAAAGTGTCCTGGCTTTCGATTTGCTGTAAGTCGAGACTGATTGTGTTGATTTATGAGGATATCCTTCTGACAAGACCAGCATTCATCAGTATCATTGCATCCGTTCTGATCACCATGATCGCGATCGGGATTCAACGTCCGGGCGATGGACATGTCGATGCGACCGTCGACACCAGTCTATATAAAGGCTTTCTGGCCGTGACCAACATCGTCTTTGCTTATGGTATGCCGAGAACACCTAGATTTCTGTAAACCATGTGCTAACTTTATGCAGCTGGCCATGTTGCTTTCTTCGGGTTCATCTCCGAAATGGAGACGCCAACTGATTACCCCAAAACCTTATACATGCTGCAGTTCACCGATACCACCATGTACACTATCGCGGCACTAGTCATCTATCGCTACGGGGGGAAAGACGTCGCATCCCCGGCGTTGGGATCAACCAGTCCTTTGGTCTCGAAGATCGCTTACGGAATCGCCATTCCAACGGTATGCTTAGTCCGTTTGAGTGGTAGTAGACTGCAATCGCTAATGCTTAGCCCATAGATTGTGATCGCTGGAGTGATTAATGGCCACGTGGCCTGCAAGTACATATATGTTCGTATCTTCCGTGGGACAGACCGTATGCATAAGCGGAATCTAGTGTCCCTTGGGTCATGGATGCTGATCGGGCTGGTGCTGTGGACGATCGCTTGGATTATTGCCGAGGCGATTCCTGTATTTAGCAACCTCCTGAGTTTGATTGTAAGCCCTATCTACTTGCTGTGTTATTTGACCAAGCTAATCGTTCTACAGACGGCACTATTTGCCAGTTGGTTCACCTGTCAGTTACCCGGACTCCAGATAAGTCGAGAAAGCTAACGGAAACTAGATGGAATGAGCGGGATCTTCTGGCTCTTCTTGAACCGGGGCAAATACACATCCTCCCCGCGGAAGATATTCCTGACCGTGGTTAATCTGATAATTGTCGGTATTGGAGGGTGCTTGGTGAGTCGTCTCCAATATCCTTTGGCGGATGCGGACTGACAGATTCAGTGCGGGCTTGGGTTGTACGTCTCAGGCAAAGCCATCCACGACGATCCAAGCAATGCGAGCTTCTCGTGTGCTAATAATGCAGGATGATGGGTATATAGATGCTGGTTAGAGATGTTCTTGGTAGTTGTATAGCGGCCTGGCCTAGTCAATACACTTGCTCCAATCTGTGCCTTCAATTGTCTCTGGGATGGGAACCGGACTACTCCAGCATGAACATGTACTCCCATCAGGCTTTCCGCCTCTAGACCAACACGCAACTTGAAACTTGACCATCACAAGAGACTCGTCTAGTAAAAAATGATTCCCTCCATAACTCTACCCAACGAGATCCGTATCCACCAAAACGCATATACAACAGCAACCAACAACCACAGAGTACCATCTCATACCCATACAGTAACCCCGTAGTCCCAAAGCTTAGCAGACGCGTCCGCCGAACCCCCAACATCAAACTCCGTCGTACAAAGCAGAAACGTATCCCTCAAACCCTGTCCAAACAATAACAAGTCAGTATCAGCATCAACATTTAGTTAATTGTGTTGTTCTTCATTAATATAATGAATATAAATTCTATATTTAAGCGGATAGACTTGGAAGGCTATGTTACGGAAACGAACGATGAATCTTTGAAACCTGACTTGAATGGTGATAAGGCTTTTCTTTTCTTTTCTTTTTTTTTTATATTTTTTTTACTACTCGTAATAGTTTGTCTGGCAGTGCTAGAAGGTTCTGCATGCCTGCTTGATTTATCATGGACCTTTTTATTTGTCTGCTCTTTTCGTTTAGCTTTCTTAATCAAACAATACAAGCGGACGGACGTTCAAAGCATCTCATCCCTCTTAACAAGAATGATGCTTACTTCTGCCGCCTTATATATCCTATTACAAGGGCAATCCTTAAAGACATGTCCCTCGATCTCATGGTCACCCAATTAGAAAGCTGTGTCCGCGTAGCTACTCCAAACCCACGGGCAATGGCCGCGATCTCTAAATCATTACAGTTGTTATATGACCCCATTGCCAAATTCTCCGTCGGATAATCTACCTGGGTATCTGAAAGAAATATCAAGGCGTGCCGGAGGCATTATTATGTTGACCTCTGTTAACCTGATGGAGGCTGAAATTGCCGCTATTTCGGCCGTTTGGAAAGGATAATCCTATCTCTACTGGTAAGCAGAGCTTGAAGAAAGAGGACTAGGGTGTAGCCCTAGCCATGACTGCTAGTGAGGATGCAATATTGATATAAAAAGATTTAGAATTGGATATTGCAATTAGCATCCTTCTAGGTATATCTCAAGGAGATAGATTTAATTAGCACCTTTATTAAATATCTGGGCCCTCAACTTTTTGATGCTGTTATGAATGTCATAAACTGACTTACCTCCGAGCCCCATTCTGTATGATGGGTATAGTAACTATAGTTAAACAACCTGGCTGACAAAGGTAATAGATCGTGTGTGGGTGTTTGTGAGTGCTTGGCGTATACTCCGAGAGTGCTCCTAGCTTGATAAGTGAGCTTGAGTGCGTATCCTGGAGTGTTGATTAAATGTGCCCGGATCACTCAGGGAGCGATCACGGAACTCATTATGCGAACCCCTCTAAAGGCAGTGAGTACCTGCAATGGGAAACTGCGGATAACTATGCTATCCGCTTATTTACTAATATACAGTATGTCTGTGGAAATTCTGGGTCTTAGCATTTGGGGTACTTAGCTGGACAATGCTGGATTGGCAGGGATTTGGGACCTGGTCCAGGCATTGTTACCCTTCTCGCGGTGGAATATTTTTTTAGTCAACATGACCCAGTAAATATTCCCCGAGGAGTTTCCCGGATGTTCATTGGTTTTAATGCATGTTCAGTGAAACGGTCAGGCGATCGTGGATCTTTCCTACTTATCTCCAGAATCTCGAAGCGACTACCGATTTTCTTACCTCTTCCTGATCGATTCTCTCACAAGCAGAGCTCATCTCTATGGCTCGATAACTGTTGTGTACACATTGAACCGTCATTTGTCAATGATATAGTTCTGGACGGGAACCATAACATAGATCCCCCAAGAGATATACGCATGATCTGCCCCATTGCCAAGAATCGACCTGGACCGTGCTTGATAATGACGTCAGTAGTGCCTGGGTTTGGTATGAGCTTTCTTTCCCCGTACAAAGATAGTATGGGTATGGTGGAGGGGATCGTTGACCTACAGGGCCTGATTTACTAGGCACCCTTGAAAGAAAAATTACTACCTGCTTACCTAGGAACTCCGTAGTAGTACAGTACCTTTAGTAGTAAGGTTGCTAGCAACACCGAGGAATAACAGGGACAAGGATCTGATTGGCCGACAGCTGTAGATGCACCATTGAACCAATCAGCGAGCGTGCAAGAGATTCCGACGCATCCGTTCGGATGAATAATCGATTACAGCAAAGCAGGAATTTCGTCATTGGATTCTGACTCTCACCGATGGGAAGCCTCTATCAAGTTCAGTCCTTGCAATGGTGTAGCTGGGAAGATTAAATTGGTTAAATCTCCTCTATCACTCTCCACCCTCGTATCTCCATGACTGTCGCCCCTCACCCGCCGGACTCGCCCGCGGAGGATCTCCAACAGCGTCCTCCGCGCTATCCCGGCGAGGACACGACCCCGACAAGTAAACGCGAGATCTGGGGATGGTATGCCTACGGCATCGCTGCGGAGGTCTTCGCCGTGTGCGGCGTAGGTACGACGCTCCATTCGTAGAATTGATCCGATCGTAGCCCTTCTAACCATAGCGGCGCAATAGGCTCTTTCCTCCCGCTCACATTGGAACAATTGGCGCGTGAACGAGGAGCCTTCAAATCCAGCCACCTACCCTGTGTTGGCCCGAACTCACCGTCTGCATCGGCCGGAAATGGTACAGCCCCTGCGATGCTCCGTCGCGATGGATCCGAGAATGACCAGTGTGTGGTGGGACTCATGGGACTGGAAATCAACACCGCGAGTTTCGCCATGTATACCTTCTCGTTGGCAGTACTCGTCCAGGCATTGACCCTGATATCCTTCAGCGCTCTAGCGGACTACGGTATGCTTTGCACTCGTGTTGACAGCTGCATCCCGGGCTGAATCATTGACTGGATGCATCACAGAAAATAACCGTAAATCCCTCCTTCTGGCATTCGGCTTTATCGGGTCCGTGACGAGTATGCTGTTTGTCTTCATTGCGCCTCCATTGTTTATCCTTGGGTCGATCTTGGTGATCATTGGAGTGACCTGCTTAGGTTCCTCCTTTGTGGTGCTAAATTCATTCCTGCCTGTTCTGGTAACTAACGACCCGTCTATTGAAAATGCTTCCAAGGGCTCTGAGGAAATGCAACCCATGAGCTCCGATGGAGAATATACCCACCCCAGGGACTCTTTCTCGGAAGCAAATGCAGAGTCTCATCCATCAGCAGGAACAGGCTCGACGAAGACATCGGGTCCCTCGCCGGAGCTACAATTGTCAACTCGCATTTCATCCAAAGGTGTCGGGCTCGGGTACTGTGCCGCTGTCTTCGTGCAAATCCTGAGTATATTGCTTCTCTTCACACTCTCCAAGACATCAATCTCGAAGGTCTCCGGGACACTCCCATTACGCTTCGTCTTGCTCTTGGTCGGCATCTGGTGGTTCTCCTTCACCATGGTCACTCGCCGGTGGCTGCGCGGTCGGCCCGGGCCTCCACTGCATACCTCCACGGCCGGCGGGCACGGCAAACGGTGGCGCGTGTGGCTGCGACTGGTCGGGTTCGCCTGGAAATCATTATGGAAGACCGTCAAGATCGCGTTGCAGCTTCGGGAAGTGTTGGTGTTCCTCGCCGCGTGGTTTCTCCTGTCCGACGCTATGGCCACGGTATCTGGCACGGCGATCCTCTTCGCGCGCACGGAGCTGAAGATGAGCACGACGCTGGTCGGCCTGTTATCCATCACCGCCACGTTGTCCGGCATGTCGGGCGCGTTCCTGTGGCCCGTGGTCTCGCGACGATTCGGGCTCAAGTCGAACCACACCATTATGCTATGCATCGCCTTGTTTGAGCTGATTCCTCTCTACGGCATGCTGGCATATATCCCGCTCTTCAAGAAATGGGGCGTGATTGGTCTGCAGCAGCCGTGGGAGATCTTCCCGCTGGCTATCGTCCACGGCGTGGTATCGGGCGGCTTGGCTTCCTACTGCCGGTCCTTCTTTGGATTGCTGATCCCACCCGGTAGCGAGGCCGCCTTCTATGCGCTGTACGCTGCCACGGACAAGGGCAGCTCGGTCATCGGACCGGCTATAGTGGGGATGCTTATCGATGCGACCGGACAGGTGCGGTCCGGGTTTTTTGTCATCGCGATCTTGATTGTGATGCCTATTCCGCTGGTCTGGATGGTGAATGCCGAGAAGGGACGGAAGGAGGCAGTGGCGATGGCGCAGCGCCTAGAGAAGGGCCACGAGATGGAGATGAGTGAGCGGACCGAAGAAGCCGAGGGACTGCTATCGCGGGGAGTATAAATCACGACTGATCTACGGCATATATAACGCGTGTGTAAGTCTACACGATAATGGATGACGGATATTTGACGGATACAAATATTGCACTATACACCAGCTCGTGTGAGATCCAAATAACCACACCCAAAACGCCCCTTACCAATCCCAATGTAGCCCAGCCCCGTTTTACATATACATACATACATACAGAAACCCTAACCCATACATAAAAACTTTTCTAAACCTCTTCTTTGCCACCGATGGTACTCTACGTGTTATCAAATACCATCCACCTAAAACCAAACGCATGCTCTTCCCCCCCCAACAACAACACCTACCGCTCCCTAGGCCCATCGACAACTCTCCCCTGTACACTATCATTCTTCTCCAAATTAACCAGACTCTCCGGCCCCGCAAAAGTAGCCTCCCTCATAAACGGACTCCGCCTCCGAATCTCCGGCCCCTTCAACACAAGCACAACAGGCACCACACTCAGCGCAACCCCAATAAACCCCAACAGACTCCCCGCCCACCCATACCCCAAATTGTCAAACAATTGAAAACTCGCCAATGGCAAAAATGCCCCAAACGTATTCCGCCCTAAACTAGCCGCACTCAACGCACTCGCCGCATACTTCTCATACGCATCCGTCAAATAATTCACAACAGCCATATAAATCGAATAAATCCCCAACCCGGTCGCCGCAATCCCACACGTCGGCACAATCCAATGCACATCCGGAAAACTAGCCCACCCGTACCAAAACAGTCCTCCCGCAAACAACAGACTCCCCGGGATGGACGTGTAGAGTCTTGCCTCGGGGACCGGACGGCCCGGGTTCTCTTTGTTGTGGGATGCCGAGCGGAGGTAGATTATATCCTGCAGGGGGTTGATCAGGGTGCCGATTAGGGCGCCGACGGAGATGGCGAGTTGGATGAGGCCGGTTTGGAGGGTGTTCATGCCGTAATTTGTGGAGAAGGTTTGCACGACGCTGGAGAAGAAGAGGAAGAGGATGCCCCAGGCGAAGCTGATCCAGAGGGTGAAGAAGGCTACCACGGGTTCGGTGAGGAGCATGCGTGTGGGGCGTTCGAAGCTTACTTGGAGGAGTTTGAGGGTGCTTGTGTGGTCTAGTTCTGCTTCGGCGTAGATGGGGCGGTTGGTTGTTTTGCGAAGTTTTTTGGCGCGGCGGGAGAGGATTACGTCGGCGCGGGTTTCGTACAAGAGGAACCAGAATACGGGGATTAGGCCTGCGTTGTAGATGATTTGGATGTAGAAGATCCTGTCCGGAGTTTTAGTTTATGGGGGGATGTCTGGAAGGGGTGGTGGTGTTGGTGTTGGTTGGTGGATAGATTTGGGTGTTTGGAATTGGAATTGAGTGGTACATGTATGTATGGATGTAGGCATGTTGCGTACCATCGCCAGGGATCATTTTTATGAATTGCTTGGATTGCTGAACCCACGAACGGGCCTAGTGCGATTCCAATTACGCTCGTCAGGCCAAATAATGACATGGGGACACTACGTGCTTTATCGCCGTACCATACATCGCTGATGCTCCCGCCTACGATGTTGATGGCCACGGAGGAGGCGCCCCCGCCGAAGAACCGGGTGACGACTAATGTAGCGAAGTTCTGGGCGAATGCGGACGGGAACAGCGAGACTACGAGGATGAAGTACGCCACGAAGTATCCCGGCATGCGGCCGGATGATTCCGTCAAGGGAACGAAGATGAGTGGCCAGAAGGCGGCGCCCATGTTCCAGGAGGTCGTGGCCCAGGCTAGATTAGGGAATGGCTCGTTCTGGACGTGGAAGCGCTCGGCCATGTAGGTGTTCCCCGCGCCATAGGATCCGGCGGGGATACCTGTCAGTACCGATCTGTATTGGTTCCCGTGTTAGTTTCAGTGTCTATGCGATCTGTGTAAGGGGGGGTTTTTTTTTGGGGGGGGAGTTTGGCGTGGGTGTAGTGCCACACGTACATTACACAGACGGTGATGGTTAAGGTCCATTTGTAGGAAATGCTCCAATTGAATCTAGATCATGGGTTCCTTAGCTATCATTCCAGACCTGAACCAGGGACATACGGGTTATCGGGATCATCTTTCCCGCTCCAGGTGTGCAGCTCGATTTCTTGGTCGCGGATATCGTTGTGACTGACCACGCCGACATGGCGTTCTCGATGGAAGAACGATCGCACGCTAAATTCAAATCGTGTTTGACGGTCAGAGCGAATGGATTGCTACTAAACCGACTCAGGGTATAATGGCAGTGGACTAACCGTCCTAGAAAGGAATCGTCGAAATTATTGTCATGCGATGTGCTCGTCCGACGCAGCGAAGGCCGGGGGGGGTGGACTGCTGGACTAGACGACATTAGTGCGGAATTTTGATTACCAAGGTCCCCAATTGATCAACAAGGATAAAGATGAATGTGGTAATGAGGGGTGCGGATACATCGTGCCTATCTAAGAGGAGGATTCCTTGTTGGCAAGTGGAACCTTGGGAGATAATTCGTGTCGTCATGAAGAGTAGCATATCCGGTTGGTTCAGGCATCTTTTTCTTTGTAGGGTTTGATCTGATCACGTCCGACCGGATACGAGCTCTCATAATACTCTCCTAATGCTCTCATAATCCGCCGTAAAACATTATTCCTTTTCCACCACTCTGCAAAGGGGCTCGTAACAATATTGTCATGCTATTCTAATACGACGGATGGGCTGTAAAATAACCATTGTAAGGGAGCATTGGCCAATGATGATATGTTTTGATGGGTCGGAAGTGGCAGCAGATTTTGGAGGAGTCGTGATATCATATAAACTAGAACTAGTTCCGATGACATCACATGCCTCTCTGTCAACATACTTATAGCCCTCGTTGACAGCCACAACTGTTCAAAGTCAACATCAACAATTCAATCAAAAACCCTCTCACTCCTCCAATTACCTCTTTTAAATCAAAATTTTTCTCCCTATATACCCTCCAAAATGCCTATTCCAGTCCCCTCCGCCAACCACCTCCTCGACCTCCTCAGCCTCAAGGGGAAGACAGTGGTCGTAACCGGTGCCTCCGGTCCCCGGGGCATGGGCATTGAAGCCGCCCGCGGCTGCGCCGAAATGGGCGCCAATATCGCCCTCACCTACGCATCCCGCCCTCAGGGCGGCGAGAAGAACGCCGAAGAACTCGCCAAGGCCTACGGCGTCAAGGCCAAGGCCTACAAGTGCGACATCGGCAACTTCGACAGCGTCCAGAAGCTCGTCGACGATGTCATCAAGGATTTCGGCCAGATTGACGCCTTCATCGCGAATGCCGGCCGCACCGCTGACGGCGGTGTCCTGGAGACCTCCGTCGAGGCCTGGATGGAAGTCGTCCAGACGGATCTGAACGGAACGTACCACTGTGCGAAGGCCGTGGGCCCACACTTCAAGCAGCGCGGCAAGGGCAGTCTGGTTATCACGGCCAGTATGTCCGGACACATTGCCAACTTCCCGCAGGAGCAGACCTCGTACAATGTTGCTAAGGCTGGGTGTATTCATATGGCGCGGTCGTTGGCCAATGAGTGGAGGGATTTCGCCCGCGTGAACAGTATCTCGCCTGGATATATTGATACTGGGTTGTCGGATTTCGTGGACCAGAAGGTTCAGGATCTTTGGCTGAGCATGATTCCGATGGGGCGGAATGGTGATGCGAAGGAGTTGAAGGGTGCTTATGTTTACCTGTGCAGTGATGCCAGTTCTTATATGACTGGTAATGATCTCCGCATTGATGGTGGTTACTGTGTGCGGTAAACGGCTGGCGCTTGGGATTTTATGGAATGATTGAACGTACATTCTTAGTGTATGAAGTAATGCAACCTAAATCAATCAACGTTATGACCTAAATTTCAACTATATGATTCCTCGTACACCCCCTGGTCGAAAGCTCGTAAATAAAAATTGTAAATGACGAAGAAAAAACTACTGGGCTGCAGGCCCAGCAATAGCAGTCGTAATCTTGCCCTTCTCAATGTAAACACCGGACCAGAACCAATCTTCCTTTCCTCCCTTCTGTCCGTTATCCAACCGCAACTCGCCCACATGCCAATCCTTCGAGTCAGTCTGTGTCGCAGCACTCACAGGCTCAACAACCTTGGCGAGAGCCTCCGCTCCCGTAGAAGTCCAAAGGCCAACAGTCTTCGCCGAAAAGTCAATTTCATACGCGAAGTTGTACCATGTACCCGCCACAAGGTCAGTCGACCACTGCGACTTACCATCCGCCAACCAGCGGAGAGTCTTCTCGTCGCCGCCGTACTTGAGTTCGGTGAAATGACTCTATATCAAGACCCGTTGGTTAGCATATGCACCAGACTAAAACGAAGGAACAGAGGAAAGGTGAAAGACTGGTAAAGTACCTCGAAGAATGCAATCTGATGCTCCAGGGACGCAACGGGAGCGTTTTCCTCCTTGGTCTGCAGCGAGAAATGGTAGAAGAGTGTACCAGTGCCCAGATTGGCATTGGTCTGGGGGATGAGCTCGGAGCGCATCATTGTTTGGCCATTCCAGGAGGATGTATCGTCCTTTTCGTTGAGTATTGTTAGTGGGGCACCTTGCTTGGGGCTACTGTTATACCAGCGTAGAGACGTACAATGCTGATGCGGATACCCTTGTCGTCGCTCGTGTCGGCTGGGTTCTTGAAGCCCGGGCTGACTTCGAGATAGTTCGAGGTCGCCTCGGAACCGTGTATGTACCATTGGTAAGAGCCGACTGGGTTAGACCAGGACCCTAATAATGCATTAGCATTTGATTGTGGGGGTAATGAATTCGAAGGCATAAAAAGCTTACATTTGTCGAACTGATCTACGGTGAACGAAGAGTTGAAGAAGCCGTCCCAGACGACTTCACCAGCCTGCACCAACGGAATAAGAAAGAGGATCGACTTCATCTTGACTAGAATGAATTGTGTAATGTTGGTAGTAGGGCATAGAATTGTTGGGCGCGTAATGGGGGATTTTATATTAGGGGCGGCGATCCTTCAGGTCCTTCAAGATAGAATGTTTTAGGATTCGTTTCAGGTTGATTCACATTTACAGCGCAAAAGCGACACGGAACATCGCGGATAATACCATGAAGAAATACCTTCAATTTAACCATAACGGCCCGGAGAGCCGATCATCCGTATTGGAACTAGCAAGTATCATGTTGATCATAAAACCATCCGTGAATAGTAATTTCATTTCTCCACCACTCCCGAAGGATTGATTCCTCCCCGTCTACATCTTCCCCTTCCCATCGCTATCCCCTGAATCGGTCACTCCCTCAATATCGACATCCTCGGCCAGATGCATCTTAGGCAGTGTTCGGGCGAGACGAGGCGGGTCGAAAATGGTTTTGGACTGCAGGAAGATCTCGTCTATCTCTTCCAGGGTGCGTCCGTTGGTCTCTGGGAAGAAGAAGTACACCACCGGGACGATGGCCGCGTTCAACACGGCGAAGATGATGTAGTATCGGTATGAGATGGTGTTAAAACCGACCGGCGTCACTTCGGCCAGCAGGAAGTTGAATGTCCACACCGCTGCGGTTGAGACCGCGCTGATGGCCGCACGCAGCTGTAATGGGGCCACTTCCGTGGCATACAGGAACGTCAAACCCGAGTAGCCTACCGTGAAGATGAACTCGAAGATGAACAGAAACACCACAGCCGCGGCCAGCGTACCGGTGTTGTCGCTCACAGAGGTGGTCCCGGCCAGCACAGCCATGGACACCGACATACCGACTGCACTCCACAGCATCAGCACCCGCCGGCCAAGCCGGTCGATAGTGAAGAAGGCCAAGAATCCGCCAAGAGGCTGGGTCAGAGTCATGGATGCCGCCAGGATCCGAGATTGGATCGGGGTTAGGCCCAGGTATTGTTCGAAAATCGTGGTCGCGTAGAACGTGATCAGGTTGATTCCGCACATCTGCTGGAACATCTGCCCAGTGGCGGCGAGTACCGTCCGATGGAATAACCGTTGCTGGCCCATTGTCAACATGTCCTTCCATGACCCGGAGCCGGATAGGGCTAGCGACCGTTCAATGTCGCGGAGGGCCATGGTGATGTCCTCGGCGTCGGGCGCCTGGTCGGCTAGTGCGGCTAAAATTTCGCGTGCCTCCTCTATGCGGCCCTTTTTGACTAACCATCGGGGTGATTCAGGGAATACGACGATGAAAGCCATGACGATCAATGAAAGGATAACCTGGAAGGCGAGCGGGAATCGCCACGAGACTGAGTTGCTCTTGACAAAGTAGAAGCCGAAGTCGATCCATAGTGAAATGGCGATACCTGCACCAATGAAGATACCATCTGTGACAACATGCGCACCGCGCTTCTTTGCCTGAGAGATTTCGGCCTGCCACACCGGTACAGTGGCCACATAGCCACCCGTACCCACACCCAGCACCAGGCGGGCGACAATGAATTGGGCCATTTCGAATGAGGTAGCCATGAGGATGGCACCGATCAGGGATATGGCCGAGGTGATGAAAATGACGCGTCGGCGCCCAAGCAGGTCACCCAGGTAGATGCATGACAGGGATCCGAAGATACCTCCGACGGTATAAAGCGCGACCACCGTGCCTATGAAGAAATTAGAATTAGAGGGCAACCCGACGTGACAAGGATGGCACTGGAAAGGGTACCCTGGATAGTGGAGTTATAATGCTGCTCTGCGCCCTCGGTGGTCAGGGTATTCATCTGCGGAAATTGTTTGGCGAACGATTCCAGGGTCAGGAGCCCACCCATGACACCCTGGTTGTATCCATAGCACACGAATGCAGGGCACACCACGAGCCAAATGATGGCCCGATTCAGAAGCGCACCTCGCAGGCCGAAGTAAGGTTGCATGGCCAAGACATGCAACACGCACAGCGATTTCGTAAAAGTGGTCTGATTGTCAGACGGTGCTATACAAAGATCACACAATTAATCCGGGGAACTGCTGCATATAGACAAGTCTCAAATGAATTCAGCCCCGCTGCGATCGTTGGGTCCGGTTGAACCCAGCCTGGATACGTTTTATACAATCGTATATTCCCTTTGGTCCTGACCCGGTCATCGGCGGCGCCCGTGGGATCAACGCGTGGGCCCTTTTTCCCCAGACTTCGTTATTTTTAAGATACGCCACTAGGCGAGAGACCAAGATACTTGGCCGATGATCGGGGACAGTGATTAGCGAGGATCACTGGCCCCCTTCAAGGGTAATACTCTGGTGATTCGTGCCATGTGTCCCTGGTCGAAATCCTTCGCCAATGCGTATACATCCTGCTCGTTCGAAGCTTCCCAGAGGCACGGTCGCGCCTCCATATGCCAATGCTTGGAGCCATAGTAGCGGCATTTCTTCCCCGCTTATCCTAAGTTGCTGGATGTCTCCACCGAAGACCGCTTGCCTTCCATCGGAACCGGCCGATGGCAGCTGAACCTCGGGCCAGATAACGTTTGCCATGAATAATGAGAACAGACAATTATCCTTAGATCGACATTAAAGAAAGAGCTCTGCAGGGTTCAATTTGGATCCTTGTGGGTTACCCCAGAAAACCAAGAAATTTAATTTCCCACGCATCCTCGCTTGCATGCTTGGAATATCTGTGCCAGGACGGTGATATCCGAGTCGCGTGACCCACCCGCAGGAAGATCTCAGTGTATCACCAGTCAAACAATGCAATGAGCACACCAAGGCATTGTCAGAAGGACACTTTCACCTCTTCAGTATCGTATATAGGAGCTCTCCTTGAGTAGTGAGCAGAATTCATCTGCGTAAACTAGACCGGAGTCCGCCGATGAAGCAAGGTTGTATTGGACTGTGAACAAGAACATCAACATGTATGCAACAGCCATCGAACACGAGGTATATTATGCTAAATTTCATCGCTTTGGAAAAGGCAATGTGACACTGCCTTGCACCTGGAATTTCGATGCTCATGGGGATAGCGGATGCGGCGGAACTGGGGAGAGTGGATCGGTTATATAGGTTACGCAGTCGAACACGCAATAATCTTTCCCATCTCTGGAAAGGGAGTATGGTTATCAGGACCTCATCAGCAATTGCTAGCGTGCTTCGTGCTATAATTGGATCTGTTAGACACTCTTCGACGATGATTGAAGGTGACATATTTGCCAAGACGGTCAAGCTTTTGCTCCACACTGGGTCCTTGACAGTCGATTAGCTGACACAATTACATTATTATTCCCCTTTTGTTTTGCCATTGTTATCGGGTGGTGATACATCAGTATTGGTCATCTGCACTTATCACTAGTTATCACTGCCGAGGTTGCTCAGTATGTCATTCAATGAGCATATATCTATCTTTTCCCCTTATTCAGATCAAGATAGCTTTATCAGTATTGATAGCTGGCGATGACGAGGAGGAAATTGTCATTTGAGACATGCAAAAGATCGACTCGATTTCTTGTTTTTGTGTCCGTCTCTCCGTTATGGGTAAGAGATGATCCGGATATAGCCTTCTCGAACTCCTTGCGAAGTTCTTGTCTCAGAAAGCAGAATTGTGCTTGCCTCAATATTCATTTAAGACGGGGAATGCGTCCGTTTTTCCTCTAGTATATTTGTTATTCTCTTTCTGCATTACGAATATTAGGAGCCACTACAGTTCTACTTCAGCGAATAGCACCGCACCTACTACCTTCAAAAGTCGAGCTTATCTACAATATAAAAAAAAAGCAGCACGTTTATATCCGAGATCGCTGTTCTTATTGAGTGTAGCAAGCAGTCAAATCGAACATATCTCCTTCATCTTGCAACCGTTCGATACCTCTAGAGTATCATCAAATCGCATTGGGCAGGAACCAAGTCTCCCCGCCTGTGCTAGAGGCTTTGCATAACTATCTTTTGAAGAGCCCGATCGACATGTCGATAACATTGCAATCTTCTCTAATACTACGCGAAACACAATATATCCATTTACAAAACCAGCGACAAAACAAAAGACTCCGCTTTTTTTGTCAACATCGAGACGTGATGTTCACCCACTGTAGTGAAGTGACTTGTCGCGACGGTGTATAACTCCAAATCCACCAGGGAAAATATAGCGATATACTCGAGGTAAGTAGTAATTGACCAGATGGAAAAGGTAGACAAAGACTACCTTCAGAAACACAAAAGCCCTATTCTAGTTTTATACTACTCTACCTTGATGCCATAAACTTGTATAAACTCAGAACTCAGAAGTAGGAGCAAGGGAGGAGGGTTTCATAGCAAGTATAGAAGATCCCTGCGGCTCATGTTAATGAGAAGAGGAAGTGTAGAATGAAGGGATTCTAGTAACCAAGGGGCTGAAGACGCTCTACGCGAGGCCAGGCTCGCATTGTGCAGTCATTACCTGGCCGAACACAGCGATGATGAAGAAGGTCACGACGAAAGCATTGATCGTTGTCATGGCTCGCCATTCTCTTAGGGTTAGGGCTCAAGTACCGACAGATGTTATAATACTCACAGACAATCAAGCTGCTGTGCAAGCGTGCGCGGAGCCGGACCGGAGACAGTCTGGTCAGTAAATAGTGCAGGATATAGTCAGACAACTGGATCACCTTCGAGCTGGAGGATACAAGGTACAAATACAATGGCTTCCTGGTCACAAGGGAGTCGACGGCAATGAACGCGCGGACACCCTGGCTAAAGCAGCTGCGGAGGAAGCGTCCAGGCAGACACCAGGTATACGACTCGTAGCCACATGCAGGCAGAAGCTCCGGGAGCTCGCCGTACATGCGTGGTCAGCACAGTGGGCCGCCAACCCCCACGGCAAAGCATGCGAGGCGTATACTGGTAGAACCGACTAAAGCAGTGCTTGATCTACACAAGGGGCTCCACCGGGCGTGGAGCTCCGCACTCATACAGATGCAGACAGGCAAGATTGCTCTTCGAGGATATCTGAAGACAATCAATACAGCCGAAACGGCTATATGTCCCTGCAGGTATGTACAAACGGTCCAACACGTCAGACCGAGTGCCCAAGACACACCAACCTGCGAATGAGGGTGTTGTGGAAGAATCAGCGTGTAACTGATCACCGGCGGCTCCTGGGAAGTGGCCCGGCAGGCGTCGTCCGTCAAGCAGTGCAATTTATACTACAGACACAACTGCTCGGCCAATTTAGCAGTATCGACGAACGCGTTCTATGTCCAGAGGCGTAGGACCAGTAAGGGGCTTACTGAGCAATTAGATATTTATTCATACTGTGACCAGTGATATCCGGGTGGCTTTCGAGACACCACGGCACAGGCAGACAAAGATTGATGCTTTACGGGCCCGGATCCAATGATGGCGTGAGCTTGGCAGGGAGGTGGATGTGAGAGAAGCTAATATAGCACAGGTATTTAGAGGTAAGGGTAATACTAACAGAGAACAGCATAGGTGAGCGGCATTGTTGGTGATGAAATTTACAGAGAGGTCTGGATGGATATGGTATGCCACACGCTCCATGTACATAGCTAGACTACCCTGCGGCTAGCCCGGCTGTAGATAGACCCGTCCGCCAATCGGCCGTTAGGGCTGACAGATGCGTGTATGAATCAATCAAACAATCAATCAATTGAACACAACCAAGATAGTTCTTATTATGATGCAACGTCGAAGGAACCGCTGCATATTCAGATCCATAATAGATATGATGTATCATATCTATGAAATTATTTTCGCCAATGGAACAACCCCGGCACTGCTAATAACCAGTCAAATCGATCATAGAGGAGTGTCGCTTCCTGGCGCTCTTTTGGAAATGCGCGAATCAGTGAGACTGTTTTCTGGTCACCGTAGACTAAGTGTAGAGATTCATCAAAGTCTATAGAGGGACCATATCCTAATTGCCCTTTGAATATCCTCTTAATCATATTATAGAAGCCGAAGAATGCCTGTACATCTTTGACTGAGCGAGGTGTTTGCCAGTCCAGGATTGCGCTGATTTTCTCAGGGTCCATACTGATACCCTTGGTGCTGATGAGAAGACCTAAATACTTGACTTCTTGAGTATCAAATTCACATTTGTCGATATCCAGATGTAGCCCTCGGTCTCGGAGACGGCGAAGAACTTTTAAAACATGATCAGTATATTCTTTGGGAGTATTGCTATAGATTAGGACGTCGTCGAGATATATAATATAAAAGATATCAAGATAATTAAGTACTAAATTATTTATATAGCTCTGGAAAGTTCCTGGAGCGTTGCACAGTCCGAAGGGCATGACTAGATATTCAAATTGGCCGTGGCAGATGTTAAACATGGTGAGCCACTCCTTTCCCTCTCTAACACCCATCCGATTAAAGACGTGGATCACGTCGAGCTTGGTAAATACCTTGGCATGCTTTAGACGATTCAGGGTCTCATTTATCAGCAAGATTGGATATCAGCTTTCAATATTAATCTCGTTCAAAGCCCAGTAGTCAATACAAACACGTAGACCTCCTCCAGGTTTCCACACAATTAGCACAGGGGCTGCAGCGGTGGAGGAGCTGCGGCGAATAAAGCCTTTTCCCAATTGCTCTTGGATATACTTGAAGACCACTTCGAGTTCCTGTTCAGTCATGAGCTTGTAGTTTCTTGCAAAGGGGGGTGTGGCCCCATCAACTAGCTGGATATCGTGATCTTCAAGGCGATGTGGTGAAGGCGCAGAGGTGCTTGACATTATCGCGAGGCATGATTATATATCCGTGATGATCGTTCCTGCCGGCTAAAGCGAAGAAATGGCTGGCACTGATTATCCTAATATCAATTCCAAGGGGTCCATCTAGCTTAGGGTCCATCTGCTAGATAAAGCGGAATAGATTTGGCTAGAGGAAAAGTAGGAGATTTAAGCGCGCGTAGAAGAGATGGATCAACTATTTTAACTTCACTTCCATTATCTAGCAAAGTAGACACAGATTTGTTATTAATATTAACTAATAAGACAAAATATGTTCCACTCTGGAGTTGTTTCTCAACTTTAGGACCCAGTACTAGAGATAATAAAAAATATATTAATTTCAGCTTATTGAAACCCAATTCTTCAGAGGTTGGTCCCTGACTGCGACTCTAGTCAGGGACTAATCTTTTTCCTCATCTGATATCTCTGCAATCAAGGCTTGGGCGGAGATCTCATTAACGGAGAGACCGCGAATTAGGTGCTTCGGGCAACAGGTATCACTTACTTAGTGCTCAGAGCTCCTGCAGGCCCAACAGCGCCCCTGTCTCTGTAGCTAAGTCTTTTCCTCGGGTGTTAACTTGAGAAGGTTGTCCTGGGGTTCGTACCATGTCCCGGCCCAGTTCGCTGACTTTACCGATACTGGGTGAAGGCGGGCCTGGGGCGTGCACCGGGGATAACAGTGGTATTTGCTGGGGTCTGATCTCTAATAACAAGAGGTAGTGGCCTGAGGTCGTGCGCCCTGAGTTTGACTCTGACCACGGGGCTTGCTCTCAGTGGTTGGGTTTGTTAAAATACGTGAAAAGTGATAGTTGATCTCCTGATGAGATTGTTCAGCTTGTCAAGCGTCTTCTAATACATCTCGAACGTGGTGGTATGACTTGATGCTCATTGCATTAGCGATGTACGGAAGAACTATGTGTTTCAACTTGTAGATTTTATCAGCTTTGGATGTCCCATATCTAGACCACAGAGGCACAAGACACTGAAAATACTTAGTAACTAATTCCTCTTTCTTTTACTTAATAGCTAGAAGCTCTCTGCGGGCCTTGTCTGCAAGTGTATGAACTCCAAGGTAGTGTTCGAGCTCGTCGGTAAACTCGATAAAGATAATATCAGGGGTGCTGGCAGCGAGCTCCTTTATCACCTCAAATAGAGACTCAGTCATCTGGCGCAGGGCGTAGCTTATCTTGCTCCGACTATTTGGAAACAATGGAAAGTCGATTTCAAATTTTCTCGGATATCATAGGTGCTTCAATCAAGGTCCTATTTCCATTCGTTCCCTTGTCGAGCTGTGTTCGTTATTGGTATTATTCTATCGAATCGGACACTGATTACATGCTACTCATACTCAAATCAACATAAACATTAAGGCATTATGTAAGACCCAGCGAATCTTGGTTGTCCACTGAGCTAAAAAGCATAACGGAAGCCGACAAGCCTCCGGGCAAGCGTATTATGAATTCAGGAGGTTCCGACGTAGGGATATGGTATAAAGAAAAGAATGACGGGTTGCTGCAGGACTCTCTGGTTGTGTCACGTTGTTGGACATGCACAGATATTGCTCCAGAAGATTACAATATCCTGCTACGTCCCCTCCGCATTAACCCAAACGGGATAGGTTGGCAAACACTCCATCGCGATACCAGCGACAGGCCACTCAGTGCGCTCGACCAATATGATCGTCCTGTTGGGGTGGAAGCGCCGCTGACGCGGTCGGTGCCGGGGTATCAGCCGCACCCTGCGACTGATGCTGCAAAGTTGCCGGTGATGCCTCTGCCATTTCAGGATCGGCAGCACCAGGCGCAGCAGTCGATCCCTGGCGTGACTCCGGAGCCACGCTCTGCGATGGACTAGGAGCCAACAGGCGGGGGCCGGGGTTCTTACCGGGCTGCTTGCTCGTCTTTACGCGCGCCGGCGCCGGGCCCAGCATCGGCGGGTACTTGTAGCGAAATCCCCAGACGAAGAAGAGGCGCAGTTTCGTCCAGAAGCTCATCGCTTTCCATCGCTTCTTCAGAATCTCCGCGTCAGCCTGAGAGCGGGCGCGAAAGCCCTTCCGGAAACAGCACAGCAAAAACAGACTGATCGGGATAATGGTGAGAGACCAGCAGACGGGCAGACCGCGACGAGTTTGCCAGCCGGTCATCAGGCGGCGAAACCGAATGAAGGCCTCGATGAAGCCGAGAATCAGGAATAGACCGATCCAGCCGACGGTGAGAATGAGGGTGAGGGCCAATGGAGAGATGCCCATCCAGTAACTGTCAAGAAACCAGCCTTTGTAATTGTCGTCGTAGTAGTAGCTGCCGCCGTCGTAGTAGGAGGCGCCGTTGGTATTAGTGTAAGAGCAGCCTGCGCCTGTGTACAGGCTTGTGGGCCTGTTGTACCGACTGAGTGAGCTGAGGCTGCTACTGGGGATCTGGGTAGGGTCGACGTAAACCACGTCGTAGGTGTACGTGGTCGGCTGGAAGGGCTGGCTGGTGTCGACTGTGACAGAAGTTGCCATGGCGGTCCGGGGCAGCAAGCTCTGCACTTCCCGGGGCGGAACCACTGCAACGGCTGTGGTCTCGGTCCATTGCGATGAGCACCCGGTTGGAGCCGAGTAGGTCAGGTTGACCTTATAGACAGTTGTGTGGTAATTGCGGTCACTGTCATAGTAGTAGCGGTCGTATCTGTTGACGGGCTTTCCAACGCCGGTGGGATACAGCTTCTGGATGATGGTGACATCTTCTGAGTCGTAATATTCAGTGCCGATGGAGGTGATTGTTGATACTGCCTCGGGGATAGAGGTGGCCGTCGGAGAAATCTTTTGGATGGTGGTGATTACCGAGCTGGAGTAGTAGTAGTCTTCGGTGACAACGGCCTGTTCATAGAAATCCGTGGCAATCCATGGGGCGGCAAGAACGAGTGTACTCAGGTGAGTAGAAATGAACGACAAAAGCACTAGAAACGAGTGTAAGGACGCCATCCTGTATGGCCGTCTGGTGTTGGTTTGTGGTTTGCTCAAAAATTTCCTCAAAATTTCCAACCTCCTCACCCCTCTCGTGGACGCAGTGGCGGCGCACCTATGGCTTTTAATACTCATGAACCGGACGATGGCCGTGGCACAGGCGATTCGAGCCTCATGACCTCGCCAAGCTAGATGTGGAAATTGCTTCGCCTAGGGAATGACCCGCTGAAGTCTATTCGACTCCGTTGATTCACTAGTCTTTCTTCTATCTAGCTGAGAGATCCAAAGCACAGGTCTAACCCTAATGTAGCAAAAGAAAAACCTCTTAGCGCCCGAGCCAAAGTCCCATCACCCACACATTAAGAGTCTGCTAGACCCTAGCCCATTGAAACCCTGCCAATCACCAATTTGACCCTAGAAAAAATCTGGAGGTCACAAATGGTACTCTTGTACCACTACCCAGGGTTGGGATATTGTCAACATGTATACTCCGTACGGAAAGTACAATACAGGATCACGGTATCATAAAGCATAAAAAACACCTGAGACTCCGCGTGATTCATCTTGCTTCTCTTTCCTTGTTGCCATGTACTTGCTCCGCATCAATACTCTCAGCGAGGCGAAAAGTATGTGGCAAACTTGTCTCTTTTCGCCATTGACAAAGGCAAAAGGGGGCGATTTTGTCCAGGCGCGTAAATGTGGCCCTAAATTGTGTTAGCGCCGGAACTTATTCGGTTCCCGCTAGCTTGTGTAGAAGATAGTCATGCCAATGATCCATGAGGCCTGCTGTACAGTATCGTGGAAGCAGCGCCTGGACTTTCTAGAACCTGCCCGGGGACAAGCGTCCAGGGGACGGCGTATGTGCCAGCGTACAGTCATTTTACAAATCTTTGGTGTAAATGGAAAGTGGACATCTCTGGTAGCCGTGCCATGACTATCTATCAAATTACTGTAGGGCAGCGCAGGAGACTCTGCGACATAATATATGACAGTTTACAATCCATGGTGAATGGGAAAAATTTGGTGCAGCTATTTAAAGCTCAATGGCATGGAATACTTTTACCACATCATGTTTAAAATCCATCAAAACGTATATGGCCATCATGCCAGCCGCGGTTGGACCCCACGCCTAGCTCCCGAGTGCGTCCAGTCATTCGTAGTTGCTGCATTTCTTCTGCAGGACGCTTCTCCGTCCAGGCTTTCAAGAATCAGTGTACGAGGTATCTGGGCATGTGATTTTGGCTAGGGAATGTGCACAGGCCACGACTTTCTAATATTCATTGGAATCTGCTCTCTGTCAATAATACAGTTACAAAAGTCTTCTATATTAATATCCCTAGTAGCGTCTTCTGGATCAACCATGAACTTCCAAAAAGCTCACCTACGAATTCGTTCCATGCCCTCTTCTTTATACTTACGATGATGCATTGAATCCTATTATACTTCGCTTTATAGACAAGGGGGAGGGTGGGAGTGTGTATAGCTTCTGGGTGGTATCACTTTACGTTCCTGGTGCATAGTATCTTGCCTTTGCACTGACTTCAGGGATGGCATAGGCTCTGCAGGGCCGAGAAAAAAATATGTTGGGGAGGCTTATCCTAAAGCATCCCACATTTCCCAGCTGTTCCCGGGCAGGATGGGAAGCGGTCATGAGGTTTTTCGAGGTGGAAGCCATAATTTATACGATGACATCGAAACCCAGTGCTCGAAAGACAGCGAAAAGCCATTGCCGTGGACTAAAATTTGGGAAGCAGAAGGTGGGATGGAAATGAATCACTGAATTAATCTTTCAGCATCCGAAATGGGGCCAAGACAAACAGAAGTGAAGAGTATAACTATCCATGGATTGAGATTACTATGAGTTTTCATCAGGGTAAACTTGATATTCTCTCTTCGTGTGATGTTGATGCAATTGTCGCAAGATACTCTGAGCTGATGAAATAATTAAGACGGGATCCTCCATAATCACTCTTGATGATGATATGATGTTTATAGCAATTAAGCTCCTGGAGAACTATCCTGAGCTAAGTGTCGAAAAAGTGGATGATATTTGTAAAGGATTAGGCCTATCAGAGGCTATATCTAAGCGGTGGATCCATGGATTAGTCAGAGCCTATTCTAGGGGCCCGCGTACAAATTGGTGTACTACAAATAGGGACGAGAAATGGCCAGTCTGATAGTTGAATAACATCATGGTTCAATAAGCTCCTCTGATCATTAGAATGATTAGTGTGTAGTTGATACACCTATATCGCAGTTCTCCATACCGAGACTACCTAAAGCTCTTCCCCCAAATCTTTACAATATTTGTCGACAACAATCGGACTGTATATTATTTGGATGGACGTCTAAGAATGGTTACGAGAGCAAAGATTTTTCTTGTGCTATTATTCTACACCATGGCGGAAGAAGCAAAATGCCGGGGGGGGGGGGTTTGTTGAGGAGGGCCTGGGAAAGAAGGTCTAACTGGCGTTAGAGATAGCAAAAGTTCTGCTTGTGATGTGTGTGTGTGTGTGTGTCTGATCTCCCCATATCCAATTATTTTCAATATGGGTGTGCTACTTGAACGAATTCCAAGGTCTAGGGCACTTTTCGAAACCTCTAATTGCAATTTTGGCTGCATGGTTGTAAATGTTATTAGGGCTTCTCGTTAGGGCTAGAGTGTATGCATGACAAGCACTCGACAATGTTATTGTGCTCAATGTGAAATACCATTCGACCCCAAGCATTTCTTATATGATCGAAATCGACCGGGCGAGAACCTCCTGAGTAACGGTAGACCCAATCCCATGCTTCAAGCTCGTGTTCGTCGGTGGCAAAGTAGTCTGCGTCATGCCGCGTCCCGAACCACCTATAAACAAGCATACTCCCACCTGAACACTACACATTGTATTAAGTTCAAAAACAACTACTCGCATTCACCTTTGAACCTCTGATGTAAAATCAGACACGCAATTTGCAACATGGCAGTAACTGCCCCGAGTGGCGGACAACGACCTTCCCTCCGGTAAGTGAACACCCGACAGGACAAGCTTGAAGTGGTGGCACTCTTTCTATCCTTCATCTCGAAACTCAGTCATTCACATCTGCACTGATTAGACCTACAAATCCGGCCCTATTTAGCGTCGGCGTCGGAGCAGCTGCGGCATGGGTGATGTACCGATGGTACTCGCCACCGAAACCCGGACAGAGAGGACTTCCCTTCCCATACGAAGATGCCGAGCTCGATGTCCAGACAGGAACAAGGAAATCATCTGGTCCTACCAAGAAGCCTTAAAAGATTGACAATGCCGTCCGTTGCTTTGTATGAGGCTGTTAATCGATGACCTTCAATTTGATTTGCACTTTCCCCCGCAGATACGCTTTCGTCTGCGGGTTAATACTTCTGTTCCTTATGCAGTTAGGTTTCGACCTGAAAATGAAAATAATTTGAGGTCTTCCCGCTAGTGAAACAAGGTGTAGAATAACGTGTGTTCGATATATAGAGATGTACAGATGTAACGGCACACTTGAGCGCTTGCTCATCTTGAGAAGACTCGATTATGGATAGGAACAGGTGGTTCTGCTCTGCCTGATTTTTCATTCCTCCTAATCTTGGAGAATACATCTAGGCTCGGCTTATTACTTGGTATTTCCTTATCTCGCTGTCGTGGGCTTTCCCTCTCCGATTTCACTTAAAAGTTTTGATCGCACCAGGGCGGGACCGGCTATTCTCGCATTGCACAACGTCGGCGGCTCCATCGGTGCATTAAAAATACGATGTGGAAGACTTCGGATCAGCATATATACACTCATTGGCAAATCTCCTTCTGTTACGTGCAGCCCAGCCTATCAAAGCTGAACGGATTAATTAAGGCCACGATCGCTGATCAAGTTTTGCAGAGTGCCATCCAGGTATAGCTCCACCGCAGAGCCCCCTATTCTTCCTACGAAAGTCCCGCCAGATATCCTTCAACGTGATTTTCCCGGTGGATATAAAGTTAAACCCCCTAATAAAGCTGCCCCCAGCCAACCGGTTCTCGTCTCTCATAGCTATCACCATCATCACCATCATCATTATCTGTACCAGATAAATGCAAGTCAGGATCCACAGCCCACAGCTAGCCAGACTCATCGGTTTGGTACGAGTCCTGACAATTCCAAAAAACAAGGAAGACATTGTCAAGTATTCCTGACTTGCGACGGCCCATTTCATACCAGTCCCAGAAGTTCCTATAATCCGTACCATATACAGCCAGAAAGACTAATGCAGGATTCACAATCTATTACTCACTCTCACAAGAGATTTGAGGTCTTTACCTCAGGTCTCAACATAGTCAAACAAGCTTCGTAGCGTTTATTTCGCCCCCGCCGATGTATGTCCATGTCTATCAAAGGATAAAAAGATAAATAATAGTTATTTTTTTCGCGTATATCTTTCTGAGCTTCCCGGGCACCTTTGGTCTCCACATCTTGTCGCAGGCTTCTTGTTTGGCAGCTGAAAACTTCCCTTGCTTTGCAAGATGAATACTGTGGTATTCTAGATTCTTAAAAGGCGTAATTATAGTGATTTGAGGGCGGCCTCACGCGCCTGTTTTCATTCCGATACTAAATCAGGCCTTGCGAGCTTCTATCGCCTTTGATCAGGGCTATGGGTGTTTGAAACCAGGTAGCCCTTCACTATAGTTGAACACCCCGCGTTTCGAGCAATGTTCGAGCCCGCCGACACTAACTTGCCTATCAGGACCGCTGACACACTCTATAATCGAATCAAGGATAAGTTCTGCAAAGGAAGGGGTCATCTAAAGCAGGAATTAGCGCAAACCTGCTACACTCTTGCACAGTCGCTGGACGTCGGACATCTGAAAATCACTTAGTGATCCTTGGCGTTATTGGTCTCTGGACTACACCGGGGATTTTGGGAGGAGAGAAGAGCTCCTAGAGTTTGCGGAGGTCCAAAAGGGCCACATTCCGGTGAGAATCTGGCCGAGATTTTGCTAGCGACGCTTGAGGAGCTTGAAATTGCACCAAAACTTCTCACGATTACAGGGGATAATGTAGGAAATAATGAGACGCTCTGTGACTTCCTGCACACCGAACTTCTCAAATGAGGTTTTTTGACGCGCTGGTTGACACGACCGGGTGCTATACTCACTGGGCAACGCCCTGAGTACCCCCACAAAAGCGACGACATGCAAATAAGGAAAGTTCAGGTTACTGGAGAAAATGCGGTTCGTATAAGGACAAATATATTGGCAATAACTCTGCTCAAATTCCAGCTTGATACTGTTGTATCCAAGAAGATCTCACGATATCGTTGCAAAACTATCATATACATTAACTACCGAGTCGTGCAGCAAGCACACATTGACATAAAAGTATCAGACGGACATAAATCATTACATGGGACACCCACAGCCAATATTCCCAGCCAAGTAGCCAAGGGAAGGAATGGCAGCGAACGTCGATACATTATGTTACTCTCCGCATTTCCAACATCAAACACGTAAGGAGTACACCCAGGTTACCATGTCGCCGGTCCGAACTTCTCCCCGGTGATCTGCACGGCTGTGCCAGCGGCATCCATCGTGTTTGCTGCAATCTCAGTACCCCACCAGGACGGGAACTCGGTACCCGTGAGACTCAGGGTAAGGAAGATGAGGATAGTAGAGAGCGCAAGGCCGACGTCGAGGCCCGCAGAGAGAACATAGTTATACTGCATCCACCAGCCGCGCCAGCGGTTACGGATGTACTTATTGAAGATGAAACCGACCACACCCCAACTGAGGTAGTTGAGAGGCGTGGCGGGGGGGATCAGACCTGCACCGCTGAAAATAAGAGGCGCGCTGAGGTAGCGGATGTTGCTCTTGGGCCAAACGCGGGCACCGATGTAGATGAGGACAGGCAGGATGGCGCCGGCCAGCCAGAACCACATGAGCCCGGAATAGAGCTGACCGGGCGAGAACATGCGTGCGGGGCCGATGACACCCCAGATGACGGAGGCATTGAAGAACACGCGGCCGTTAGGACAGCTGTAGTGGTTTGGCTGGTGGAGGTCACAGATACCGTCGATGGATGCTAAGGCCCAATTCATCACTGCGATCTGGACAATTGCTGTCCAGAGTGTTGCGACCATCTGGGCGGAAAAGGTGACCCGGGGTGGGATTTTCATGTAGTGGCCTGGGAAAATGTTAGACACTGGCACGGGATTCCATTCGAGAGGGCATGATACTGACCGAGCTTCAAGTCCTGACAGAAGTATAAGCCTTGTGACATGGAGATATAACCGAAGGTCTTGAACAGCATCATGGCCATTGGCCGTCCGGGTTGCATGTAACCAATCACGAACTCTGTCAAGACATTGAGGCCCAGCTGGATGTTGGTTGCCGCCATGACAATTCCAACAGGCAGGAACCAAACCAAGGCCATGATCAGGGATACAAAGAAAGCCCACCAACTCAGGTGGGTAGGCCACCCTAGTGAGACACCTAACCCTAGAGCCATCATTACCAGGAAGAGTGCACCGTACCACCATAGCGGCACGGGCTTGAAGTGGGCCATCAAGCGGGCGTGGATGTCATCCTCAACCTTGCCGAAACTACGCAGACGGGCCCAGATTTCTTTACCGTGAAACAGTATCGCATGCAGCAGCACGGAAATAACACCAGCGAAGCTTAAACCGTAGCACAGAGCGAATGTGGTCGACAGGAAGAGGGGTGAGTACTCTTTGTATTTGGCCGCATCGAATGTCATTTGTGGGGTCAGGATTTTGGACACATTATATACTTCTCCCATGTTGTCATAACTGCTAGAATCACTGATAGGCAGGTGCTTGAACCAGTAGGAATTGCTATAGTGCAATCCAGCAGTGCAGATCCAGAAAAAGATTACCATGCCGATCAGAGTGTTGGCGTGCGCATGCCACGGCGAGATGAGTGGACTAAAGTTGAACCCAGAGATTTGAGTCCAGTCAAAGGTCATGGGTATGAGTGACAAGCCGGTCCATCCTCCGAAGATCTGGTTAATGACAGGACTTTGCGGCTTTATCCAAGTCACCCATGCGAAGACGCTCAGGAATGGGGCAATATATCCGGGGAACCAGTACCAAATGAATGACCCGATCATGCAGTATAGGAACATGCGGTACTTGCCCATTGTCCAGCCGGCGACCTTCCGGGGATCGGGGAGGGTACGATCGTGCAGCGCAGTGAAGATAGATGTGTTGATGAGCGTCGAGGGCCAAATCATGGATGCAGGGGCGACGAGGAACCGGTGAAAGAAGCCTGCGAAACCAAAGCCCAGCATCTGGGTACAAATACACAGAAGGATCTCATAGCCCCACCCAAATCGCTGTCCGTAGAAGGCTCGTTGGGCGACCAGAATATCGGTAGCATAGGCTGTACCACCGCCAAAGGAAGCATTCGCCATAATGACCGCGATGGCGTGTTCCTTCTTGCTAAAAGGGCCAGGGTTCAGGTTGAACTTGATGCCAAAGACCTTGAACTCTTTGTTGGGCAGCACCATGGCCCATGCTAGTCCGATTGGGTAGGCGACGACCTGGACGACATACGAGGGGATAGTGATGTAAGGCTGGCGCAGGGAAAACAGCATGTTCATTCCCGACGCAATGGTAGATAGAACCAAGCCAATCACCCAGGCGCGTATGGTATTGGAATGACCACCTTCATCATAGTTCGGTACGGCAGCGCGTACTTCTGGATAGGGAGAATTGTCGATCAGCTCGTGGGCAACTTCCACACCAGCTTTCATGTCTGAAGTGCGCAGCGCCTCATCAATGTCATCAACGACCTCACTGGGTAGGTTGGGGTCCCATTGATGCTCCTCTTTCAGATGTTTTAGGTGAGAGATGGCCGCATCCGGGGCTGCTTCATCGACAGCTGCCCCAGTGGTCATGGCCACAGTGGGTTCAGTCCCTTTCTCCTTCATCGTAGCATTTGACGGAGAGACAACGCCACTAGATTGGGTTAGGATTAGAATATGCTCGTGCTCAAATGGAGCATTCAAAGGAAGGAGAAAAGGAGAAGAAGGTGGCTTGTCAAAGGAATGATAGTGATGGGAAGGAGAATGGGAAAGCGGCTGGAGGCAGATCCTCGATATAAATCATGAACCATACGGTGGCATTTCACTCTGTATCACCGCAGTGGGGAGCACGATGGATGTCCGATGGTAGCCCGATATCTTATCGTCCATGCATGAACAACTAAATTAATTAATCGTCAATGGAGCCAGCGCTATCAGCTCTTCCCTACCCCCCTAAATGGCTCGGTGTGTTCCGATGTACCCCTGGCTGAGATACCATGACTTCTACTTCCTGAACACTCGTTAGGGTTTGACATAACCAATGTTGGTGTTGGATGAAACTCAAAAATCAAGTGATTATGCGGCGAAGAACATCTTCATCGTAACATGCTGACAGAAATTGTGCATATAATCGAACAGGGGCTGCAACAGTGTTCCTTTAGATCAACTGCTAGGGCTCCCTGCGCTTGAGGGCTGACTTGCTGTTCAGCAGCACCAAGGACCAAACTCTCCGCAGATCGGCGCTCTTTCGCTGCATCGGCTGATGTCCACAACCTGATAGGGCCACTGGGCTATCCGATAGACCGGACACTGCGGTTTGGAAATCAAGTCACTGGCCTATTGGTTCTTCGTGACTGGCCGACGAATCATGGAATTGGCCACTACCAGGGGTAGCGCTCCGATATACGCCAATGAATAGCACGACTCATGCATGTTTCACCTCAACCCAGCGCTAGCCAGATAGATGGCTGGTTTAGCGAGTAAGTGAAATTCGTCGCGAAATGCTTCGGGCGTCTTGACCGCATCTGGGGTATTAAGCATTGCGATTCCATGCACTAGGGAGGTGGGCCTTCGTTTTCCCGTCTTTTGAGTGGCCGCGCCTTGGTATGTCGATAGGATAAATAGAATGATTCGCCGAGACGGAGAGACCCTCAGGCGCTACCAACCGCACAAGCTTGTTCCTGATAAGCAACACAACCACAAAACCCGACTTTTACGTCCCGTGTGACGAGGAAAGTTATCATTAGATAATTGTACCAATGAAAAAGTCTGCGTGACCTGTATCGAAGTTTGATTTAGCGTCGCTTTGACATTATACCAAAGCGGGGGAAGGAAATAACTTGGTAGGGGTAGGGGTTGGGTTTGGGGTTTAGTTGGAATGATAATAATGATAGGGGGTTCGGTTAGAGCGGGACGATTGATGGGAAATCATCGGGGAAAATTGGCTTGATAGCCCTAACCGCTCCTGCAAGTTTACTCCGTCTTAGCTAGTGGGTATGATAAGGTCCATGCAACACAAAGTGAACCAATCGCCATTCGGTTCTCGAAGCCTACAAATTGGCCTTCGAAGGATAATGCTTGAACCCCAACGGCACGCGTGATAGGACGATGTAACCTAAACCACCTTCCACTTTGGATCAACGGGACCGCGGGGAAAGCTAAAGCAAGTCGGAGGCTTTCTTGTATGCTGTGTCGAGTCTTATCGGCCCCGTAAGCATGACAAGATAATATCACCGACACATTATGGTTAATGCATTGCGCCAACTTGCCGTGATGTAATGAATTTGCATAATCCTGTTGAATGGTGTGCTGCTCATTAGGAATATGTTGCCGCCCCAGAAATGGTTCAGGCGCATGCACTAATGACCATATCATGTCGTGATGCCGTTAGACGCACTAATGGATTCACCGGGGCTTCATCTCATTCGCAGCAGCGCTTTCAACCCATTTTACGTGACCGTCCCACTATATTGGCTGAAGGTTGTCATGCCACATGGCGGATGGATACCGTCGGATGTCGGTTGTCTTCGACCAAGGGCAGACCGTGCATTCCATATCTGACCTCGTATTGTATATGAACGGCGGCGAGATCGAGATGCCACAAGGATTGCGATTGGACATTGGAATGGTATTGTTCCTGCGCTAGTAGATGGGCAAAATGCCCTTTCTTTATGGGACTGGAAATCCTATGGACATGAAGGATCAATCACGCTAACATTCTCGCACTCATTAGAACGACGAAGTCACTCTGGCACCGTCTCTGAAGCTGGACTCACGCTGGATGCATTTATGCAGTTTAGGTAAGTGTCGCCAACTAGAAAATTGCCAGGGTTACACAATTCACTCCATGTGGGCGCAAATAGCTGATGGCCTCACCAAGCTTTTGTAGAAAGTTCTAGCGGTTTTAGTGATCTGCGTGGTATTCAACATGGATGGGCTGAATTCTAGCCGTGGGAGCGGTGTTTATTGAATTTTGTATTCCCTCCTACTCAGCAAAGTGATGAGACTTATTATGCAGTGTCTGATATCTCACCATCCAAGAATCACGAAATGATAGCTCTCCGATCTCCAAGGCTGGACTGGACTCAGTGGACCTGACAAGCCGTAGGAATTTCACTGTCGTACTGAATAACCTTCGCAAAACATCCTGAACATGGCAGAATGTGTTCGGTGTATCTTCTTATCCCGTCGGGACGGGAATTGTCAGAGCAGATGGGAGAATGGGCACAAAATTTGGCAGGCCAACTTGTTCAAACCCTATTGATGAAGACATTCCGCACGTGGTATTCTAAAGTGGTTCAACGAATCCGAAGACTATAGAATTTAGATCATCACCCAATACATAGTCGAATAATGCACACTCTGTTTCGTGTGCAAGGCATGGGCCCTGGCCAAGAGCCATAGAATATATTGACCCCTTTCAGTCTGAATGCTGAAAGAGGTAAATCACTGGGCCTCAAAATCAGACAATAGAATTGTTTCTGGTTAAACCGTATTGTGATTTCCGAACTTCCCTATCAGAAATTTTGGCGGGAAACATGGAGCGAACGGGGTTACTGAAGGGGTGATTCATATAATTTCTTGACAAGCTTGAAAGGGCTTGAATTAACCACTATCGCTTGCTTGCTGAGGAAGGAGTAGAACTATCTATATCATACTGAGGCAGACAAGGCCACGTGAGGGCGCTAGGCCTAAATAGGACACCGACATTTCTTAACAAGTTATGCAGTCTGGCGATACTCCCAAATAGACGGATTCATGGATGGTCCATTTGAAAGTATGGTGGTGATCAGCTCAGGCTAGTTAAGAGTTTGTTTCGATCTGCTCAATGAGGAAAGGTGACCCGGGCTTGAGCACTAAAATAGAAAGGAAAAGCCAGCAATACATGGAGAAAATCCGTTATATAATTCTATATATATAGATGGTGTGTAGTATAGACAAAGTCCAAGATCATTTATTCCATAAAAAATAAGAATAACAAGCTCACAACAATCGTTTCATTTGAAAAGATATCCATATCCAATCTTTCTCAATCCAATTTATATCCTCCCAAAAATGCATCCGTTACCCAAGATATCCTGCTTTTCAAACCCCGCAAGTTTAAGCAACAGTTCTCCTCCTCAAACCCACCTGCAACCCCAAAGGCTTCCTCAAGAAGCCCTCCCTTGTCTCCATCGGCCCATCCTGCTGGATTTCGAAATCAAACAACCGGAACACAGTTCCGCAAATCACGAGCAGCTCCATTTCAGCCACGTTCCGACCCACACAAGCCCGTGGCCCCGTGCTGAAAGGGATGAACGCTGCCTTCTGGCGCGCGGTCAAACGAGAAGGCTCCCACCTATCGGGAACGAATTGCTCAGCGTCGGGACCCCAGATTTCCTTTGAGCGGTGGATGGTGTAGCTGGGGACGGAGAGGACATCGCCTGGGTAGAAGGTGTGGCCTGATATTTCAACGGGGGGAGCGCCTTCGGGGATTTGGCGGGGGAGACCCATTGCGGAGGTGCTGTGGATGCGCATTGTTTCCCAGATGATGTATTGGAGACTTTTTCGAAATGTTAGCATTGGGGCTGGAAATGAAAATGAAGCGTATCAGGGAGGGGAACATACTAGGGGATTTCCTTAACCATGGCGTGAGTAGGGACCTCAACATCCTTCGGAATAGCCTCATCAAGGATCCTGTGCAGCTTCTCAATAACACCAGGAGTCCTCAAACACCAGTACAGAATCGCACAAGAGGTATTAGACGTCGTATCGGAGCCGGCAATAAGCTGCGTCAGCGCTTCGGCAGTCAACTCCTCCCGTCCAAGCTTGTTCCCATTCATATCCTTGCCCTCCATCAAGCGAGCCAGCAAATCCATACGGGTGTTGTTGGCCATGACCTCTGGTCTAAGTCGCTCGTTGACGCGGGCAACCGCAATTCCGGCCAGATTCTCGACAGCCTCAAGCCCATCCTTGAAGAACCGATCGGGGATATACTTCGCCCAGGGAATCAGGGACGGACAAGCGCCCAAGGTCGCAGAAACCTCGCCACGACGGTTCAGGACCTCGACAGCCTGGACGTACTTAGGGGTATCGGAGGGAGACTTGCGCATTTCAGCGATATCCTCGCCCTTTTCGAGCATGCCGAAGGGGGCGCCAAAGGCGAGATCACCGATGATGTCGAAGGCGAGGTAGTTGAACCAGTTGAGCGCATCGATGGTTGCATAACCGGTCTTGTTGCGCTGGGTGTTAGAGAGGTTGGTCCATTGCTTTACAAAGAGTTCGGTGTTGCCGTGGATGTATTGTTCGAATTGGCCGATGGATTTCATGGAGAAGGTGTGCGAGACCGTCTTGCGTTTGCGGGTGTGTTCGGCACGGTCGCGGGTGTTGAAGAGACCGCGGCGGATAGAGACGAAGGCGTCATAGAAGTCGCTGTAGAGGTTGTTAGCATTATTCCTGGTCTAATATTGAATTTTTGTATATCCGGTTTGGTAAGTTTGGATAGTAGAGTGGAGTGGAGCGGACTATAACGTACGCCTTCAGGAAACCATTTCCGTGCCCGTAGATCGCTTGAATAGCGGCATCGTCGGCAACTGAGACATGTCTGGGCGCAATGCGAACCAATTTGCCATTTTTTTTGTGGGCTTCATCCACCGAGAGGAAACGGGAGCCCTTGCGGGCCTGTAGCATCAGCCATAGATTGGAGAAGGCCGCGAAACCGGGCGACGGAATGTCCCGTAGTCGCCAGAGCTGCAGATACGGCACAATATAATAGGCCGCTGCGAGAGCTAGCAGGAGATATGCTCCCACGGGCGAGAGTAAGTCGACGATCATGACGGGATGATTGTCTTAACAGATCGGTAGTATGCAGGAGAACTAATCAACTAAACAGGGGTTAAAACATTTTTGGTGAAAGGATTCGCCGAATAACCGTAACGGGGAAAATAACGTGGAGAAATTTTATATCGGTTGCAGTGCCACTAACCCGTTCTTGTCCCTGTCCACCCTAATTTAATATCTGTAAAAAGACCAGACGTAGAAGACGATTGATAATAAAGATGATACTCAAAGAATAATTATCATCCACAAGTCAATACAGAAGAATAAAGGAACAGAATCAAAGAAAAACAATCCTGCTAATCAATGGAAGCTGACAGGACAGAAACGTATTTATGGAGGAAGCTCCACCAAGACCTTCCCCGAGGCTATCTAACCGACGGAACTCAAATTCGGGAAGTCTGGGGTTGGCCTGAAGCACTCTATAAGCCGATGACCTCCCCCGATGAACGCTCCCCGCTTTCTGACTTTTCGGCTAGCCACAACTCTTGCCTGCAAGTGAAGAGCCATAAACCCCAGATATACCCATGGTTCTTGAGGCCACAGGAAGGAGTCTGAGTGGTTGCACGCTGGTCTTGGGCTTGGTGGTCGAAGTTAAAAGTGGCTATCCCTTACCTTTAGCTGACTTTTCATTGGAACAAGTCAGGTGGCTCGCCGTTGCCCTACATTGCTATTGGTCATAGACTTCTGGGGGAGACACGACGGAGGGTAGTTTAACGCTTGTTGAACTAATGATTTGGAATTGGTGTCATCATAGTTGGCATTATGGAAGGTAGAGATAAATTTGTACTACCGGTGTCTACATATTCATCGTTCTGAGTCATCAGTTAAAACTCACGAATACGTAGTCTGTGACAGATCATACACAAGATGCAGAATTAAAGTGAATACGAAGAGCCCTAGCAGGAGCGCGAGAGATTGCAGGGTACAGATCGAAACTTAAGAATTGAATTCGTATATTGGTCGTAAATTCATGGGGTGGGTTTTGCCCAAGTAGTACACCGGGCAAACCCGTATATACAGATCTGCTATGCAATATTTACTCCAGGTATGTATATTCAGCCATCACTGCCACCGATCCCCCTCCACCCGGTACAACCCACTTTTCCTCTTCTCCGCCTCCCACCGCTCGACCCATGCCTTCATCCTCTCCCGACTTTTCCGACTGCCGACATTCACTGTGGGAATCACCCGTCCTATCCGGAGTGCACAGCAAAACATTGTCAGCTCTCGGAACGAGCTATGTTCACTGTACGGCACCCCAAAGCACGCGCTTTCCCGTGTACTTCCGCGTTGCGGTACCAGGTCACGTGCCGTAAAGGGTGTTTTCCAATGGGCGGAATGTAACACCGTCGACACTGGTGGGTTATCCAGCATCCTCTCACTTGGTGGTCGATAGGTCCATCCGGTCGGACGAAATCCCACCACCCGTGAGAAGTGAGGCTTCATCGAATCTAAGTAGTCGGCTAGTGTCTCGGCACGGATCTCAAACAGCGTCTGCATATGCACCTGAGCCTCCACGGGGTCATCCGTTATCAACGAGGAAAGCTCCGCGTCTTCCAGGCATGCGCAGATTCGTTGCTTAGCGGCGGTGGCATATATCTTGCTTTTTAGGGCTCGCGCGATGGCAAGACATATGCGCTCTTTGCCGATACTGTATGTTCCTATCACGACCAGCAACCGGCCTCGTGGGCGTGATGGTTGATTTTGTGGTTTGCCTGATCCCGTCACTGAATTGAAAAATTTACTCATGATGCTTCCGCCACCTTGCCCTAGCTTTCCCGACTGCCAGGGTGCAGGGCCCTCGTCCTCGCCATTATCAAGGCTGACACAAAGGTCCGCGCAAGCTTGGATGACATCCTCTTGGCTGGGGAATGAATACTTAGGACTGAGGTAAGTGGTATCTAAGTAACAGGCATCGATCTTTTGCTGTCGGCTCTTGCCGGTAGCGGGGTCGACTATCTCTGGACGGAGAAGAGCATGCTGTACATGGGCCGGAGAGGCTCGAAAATCCCCGCAGTGTAGTATGCGTTGAACTCTTTTAGATGGGCCAGATCCCGTGGTTTTCTCAAAGAGAAAGATGGCGCTTCCGGGACAATGGTTAGCCTCAATCAAAGTCACTTGCACCCCACCAGTACCAGGAACCTCTATTGTCTTTTCAAAGTTTAGATCTACCACCCACCGCGGGTTCACCTTGAGTTGTTGCCGAACTAGATTGCCCGTAGCTTTGCTGCAGTAGATGGGTCCATGACGCCAAGAGCCCGTGAGGCCTATGTAGTGGTCACTATGAAAATGACTTAGAAAATACGCACTGCACCCTTCAACTGCCCCGTAACGGAACGCATCCACAGTGATGGAGAATCCGGGAAGAATCTTGTAGAACGGGCAAGTTCGTTGATAAGCTTGCTTTCCCCGGGACTTGACCTCGCTAGCAGCCGCTACTGTCCAAGCCGTGTCTTCTGCGTTGCCGGCCATGAGCTTAGAGAAGGCTGAGGTTGATTTAGAGGGCCCAGATGAGAATGGGTCACTTTGCGCTGGTCTGGCAATAGCAGCGAGCTCTACGCGGGTTGGCGTCGCTGGTGAGTCGGGTTGAGGTTTCGGTAATACGCTGGGAGGCTTTCCATCAAGGCAATCATTGACATGCACCGACACATCCTGATACGGTATTAGCAATATACTCATCGACTTTCGGTGCAAAAGACCGCCTTACCGCTTCGTTCAAGCCTATCAGCTGAACCTGACAGATTGGACATACTGTTGCACCACCTCCTGGATCCACGTCGCACCCGTCTATATCCGTAGGATCATTCGAGTCGTCGAATCCGAAAACCGCTTCTTCGGCCCCTTCATCGTCTTCACCCGGCTGGTCTAAGATGTCTTGTTCTCCTCCGAATTCATCCTCTTCTAAATCGTCAAAATCCGCAAATTCACTATCTTCGATATGGCTCGTGACTTCTCTTACCAATGATGGTACGGCGACTTCGGAAGTTCGATCGTTATCTTTCCTGACACTCGTTGCGTCCTTTTCCTCGCTTTCAACCTTCGCCGGAACCACCGACTCGTCATTGAAATCGCCAAACGCCGCCAAGTCCTCCTCGCTATCAGACTCATCAATAAACGGACCGCTGACCTGTCGAGATTTGGTAGGAGCAGGTGTGGTGGCAGCAAGCTCCCCATCCGCAGGCTGTTCTGGCTCAACCTTGCGCTTCTTAACCGCGGACCCGTTCTCGTTGTACCTTTCCTCATCCAGCACTGTAAAAGACTCAGAGTCCTCTCCCCATATATCGTCGGGTGTCCGTGATCGCGATCTGGGTGGCGTGCTGGGATCTATCGGGACTGAACCTTTCCCATTCCGATCGTCCAGGAATAGGCCCCCGCCACCGTTGCTCTTTGAGCTATCTTCCCTCCGGAGAGATGGACTGCTACTGCTACTTCCCGTCATCCGTTCTGTCTTTGTCGCAAACTGTGTGATTCGAGGTTGTCGCGAAGAAGCTTGTTTCGGGGGACCGTCTGTCTTCTGGAAAAAATTTAGGAGGCTGCTGTTTCGTTTGACGAAACCTGACTGTTTCGTTTTGGAGGCAGCTTTAGCTGGCATCGAACCTCTTTTCGGGAATGATCCTGCCATATCGAATTGAGGGAATATTTTGCGAAAGTTCTTGTCAAAGATTGGCCGGCGTAGTAGGGTGAGGGGCGAATAGTCGGCCGGTAGGAGGGATTGGGTACGTCTGAACTCAGTGAGGTAGTTGTGTGTCCTATACAGCCATTATGCAATAACACTTCCGCTGTTTCCTGTACAATTCCCCTGGCTGTGATACGTGCGAAATCGATAATGTAGAAGCAAGAGGAAGAAAGGCGTGGCGCGGCGCGGAGGCCCATTCTCGTGTCGCGAGATCACGTGCACATATTACCGCTTACGATATACCTCAATTGACCACAACTACTACGATATACCACCACTCTGGACTGCCACATATGCGATTCCAATCATATTTGAATTTGTTCAATATCGGCAAAAGCACCTGTGCCGAATGCGTCTAGACTCAGCCTAAGCTGCCATCCGCAGGGACCGTCCAATGCTTATATTCGACGAGCAAACCTCACTCCTCTCGAATACACTGTGTTCTTCTGATTTCCCTGCCGTCGACTTTTCATAGAATTTATCCAATTCTCCCGCCGCCGCCGCCACCTAGACCATCGTAACCTAGGCTCCGTGGCAATCATCACGTAGACAATTCATTCCGGGCACACAGTAGCGACATCGCATCGTAAAGGAATTAAATGGCATGGTCGGTTTATTTTCGAGGAACATAAATCACCGAGCTTTTGAGGCTTGGTTTGCAGACTCTGTTCAAAGACTTATATCAGCATAGGTTCGACATCGAAGTAGTTAGGGGGCATGAAGTGCAGATCGCAAATTACCTCTCCTTGTAGCATCCTCCAACAGACCAACATCAACCTCAGACCGTGGCAGTACGACGTACCGTACCACGCTACCACGGATGAACATATTCTTCACTGATGACAGGTGGGGATACTTGTCTAGGTCCAGGACATCGACATCGTCAAGCTTGATGTTGAGGTATTGGTCGACCGATTTCAGAGTTCCGCGGATTCGGATATCGTTCTTGAGCTCGATGATCACGGTCTGGTTGGTGAGGGTCTTGAAAAAGCTATAATGGGTTAGAAGGGCAAAAATCCAGGAGTAATCAGGTTGTTTCCTTCCCCGGCGGGTCGGGCATACCTGAAAAAGAGCATCTTTGCGGCGGTAGTATGATAAGAGGTGGTGAGTGGGTATTTGTAGGACTATCGCATTGCCTCGTAGATTATATGTTTGGAAGTGAATTTGACTGCTCTGCACTCCCCACCGAATGATTAGGGGAATGACAAAAGATAGGAGCTCAGAAGTGGGGAGAAATATAATGCCGCCGAAAGTGATGTTGTCAGTGTCGCAATCTAATCTGCACCGCTTCAAAGTGGTCACGTGATTATACATTATTCTATCTCTAGGAAGTCGGCTGCTAATGACTACTTTAACCATACGTCGGATGGGTCTACAGTGAAACGAGAAGGGGTACATTTACAAAATATCATCCTCATACAAACTGTATATCCGCTGCAGTAGAGGCGTTGCGACTTTTGTATAGTTGCGCTATCGACTCTTCCATTTCTTCATCAAGGGCATCTGCTGCCGTACACTTTTTTCAACTGAACATTCCCCATCCACTAAGGCACACACACATGATGGAAATTCAAAAAGATATGGGGAAAAGAAAAAGGTGGCCTCGAGTCGGATGTCAAACGATCACGTACATTACATTAATCATCGTCGCCAGGACGGTACATATATGGGTATCAGAGCTAGCGTATATCGTTCCACATAAACACTAAGGACAACCCCAAGTAGACAAAAGAAGGGAGAAATAGAAACAAAGAGTGGACTGGTTAATTCCGGCGATCCTTCTGACACATCTCACGCTTCTTTTTTCTCGGTTTCATCGACCAGCCGGACAAGCAGGTCCAGCCAGCACCGTTCTTGCGACCCTCGTCAAAAACATTCCCAATTCCTTCCAGCAACTTCCCCTGGTCTCGACCCATCTCAATCTGCAATTTGAGAAGCCATTGTTCCCAAATCCACCCACCAAGGAGGCCAGTAATATTAGCGACGTCAGCTGTACTTCCAACCGGACCCTGAACAGCTTCGCACTCGCTGATCTGACTCTTGACTCTAGGCTCTGGTGTCTCCCTAGGAACAGGAGACATGATAGGTTCGCTACCCATCGGTAAGAATATGCCTACACGTTTGGTTCCTGTGAAGCCTCCTTTCTGCAGACGACCGAGGAAGCTCTTTGTCGGGGCTGGGTCATAGCCTCGGGTCTTGAGATTGAATGCAAATTCGACCGATGTAGCAGAGCTGTGTGGCCCTGCGCGCAATATTTCTGCATCCATTACAAAGAATTCCAGATACCCTCCTGGTTTAAGGCAACGATGACATTCTCGAAGGCAAAGGTCGTATTCATCTTGCTCTTCGGCTGAGGTATGTTCGCTCTTCAGCAAGGCAGGGAGTGAACGGGCAGAGATCACGTCGAATTTGTTGTCGGGGAAGGGTAATTCCCAAAGGTTCTGCACAGAGATCTGACGATGATTCGAGGGACCTTTGATTCCACGATTGACCGCTTGGTGCTCGGTGAAGGCAGTGTAGAACTTGACGTTTGGATAGTCATGCGCAAGATGCCATGCCCACTCACACGAAGCGTGCCCACCGAGGTCCAGAACTCTAATGCGACGTGCCTTGGAACCTTGAAGTTTCTTTGGGGACACATTTGATTTCCTGAGGTCCTTCAAGGCAGGGCTAGTAACTAAATGGCCGCCGTTGAGGTACTTGAGAGCATCCATGGCCCACATGGGCTCACTAATCTGGGCAAGCACCAACTGCTCCTTCTCCAGCATGGAGAACTGCACCCTTTCTTCCAAGACGGAACCCACGACAGAGGCTCGGGGGGCTTGGGAGAAGGGACCTCTATAAGGAGGCCGCTCAGGACGGACTAGTTCGTACTTGCCCAACAAGCAGTTCGTATGCATATTAGTACGGCCTAGTCGGATAGATTGCACAGCGTCGAAGCGCATGTTCCGATGCATGAAAGTGTCCATGTTGCTTGACTGCCGTCGTTTAAACTGGAATCCTCTCCAATAGATTGAATCCTTGCTGGCTAGGGCAGAAGGCTGAGAGCTGGGTGCTTCGGGGACAGATTCATCGAATCGGACGGACTTTTTGCGAGCGATTTGTGCTACAGTCTCTGCGTTTTGGGCAACATTCCCATCCACAGTTTCTATAGGGTTGTCTTTTTCGCTTACCGGCGTATTGGCGGGGTTCGTTTCGCACAGGGCAGCCAGATAAGTGGCCTGCGCCGCCAGCCAGACACTAGTTCTATCTAGGCTTGCCATGGCCTTCTTCTGCAATTCACTCTCATAGTCATCGTCTTGTTCGTCCGGATTGTGAGTTGCGGCTCTTGCAATTTCATGCACAGCATCGACATCGTCACTGATTGGGCTTTTCACATGCTCCAATTGTTGCAATGAGTCTTCAGGTGGGATCCTAATCGCAGTCGGCGGTCCACTTGGATCATAAACGGCCGTCAGCTGCTCGTTCTCTGGCCTCTCCGGGCATTCAATAATCTGTTCGACGACTTCCCCTTCAGCTCGAGTAAATGGTAAGCTATAGAACCGCTCGGCAGTGGCAGACGTAGGAGGGTTATTCTGCTTGGGAATTGACCAGGTGTGGCGGGCACGAGGACCGAGAGAGGCAAAGAAGCCACCCGGAGAAGGTATACTAAGCCTACTGAAGCTATATCCAGAGAGGTCTGATGCTGGGGTGGCATCATCAGCACTACGAGGCCGCTGTGGCGTTTCAACCTGCCACATTTCGTCGTCCCCTTCAGAGGTTTCCGACCAAGGATCCGGGGTCCCATCCAATCTAATGTGGCTCAGCGTTGCCAATGCATCTTCGGGCAGGAACACGCCACTGTCAGAGGGCGTGTCTTCGCGAGCAGAAGGGGGCGATCTCGCTCGGCGAGGAATCCGCGGAAAGTTCCCAAGAAATTGTTGCCAATCCTCTTCAGAGTTCTCGATTGCGATCTCAATACTCTGTATATCCGAGCTCCTGTCCGGATTTTCAAGGTCGGCAGTTTGCTCATCTTCGGAATCCGGCTGCATGAGGATCTGCCGCGTATCCCAATCATTGTCAGGGAGTGACTGCACGTCTGGTGTTGCCGGGGCACTAATCTGATCGGATGAAACACTGCCATCCAATGATGGGGGAGCATGCACGGCTGGCACAGAATGGCCGAGCAATGACAAAGCTGCTGGAGGCACCGGGATCTTAGGCGGAGGAGTTGGAGGAATTGGTGAACTTTTATGGGCACCATGAAGGGATGGCCACTGTGTCGGCGAGGGAATCGAGAGACTAGGATAACGATTGCGACTAATCGGTGAACAAATCGAATTCCTCGTTGTAGGTGTCATTAGGCTTGTCGGGCGAGTGCTGGAGATCGATGTGCACTCGTCACTTATCTCGGAATCATCGGTTGCATCATATAAGTCATCAAATGATCGCATTTGATTTTGCCATTCTGTGTCTGAGCATGAGGAAGTGGTTCCAGCGGATAAGGGCGACAGTAAACGGTTCAGTCTGGCAGACAGCGCCAGACCGCTGGTCTTTAGCTTCAGCTGTGGGTGTGAAGCGTTCTTATTAGGACCAGGTTCACTTTGCTGCACTTTCTCCAAATATTGCGCCTCACGCGAGTCCTCAATTATAGTATTAAGCCTCGTCCCTCGGACCTGCCGAGGGGGCGGGCATCTGGCTGTTGCAGAGCGTAACAACTCAGTCATTTTGCTCTTTAAGCCGCTAGATATTTGTTTTCTTTTTCTGAGTTTTCTCTTCTTCTTGACTGACAAGTAGCGGATTGAAACAGAAGCCGATCGTTCTCAGAATTGAAACTTCTAGGGGTATCTCAACTGCGATTGACACCGATCAACGGGTCTACCAGCGCAAGCAAAGGATTATTATAACGAGAGACGGCCTAGCTCACAGAGCCCGAGACACGACAGATTAAAGAAAACAAAGAGAGAAAAAAGTGAAGAAAGAAAATAAAGGCAAAATGACCACAAAGGAGTAGGTGAGGATCACGATCGATTCGTGGCGCATGGCTCTGATAAATATGCCCAACATCGAGGAGGGGAGGAGCAGATCTGGAGACACCATCCTCTCCAACCACCCAAGTGTGCAGAAACTACTGCATCATTGCGCACGACAAGCCAGGGGTCCTTGCGAATAAACTCCTTGGACAGGCTACTATTGGTTGTTGTCGAGTCGGCGCTTCGGCTCTGAAGGTCTTCCAGCACTCTGAGAGGTACATCAAAGTGACATCCAGCACGCTGGATAGATATCACATCAATCGGTGTGGGGAGCGCATGCAAAGAACTCCCTTCGACGAATGAGGTATTGTGATGAAAGTTGATGCGGGTGTGATTGGTGAACTGGAAGCGCCGGGAGGTCTATCTTTAGAACCCCTTTCAAAGGTGTTCTGATTGATGAGTAGATCATGGTTCCCCCACCCCAACGTTTCTAGGAAAGGCGGTTAATTAATGAGGTTAGGTAGCAAGCAGTGTTGTCAATCCAAGCCAGCCAGTCTCTCTGGAAAGAGAGAAAGGGTCATTCCGTCCCAATCCAGCCCAACAACTAGTTGTCGACTTGGTCAGCCGACCAATTCATCGAAAATGGATCCGGCGATAAATGGGCACTATTCCAAGTCGATCGCCAATGAAGCAGCAGCCAAGTTGGTCGATGGCATACCGCTGGCGGGAAGCCAATAATTCCCGTGATCCCAAATCACGCTTGTGTCGACCACCGTTCAGGCACCCAGGCCCCCAAAAGTCGGCGGCCCCCACCAAAGACCCCACGTGCAATGTGTGGCCCTAGCCCTTATCGTCCTTGAAAGCTTTCCCAATTTGGCTGTCCGGAGTGACGTCGACCGGCAAATGACGGTGATTGCTCTCTAATGGAGTACACATCTCCACTCTTTCCCCATAATCTGGTGTTGTTCACACAGCTTGTCTATATAAACCGTCTTACGCTCCCTGGTACTCCCCATTGACAAATCGCCCCGCTAATTGCTTCCTCCGTTTCCCATTCAAACATCCAAACGACGTTCCAGACATCATGTCCCCACCGGCGATTATAGCTCCCTCCATCCTCAGCGCGGATTTCGCAAAGCTGGGGAGCGAATGCTCTACGAAAATGGCCGAGGGCTCGGACTGGCTCCATGTCGACATCATGGACGGTCACTTCGTCCCCAACATCACCTTCGGAGCTCCCGTTGTGACTATGATCCGCCCTCACGTCGACCGTCCGACTCAACCCCACGGGCGGGGCACATTTGACTGCCATATGATGATCATGGAGGTAAGAGACATCTGCCCGTGAAATCTAGCAACCGGCGCCGTTGTCGTGCGTCCCCTAATAGCTTTCCGATTATTCCGTGCGAAGGGGCGGCTGATCGTCCCGCGCTTATCTCTAGCCACATAAATGGGTCAAAGATTTCAAGTCCGCCGGATGCGATCTCTACTGTTTCCACTACGAAGCCGCCGTGGCGTCAGTGGCAGCCACTAGCCCGGCAGACTCGACAACCACTCGCAAGACGAGCCCGAAGGAGTTGATCCGGTATATCCACGACGAGGGCATGCAGGCAGGTATTGCCATCAAGCCAGACACACAGGTGGATGTTTTGTGGGATATCCTCGAGGCCGAGGACGAGAAAGAACGCCCGGATGTACGTGATATTATTTCTTGCAGGGGGAAAACTCTTTTATTTTCCGCACTGTATCTGTGCTAACGCTAACGGCACCGCTCAGATGGTTCTCGTAATGACCGTGCACCCCGGCTTTGGTGGTCAGAAATTCATGGCCTCTGAATTGCCCAAGGTGCAGGCTCTCCGCAAGCGTTACCCTGATCTGAACATTGAGGTTGATGGTGGACTGGGACTCGGGACAATAGACCAGGCCGCTGAAGCAGGAGCCAATGTGATTGTCGCTGGGTCGGCAGTTTTTGGCGCCCAGGACCCTGCCGACG